>JAJEJO010004234.1:160105-217732 GCA_020662805.1 Glaucomys volans
TTCTTATTCTTATTCTTATTCTTATTCTTATTCTTATTCTTATTCTTTTCTTCTTCTTTTTCTTTTTCATAGGAGGAGGAGAATACTGGGATTTAATCCAGGGTTTCTACATACTAGGCAGGAGCTCTACCACTGAGCTATATCTCCATCCACTTTAAAAAATTTTTGAGACAGGGTCTTGTTAAATTGCCCAGACTGGCTGCAAATTTGTGATCTTCCTGCCTCAGCCTCCCAAGTAGCTGGGATTTCAAGCCTGTGCCATTGCACACAGCTTATCTGTTACCACTTTTTTTTTTTTTTTTTTTTGGTACTGGGGATTGAACTCAGGGACACTCGGCCACTGAGCCACATCCCCAGCTCTATTTTGTATTTTATTTAGAGACAGGGTCTCACTGAGTTGCTTAGGGCCTCGCTAAGTTGCTGAGGCTGGCTTTGAACTCACGATCTTCCTGACTCAGCCTCCCAAGTCGCTTGGATTACAGGCGTGCACCACCATACCGGGCTCTGTTACCATTCTTAACAGACCCAGTGATTTGGATGGAGGAAAAGGGAGTAATCTAAGATACTTCCTGGATTGGTGCTTGGGGAACTGAGTTTATGGTTTGGATGTGACGTGTCCCCCTAAAGGTCCTGAGTTAATGTAGAAGTGTTCAGAGGTGGAATGATTAGATGATGAGAGCTAATCAGTCCATTGTAGTTTAAATTACCTGGGTGGTAACTGTGGGCAGGTGGGATCTGGCTGGAGGAGGTGGGCCACTGGGGGTGTGCCTGGAGGGTCATATATCTTGTCCCCCGTCTCCTCCTTTTCTCCCCCCACTTCCTGGCCTCTGAGCAGAGCAGCACTCCTCTGGCTCACTGGTTGGCCATGATGTTCTGCCTTACCTCAGGCCGGCTGACCATGGACTGAACCTCCGAAACCAGGAGCCAAAAATAATATTTCCCTCCACTAAGTTGCTCTTGTCAGGTATTTTGGTCATAGGGATGAAAACCTCCGTAGCACACTGAGTGAGTAGTGATGCTGTTGATCTAGGTGGAAACGACTTGGTGGGAGAGGGCGGGAGGAAGTTGTTCACTTTTGGAGGTATTACATCTGAGCAGCTTATTAAAGATCCATGTCAACAACACTGACTAATAACCCGTAGAATAGGAGAAAATATTTGTGAATCATTATTGATAAAGGATCAATATGTGAGGTGTGAAATAAGCAGTGAAGATAATGCTTCAAGAAGTCAAGCCAAGACAGAACTGGCTAGGCCATGTAGAAGAGATTGGACTGACCCTAGAGAAGTTGGTACTTGAAACCAAGAGAAAAAGATGTCACACACAGGAAGCGATGAACTGTAAAGTGTGCTGCAGTTTCACAATATGAGGCAGAGACAGGGCCCTTGTGTTGAGAACACGGATGTCATCGGTCACCTTGATAGGAGCATCTTGCAGGCTGATGGAGAGAGACCAGATTGGATGCCTTGAGCACATGGTTGGAGGAGGAAGTGGAGCTGATGGAAGTGGGCCACTCTGTAAAGTTTGACTTGAAGGATGCAGAGCAATGGAGGGGATCCTACATCCAGAGATACATTTTTAGGTAAAGATAGTAGGACATACGCAAATCCTTGTGTAAGCACCCAGCAGAGAGCCAGTTGAAGATGCAATTTAGAGGAGGAAACTGCAGTGCTGTGAGAGGGTTGGTGTCTAGTCTGGGGAGCCACTCCAGTGCCTACCGGCTGGTAATCTAGGTGACAGAGAGTGGGGTCTTAACAGGGCTGGCTGGCATTTACTGAGTGCTGACCAAGGGCTTTAGGCCCTTCTGCAGTTATCTCAAGGATGTGAGGTCAGCTGGGCCCAATGTGTCCTTTGTACATTGGGAAAGGGAGAGATTGGGCAGCATGGTAGGATAGCTGCACAGTATGGAGGGTGTATTGGAGATTCACATCCATGAATCAAAGTGTGAGCAGCTGGCGCAGGGGTGTGCTTTTCTCCAGTAGTGATCCCCAACCCCTGTGGTGACAGTTGAGTTATTCAAGGTCGAGGCACTGCTGGGCCACATCAGAACAAGACCAGCAGGGATTTAAAGCTGTTGACAGTGGGGAAGGTTTATAGTTACGGGACCTTGGAATTCCAGGTGGATTTGAGCAAAATGTAACTACATGAGGAGGGGAATTGAGAAGAAGTAGGTCCCATGGATTAGAAGTCCTAGAAGAGTCCAAAAACAAACTAACAACAACCAAAACCAACAAAAACAACAACAAAAACTTGCTGGAGTATGAACACGAGGGAGATGAGTCGGAAGGAAGGTGCTCAGACCATCTGTGATGTCAAGGACCATGGTCCAGGAGAGGAGTGGAGGAATCGATTCCTGAAGGAGCTCCTCTCCTGCCCCAGGTTTCTCGACTCCTCCTGCTGCCCACCCAGCCAGGTGGCTCTCTGGTGCTCATGTGGAACCCTTCGCAACCTGCGCTCCTGTTTGTGCTCCCCACATGCTGTGCATCCTGTTCCTCGTGTGGAAATCTCTGACTCACAAGGTGTGGCCAAGAATGTGGCCAGGAGGACCTGGCAGGGTGTGCAGTGCTGCAAAGGCGACCTTGTAAAAGGCTCTGCTCTCTACCTGCAGGCTCATCTCAGGTACTTGCTGGGTTCTGGGTCCTTCTGAGACCCCCTCCCCTGCTTTTTGTAACCCTTCCCTGAGCACACCCAGGGCTGTAGAGAGATCGCCCACCTGAGCATCTTGTCTTCATAAAATGGACCAGTGGAGGCAACCTGCCGCCAGGTGAGGATAAAAGACGCTTCATGCACAAGGGGAGCTTTAGCAGAGGAACATGCCCTGAATTGCAGTCTTCGCACACCTGCTTTCTACATTTTTGCCACCTGTATGTATCCACCTGTCATCACAATGAATTCAATACCTTTATTTAAATGACTTACTTTTTTATGGTACAGGGGATCAAACCCAGGGGCACTTTATCAATGAACTATATACCAAGTCATTTTTATTTTTATTTTTAATTTTGAGGCAGCAGCTAGCTGGCTGAGTTCCTGAGACTGGCCTTGAACTTGCAATCTTTTGCCTTCAGCCCAGCCCAGTCCTGCCCGGAGTTGCTGGGATCACCAGTGTGTGCCACCACACTGATATGACTTGTGTTTTAAAACAGTGAAAAAGAAGCTTGTTTTTGAAAGAACCTCTGTATAAATGATGTGTAAGCAATATAAAAATATTTATAAATATATAAATAAATGAAGCACTAGTAACTTTTTGCCCTATATAATCTTACATATATATATGGCAGATAGAGCAATGTTTGGGAACTCTAGTTAGAAGCAGCAGGATGGAGTTGGCTCTCTGTTGTGAGGACACATTGACAAGGGCCAAAGCGAAGTCACAGCATGCTAGTGCCAACCTGGGACTTCCTCTCTGCTTTAATCAGGAAGACTGAAGGTGAAGGGACCCCACAGAAAGGCAATAAGTCCACCAAGAGGTATGCCAGGATGTTCATAGCTTTGTATCTCTATCTCAGTATTTATCTTTCTCTCTCTCTCTCTCTCCATATATATATATATACATATGTATATATATACACACATATATATGTATATACATATATATATATGTATATACACACACATGGATAGTAATAGCTAAAGACCTGGAAACTGCTGAAATGCTCAACAGTACAATGGATAAGTCACTTGTGGTGCATTCACACAATGGAATACTATACAGCATAAGAAACGACCCATCTACAAGTACGTGCAGCCATACAGATGAATCTCATAAACTCAAAGTTTTAAACGACTCACTGTAATGGCCCTAGTAGAATGGGTCTGGAGCATGGTAGACTGTACCAAATACTCATTGACCAATGGTCTCATTCTATCCTCAACACGACCCCGTGAGATGAGATGAGCAGGGCAGGGACAAGAATTTCTCTTTACAGATGAGGAAACTGAGACCCAGAGGAGCCTAGTGATTTGTTCGGGGTCACGCAGAACATGGCTGCTCCCTAGGATGAATGCTCGAACAGCCTGCTCTAAGACGTGTGCTGGCTCACCACCACTCCAAGGCACACAGCGGTTCCCTTTAGCCTTTTAGCACAAATAACATATTTTAGTTTCTTATGTTGGTGTTAAATCATCTTCTGAGACCTAACTTGGAGATGTTTGTTTCCATTATGGGATATTTTGGATTGGGTTCTGAAAGGGAAAGTGCCTGAGGGCTGTGCTTCGAGTGACAGGGGTTTAAGGGAGGGAGAAGGCCGGCTGGAGAGATCTATGTCAAGGAATTACAGCACATGCTGTCATTCTGCCTTGAGTGAGTGTGGCTCCAAACAGGAAGGAGAAAACAGGATGCTGTGGTAGGGAACAGGCTTAATGGAATGTCAGAGCAGATGGGACTGCGCTGTCCTGGGAACTCTCAGGGGAGGTAGTCTGAGGCGGCTTCAGAGGAGTCCCCGCACAAACGCAGGTGACCTAGGGAGGGGACATGTGTTTCCTGTAAACTCAGAATGGGCTGTTAGTGAAGCATGGAGGGGCCCAGCAAAGGCACCTCCCTTCAGGCCGTCTCCAGAATAAACCCACGTTCAGGTAGAAGGAAGCAGGGCCAGGGTGGAGGCGGACAGACGTATCCAGACATGGCTTTGCTGAAAGGATATTTTAAGAATCTGAAATGATCAATTACATCCTTTTAAACTCTAACAATATTTACTGGGGAAATGATTTTTTGAAGAGTCAGAGGACCCCAAATGATGGAGATGAAATTAACAATGATTGAGGGTTTGGGTTGAAAGAAGTGTCAGTGTGACTCGTTAGAGTGAGACTTTTGGAAGACTGACAAATTGTTTTCCACCAACAAAAACAGCTCTACCTTTTGATAGTAAACTTGTTTGGAGTTCAGTGGTTAAGTGACCCTGAGTTAATCCCTGGTGCCCCGCCACAAAACCCCCAAAGCAAGAAGCTGACTCAGGCTGATCCTTCAGGTAATGCAAACAGCAAGTGAGGACACAACAATTCCTTCAGCGAAGTTGAAAAATGGTGCTTAGTTTGCACCTTAGATAGTGGCACACAGCAATCTGCCAAGGCCCTCCTGCAGGGTAAGTCTCAGGTGCCAGATTAAGTACTTGTTTGGTCAGCCCAAGGAGCATAGCTGAGTTTATCAGAGATAAAGGGAAACCCAGCAGCCATAGTTGTTCTTGTTATATTGAAGTTTAAATCCCTAGAGAAGGTGAGATGGATGTAAGGAGTCAGAATGTGACCCATGCCAATTGGGAAGCTACTGTGTCTTACCTCCAGGTCCATCCTTCTTCCTGTATTCTGTTTTACAGTGGCAGATCTGGGTCTCTGGGCCCTTATCAAGGGGTTCTCCAGAGGAAGAGAACCAGTTGGATGTGTATAGGGATTTGAGAGGTGATGCACTAGGGGAGTAGCTTGTGCGGTGCTGGAGGCTGAGTCCCATGATGGACTGTGTGCAGGCTGAAGACTAAGGGATGCTGACAGCAAGGCTCCATCCAGATCCCAAGGCTTGGGAGCCAGGAAGGCTGATGGTGCGGCTCTCACTGAAGGCCGGAGAACCTAGGGGGCCGCTGGTGCAAGTCCTGGGGGCCAAAGACCAGGGAGCCAAGGAAAGGAGAAGAGTACATCCTGGCCTGTGGGAATCAGTAGAGATTTCACCTTTCTGTTTTCATCTCCCACCCCAGTCAGCTGGATGGTGCCTTGCCCGGATGGAGGGTGAATTTTCCCACCGAGTCCACTCAGACTCACACACAAAATCCTTCTTCGATATGCCAAAAAGAATGCTTCGCCAAATTTCAAGGTATTCCTTAATGTACAGAAAAGAAAGTAACAGGCCACAGTCCCGCCTAACGTGATGTGGTCAAATGCACTAATCCCTCCCCGAGAAGGAGAGTGAAGTCCCGAGGTGGTATTCTCTCAGCTCTTCTGATATCCCATCACTCAAATATGTGATGGCAAATTAATAAAGCTCAAATACTGATATGAAGCCAATAAACCTCATGTTATATGAGAAAGGAACGGTGGAATGAAAACAAAATATTAGCTTACTAGACGTGTATGTCTAGTACACAGATGAATTCTGAACACACTAGGAAGGAAATACTCGGACAGTCTTCATTTCTGCAGCCCCTCCTGTGCCCCTAGCTGCCATTGACCCTGACCTCAGGACACCGTAATACTGAATAACCCCCCGGGGGATCTTCTGCATTCCAGGCACACTCCTCCCCCCCCCTGCACTGTGGAGAAGCAGACCGACTTCCCCTTGGCAGTGTGGGTTAATCATCCCAGGCAGCCCATTCCGGAGGACTTGGTCATGCTGGTCATTTTTTGATCCACGTTTCAAACCAACAAACCAAACTGTTGGCATGCTTCCTTACATCCCAAGCTGTAGCATTAAGTACAGACTCTGCTCAGTGGGGGGCCAGAACTGATGAATTTGGCCTGATTCGACTGTATGTTCCTTCTACCACTATCTTACACCACTGATGCCCATTTTTACACTTTGTAGGACTACCAGGACTCAAATAGGGGTGGAAGCAAAGAAGGGTGGGTCCTGAGGAGAAGCAGCATTGCAATGTCTGGCAGTTGCCTTGGGGAGGCCATGACCATGGTCCCAAGCAATGCAGAATGAATCCCCTGAGATGGGTAGAAAACCTCGACTACTGTGGGTAGTGTACGACGGCATGCATGTTCCCATGGAAGTGCTCTGCTCTGCTTTTATGAAATATCATTCTTCTCTGGTTGATTTTTCAGTTGATGTGTACAAAGTTCAGGGGTCTAGGGAATGTAGTTCAGGGACAAAGTGCTCCTGAGTCTAATGCCACTTCCCTCCCAAAACAAAACCCGCAATAACAACAACAAGAAGACAGGCAAATGATGTGAATCAACATTTCTAGAAAGAGGACACACCAGGGCTGGGGGTGTGGTAGAGACCTTCCCTAGTGAGGCTCTGGGTTCCATTCCCAGTACCGGGGTGGTGGAAGGGGGAGACATACAGAAAAGTACATGACAAAACAATGTCACTAAGCACCCGAGAAATACATCTGTATATCATCTCACCCTGGTTAGAATATGGCTAGTATCAAAGAGAAAAAAATTCATAGATGCTGGCAAGTACGCAGAGAAGGGGGAGGTTTTACACCTGCTGGTAGACATGGACCTCAATGTAGCACTGTGGAAATCAGTGGGAGGTTCTTCAGAAAGCTTCCAAAAATAGAACTGCCACATGATCCAGCAATCCCACTATTGGGTATATGATAAAAGGAAATGAAATTGTACCCAGGAGACACCTGCACTCTTGTTTTTATATAACCACAATATGGAATCTATCAATCAAGATGTCCTTGCATGGGTGAACGGATAACACAGATGTGATGTGCGTACACAACGGAATATTATTCAGCCAGAAAGAGAGTATCTGTGACAACATGGGTGGACTTTATGCTCAGTGAAATAACTCAGACATACACAGACCTTACTTGTAGGCAGGCGCATAGAAGTGGACAATACAGTGGGGATTGCCAGTGGCTTGAGGGTGAGGGCATGGGGAGATGACCGGCTAAGGGAACACATTTTCAGTTGTAAGATGAATGAGTCCTGGAGACCCACTGTGCACATGGTGACTACAGGTAATAATATTGTATTCTGTACAATTTAGATTTGCTGAGTGCAGATCTCAGCTGTTTTCACCACACAGACACAAAATGGTGACACTACGAGGTACTAGATGTGTTAATTGGCTTGATTTAGGTCATTTTGCAATGTGTACAGTCTAATCATCACATCACATACCTCAAATACACATGATTTTTTATTTACCAATTATGCCTCAATAAAATACATATTTTTTCCTGGGGGCAGGGAATCAAGTGGCTAGATGGCCAGGTCCTGTGGTGAACAGGGGATTTCCTCAAGCAGCAACCAGCCTTGTCCTGCTATTGACCTCAATGTGTCTTTTCATGTCTCGTCTCACACTGTATGTGAACAATGACATGGGTAAATTCTCAAACCTGTGTCCTACAGAAACTTCACAAAAACGTTCATAAAATTGTTGATTAACCTGCGAGCAACCAAAGACCTAGCAACAGGTGAACAACTCAGACTGTAAGATGTGTATGTAGAATACTATGTGGCAGTGAAAATGACCTATCTGGAGCTATCCATAATTAACAGGCAAACTTCAAAATATAGAAGGAAAAAAGCAAGTCTTAAATAATTTGTATAAACGGACTATGTAAAGCACAATACAAAACTTCATGTTTGGTGATGTGTACCTAATGTAGTAAAACTGACAAATGGCAAGAAATAAGAGACCTGTGTTTAGGAAGGTGGTGGGCCTGTGGGGAAGATGACTAACATGACTGGGATGGGGAATGGGCACATCAGAAGCTTTCATGGTGTTGGTACTGTTCTGTCTGAAGCTGAAGGGGTAGTAAGTAGGATTTTAAAAAATGTATAATATCTACCCTTTTGACATTTCATAAAATCATACAGTATTCTAAAAATGGTATAAAAGGTAGATATGTTAAATCTCACTATTGTAAAAAAATCTATCTACGTATTAAATGAATTCAGAGAAACAACTCTGGAATAACTGTCGCTTGTTCAAAAGTATCTTATAATCACTGTGGAGCAAGCGGCAGTTTTCCTGTGGCTGACCTTGTTTGCCAGGTATGAACTTGTTCACAATTACTCATACTGACGTCACTTTAAAATACATCACGGGTTCTATATAATTTGATTTTTAAAAACCAATTAACAGTGTACTGTGGTGATGCTGGGCATGGTGTTACACACCTGGAATCCCTATAACTTGGGAGGCTGAGGAAGGAAGATTCCAAGTCCGAGGTCAGCATAAGGAACTTAGCGAATCCCTGTGTCAAAATTTTAAAATAAGTAAATGCAAAGGGTGGGGACGTAGCTTTGTGGTCAAGTGCCCCTGAGCCAATCCCTAGCAACAGCAGCGACAAAGTGCATTGTAGTTCGGCATCAAAAGAAAATTACTGCACACTCTTCTGAAAGGCTGACTCGGTGGTCAACACCGCACTCACTGTGTTCAGTCTCTCCTGCGCCTCTGCTTCCAAGATGCTCTTCTCCAAGTTCCAACCTTGCTTGAAACTCTGTACCTATGAAGCAAACATCTCCCCCCATCTTGTCTGCGAGGACTTATCCTGTGTCCTAACTTCCCTCTAAAGGTGATTTCTCCCCCTTGCCATGTCTGTGACCAGACACCAATCTCTGCTGCCCAGCTCTCTGCCTCTGTGGTTGTCACCCCTCAGCACTTGGGTTCATATTTGTTCCCAGTGTTGGGACAGGAGCTCGACAAATGTGCATTTTTTACAGCACAGCATTTTCAGTGGGAAAACTGTGCCTATAAAGTCAATTTCTACTTTCTTCCCTTAAGAAAAGTGTCCCTGTCATTGAAATATGAAAAATCTTATTCTTTTAAATACACAAAGATGAAGTGGTAATTTTAGAAAATGTAATGTACTCTTCTTGCACATAGGAAGAATAAAAAATCATAAAAAATCGAAACACAAATAAGAAAGTAAACTCCTTCAGCATTTCTTCTAGTTACACTCATTTCCCCTTATCTCCCATCAGTTAGGTTTTACAAGTTGTGGAGACACTGGGGGAGGCTCTACTGGAGGTAGAGGGGTTTATGCCTCCCTCCCATGGGGAGCAGGCGACCCCGCTGGCCTGGGGATGAAGACAAAAAATAACTCAGGCTCAGCTTTGCCACCAGCTCACTGAGATTCGGCTGAGAAAGGGAGTGTTACCTGATAGCCATTCTGAATTGGAGTGGAGGGAGTGAGCCTTAGTAGGTTCTAGAATTTAACTCCAGTGGTATGACCCTGAGGAAGTGGCCTTTCTGTAGGCTGGGAGGATGACTGTGTGGATTGCCAAATGAAGAATTAGCCACCTGGCCCTTGGTCGTGGGATGCTCCTCTGCCTTCAGTAAGTCTCACTTGACGTGGCAGCTCTGTCTCAGCTCTGTGATGAGGAAAGCAGATGACTAGAGTTCAGTTTGCTCACCGAGAAGCAATGAGGTAGAGGCACTGGTGATGTCAGGGAAATGACACAGGGGAGAGACCTCCGAGTGCTTCTTAGTGGGTTAGTGGGGGAGCCACTGGTGTACTGGGCTGGGTAGTTTGGATTCTAGGTCTGCCCTGTGAGCTGCAGGATACCTCACATTCCTGACCTGTTTCTTTCTAAACGCCAGCGTTATCAAATCACCACTTCGACCAAGAACTGCCCCCATGTAGTCCCAAAGACCCCATAGGACTTGCTCTCTACTTAGGTTTTAAAACCCTGTGGTCTACGTGGTTTAGCTGACTTCCACTAGGAAATTCTTCACGCAGTTCTACTATTTAGTTTTGACTTAATTAAGAGGCAGCATTTCCTCAAAACCCAACTACAGGGTCTCTACAAGGTCATGCCCCACAGCAGGCATCTCTAAACTGAGGATGGTTTTGCACTGAGAATGTATTTTCGGGTCTGCACTTCTATTAACTGATCTGAAAGTGATCAGTGCAAAGACTGTATAAGGAACTGAGAGCCTTGAAACCTAATCAGACTTCTAACCGTGGCTGACTTTAAGACCATTCACTAGATTTTTGAGCTTTGTTTAAAACTCATCCACATAAATAAAAATGAGAAACTCTCATGTTTCTGGTCCAAAGGTCCCTTCTATGTCTAAAGTTCAATTCTATCATGAGAGGGGCCGTTACTGACTCATTTTTGAATAAGAAAATGGAACAGTATATTTAAAACCATTATTTGCAGAGAAATGGTTTGCACAGGAAAAAAATTTAAGACACAGGAAAAAAAAATTTACCACTCAAGATTTAGGGAAACATTTTATAATTTATATATAAAATCTCAGTAAGAAACCATGTAAAATGACAGAAATATCCACCTTACATTGAGCCAAAAAACAAAACAAACAAAAAATAACAAAAAACCCCACACACACTGAATGTAAATTTTAATTATAAAACAAGAATATGAACAAAACATTTAAAAATAATCTCAATTATTTGGCAACTCATCACATCATTGCAAGAGACAAATTTGACCTTAAGAAAAGTTTATGAAAAACTTAAATTGGACAGTTTGTTCATATGGGAGTTAAAACATGTTTAAAAAAGAACCTGGCAATAAAACCAGTTTCTATCCTGAAATAATTGTATATAAAACAACATAAAATTCTGAAGCTGAATAGACAGGAGTGACCTAACATTCAATGCATTTCTCTTCAATGAAAAAGATATGGAAAGAATATTGGTAGAAGCTTCGGAACAGCGGGAAAAGAGGAATGGACGCCTGCAGAGGAGCCCCACCGTGGAGGTGGCATGTCACTTTACCTGATCCAGGCTCTCTACCATCAGTGGGGCTGGTGGAAAAGTCACGGATGCAAATATAATCTAAAAACAAGTTAGGTTCTTAAAAACAGTCACAACTGTGAACAGAAAAACAATGGAGACCCTTCTTCAGCTCAGCTACTTTACTTGGATACATGCGAGAGTGTCTGTGTGTTCCTGCCAGGTCATGGTCAGATAGTCAAAGGGCAGGCAGAGTCCTAAAAATTTTCTACTAATGACTGCATAGCATTTAAAACCCTTTTTTATTAAAAAAAATAATAAAATAAAATAAACAGATATAGTAAAGTTCACCGATAAGTTTTCTCTGTAAAATAAATAAAGTGTTCATTGATTAGCATCATACATAGAGTAAAATACAACCTATTTTTACATGTTCATATACTATACACAGATCACCAGAGGCAGTCTGGTGTCTGATGGCTGGAAGGGTTTGCATTAGTGATGTGTCACATTGGGAAATCCCAATTTTGAATGTTAAAATATACAACTACTTTGCTTTGAATTCAGATACAAAGTAAACTTATTTTCCTTTATCTGAAATAAATGTACATAATATCTTCTATGAACAATAGTTTATAAAGCTGTTTAAAACATAACAAGAAAAAGCTTGCACCTAGGAACTTACAGCACATGCATATCCTTTTCTTGATTGGGGAAAAAAAAAAAAAAAAAAAAGCCTATGACCCACGAGATGGTCATCTCTTCTCCACTGTGTCCTCCCTCAAGTTGCCAGGGACTGCCGTGGTCAGGATTATCGCTTCGCCTTTTTCACAGGGGCTTCCTCTACCCTCTGCTGGCCTCTTGTCCGGGCTCCAGGAGGACTGACTTCTCGCTTGCGTTTGGTAGAAGGGGAGAGCTGTGTCTTTGATCTGCATTAAACAAAGTCAAGACAATGGTGAGAGTTAAAAGTGCTGCTTCAAATAATCTGGGAATCCTTTAAAAAAGAGTTTTTAACTGGACTGCCAAGAAGAGAAAAGCCCAGTGGCATTTATACAGGGAAAGAAGCCTGAGAGAACTGGACACACAAACCTAGAGTGCTAGAGGAAGAGTGTGGAAGCCTGTGCTCTGGTTCCTGCTCCACCCTGCTTGGTGCGCACCTGGGCAGGCTGTCTTCCTTCTCTGGGTCTTACTTCTAGCTATGAAACAAGTCACCTGCTAGTCCTACCAATACACACACTGTCCCAAATTGAAACAACTAGCAAGAAGAGCAGGACTGCAACCTAGGGTCTGTCCCAGTGCAAAACCACTTTGCAGCATGGCACTGTAGAAACAGATGGCAAAGCTAGAGTAGAATGTTTAGAATATGCTGTCTAACTCCTGTCTATCCCAGCATAGCCCTGTCCTTCAGTCTGCAATCAGAACTGTTAGGACTCCAATTAATCATGTTACTGTCCTTAGATATATAAAATCTCTGTTGGCTCTCTGAATTTTTGGGATAAAGTATCCAGATCACAGTAGGTCTTTTATAAACAGCTCTCCAATTTTAACAAATGATGTTTTCTTTTTATCTTCATGCTTTTGACCTTTTTTTTTCTTTTTTAATCACCTTATTCTTCCCTTCTGACCAAATTCCTTTGTTAATGCCCAGTTCAATAGCCACTCCTCTGGGCTGGGGTTGAGGCTCAGTGGTAGAGCACTTGCCTAGCAAATGTGAGGCACTGGGTTTGATTCTCAGCACCACATAAAAATAAATAAAATAAAGGTATTGTGTCCATCTACAACTAAAAAATTTTTTTTAAAAAAGAGAGTTTCTTAAAACACACACACACACACACTCCTCTGGGAAGCCTTCCGTATCACAGAGCAAGCTGTGCCTTCCTCAGAGACCCCACGGCATTTTGTATCTTCATACAGCATTTGCCATTATAATTTTTCTGTGGTGTTTTTCAATCTTCACGTTATGATCGGCAATGTAAAGCAGCATGTTAGTAGAACACATTAGAAAATACCACTGATATTATGCCTACTTAGATTTACTTATGAAAATTTGCTTCAGCTTCTGCAGCAGGAATGTTAGCACCAGACATACTGCAAAATACATTCTTACTGTGGGCTGCTGTCAAAAAAGCTTTTCAAGTCTTAAATACATTTTTCCCAATAGACAAGATGTTTACCCAGTGGCTGTTGAGATTTATTCATTTTTCTAACTCCAGTGTCTAGTGTAATGTTCAACACAGGAATAGGCAAGAAATTTCTATCAATGAATGAAAAGGCTAGGAAAGTCAAAACTGCAGAGTAGGAAGAAATGGAACTTCATTGGCATAAAAACAACTGCTTATCAATTTTACCATTACTGCAGACAGTGTGGTTCTGGCATGCTTCCTACCCAGTGTGGAGAATGGCTAAGAAGCAGTGTTTGCCAATAATTATTTCAAGCTGTGTTACAGGAAGACAAGGATCACTCAGGGAACATGGATTACCCAGTGCTAGTGTGTGTTAGGAGCCAGGTGATCAGAGACCAGCTCTGAGCAGACTGCATCTTCCTGTCATGGAAGGGCATTTTCATGCCCTTTCTTTCCACCCAGAGTGTGGTCTGTGACCAGTAGCACTGGTCACCTGGGAGCCTGTTAGTCCCAATGCTTAGCCCACCCCAGACCTTCAGAATTGTAATCTGCATTTTCACCAGGTGATTCCTCTATACGTTTAATTTCGAGAAGTCTGTACCTAGATCTTCCAGGATATCATGAGAAAATCTGCTTTCCTTTGTAAGACACAGGGATAAGAGCATATACGTGTATTGCAAATATGCTATGAAGATCAAAATGTGGCAAGAGATATCAAAACAGTTTCTCTATACATTTGAACCTTCTTTTATATTTGAATGCTAGAGAGTACATAAAGTAAGATCTCCAAGGAAGAAACAATCCAGAGGGGAAATAATGCCATGCCAGTAACTGCCCAGTACTGACTGAAGGTGGAACAGGAAGGAGATAAGAGAATGGGCTGGAGCAGGTGGGGAGGGCACCCTGAGGAAGAGGGACTTGAAGAAGGGGAAGGACCTGTTTACTGGAGGGAGGCACCTTACCAGCAGCGGGGACAAACACACTAAGGCACAGAGAGGTCTTGGCACAACCTGTGGAGCAGAGAGATTGACCAGGTGCAGCTGGCAGGTGGCTCTGTTTCAAAGAAGATGCTTTGTCACTTTGTTACCACTGCAAGGCTCTGGGTAAGCCAGTTGTATGATGCTTCACCACACTGTGTGGATTTAACCAAGCATCCAGATCGGTGACCACTAGGGGAAAACATATCTTGCCTATGGTGATGGTGGATGGGAATCAATAATCATGAGTCTAAAGGATGAGCCTGTGTAGCTTGTTGGGTTCTTACTCCTTTTGGAAACCAAGGATCACCAAAGACAGTTATTTGGAGAGAGAAAAATCTTAAAACAAATTAGGAACAAAGCATGACTGTACCAAAAATAATCTCAGGGGTTAAACATGACTTGAAGTGTAAGCAGGGACTTACCTTCCTAATGGGGGAGATTTACTAACTTTTTTGCTGGTAGGTAACTTCTTTTTTGCTAATTTTTGGCGATTTCTAGGAGAAACTGTTTCTGGGCTGCCAAGTTTGGAGGTTGCACGTGCAGATGGCTCACTATGATGCTTTCTGAAACAGATTATAGAAATACTGGGCAACAGTAGCACTGAATACTCCTGTCCTTGGGATTGTTTAGAAAGGGTGAGGCTCCTCATGCACAGGAGAGTGCGGTGTCAAAATGGGGATCAAAAGTAGAAAAACAACTGGCCTTCTTGACCATCGCTATTAAGCAGAACTCGATGTCATACAGGACTAATGCTACTTGTATGGCTCTATCTTGGCTTTTACTGTGCATGGTATTTTATCATAACTTAGAAAAAGATGAATTTGTGAAAAACAGAAAATATATTGGTTGACAAAATACAGATATCAAAAGAACTCACTGGAGCAGAAAAAGGGGCCTAGATTAATGAAAGCACAATTCAGAGGGCTAAGTGTTAAGGTCCCCAAGAGTCAACTGCATAAAAAAGAAATTAGATAAGGGAAGATGAATTACCAATAAAAACTCTAAGAAAAAGAACTGTCTAGCTGGTGTGTGATTCAATCTGGGAGAAGAGATTTGGATGCATACTGAAAAACAGAATCCAGAAGATGGGACAATGCTCTTCTGAATTCACTAGAAACACTTCGTGTAGAACATCTGCTTTAAAGAGACTACAAACTGAAGGTAGCAAACAAAGAGGTTTAAAACAAGAAGACCTGGAAGTTGCCGTTAAATACTTAAGAGAAAATTACTACAAGGCCCCCAAAGTAAAATAGAACCAAGCATAAAAGCTACCATGAGGCCAGCTTCTACAAACACAAGGAAGACAATGCCAAGGAGAGAGTGGCTTCCCTGCCCATGTGCAAGAACAGGAAGAGCATCGCAGAGGAATTGCTGAAACAGTGGTTCAGCCACTGACCACCTAGGACTGGATGACCACTGGGAGCATATCCCACCTGAGATCTAAAATTATGAAGAAGACACCATAGCCCTGCAACCAATCAACCAATGCCAGGGAATCTAAGCCAAAGAGAAAAGAATACATTTATAAATTACAAGTTCTTAAAGTACATTCAGGAAGAGCAGTAATAATCCAGGAGGTTCATCCAGATGATATAAGTTAAATATGATTTTTAAAAAATTACTTTTTTTGGGGGGGTACTGGGGATTGAACCCAGAGGCATTACCACTGAACTATATCCCCAGCCTCTTTTTTTTTTTTTTTTTCTTCTGGTACCAAGGATTGGACCCAGGTTCTTCAAGTCAGGCATGGTGGTGTGCACCTGTAATCCCAGGGGCTTGGGAGGCTGAGGAAAGAGGATCGCAAGTTCAAAGCCAGCCTCAGCAATTTAGTGAGGCCCTAAGCAACTTAGTGAAACCCTGTCTCTGAATAAAATATAAAAAGGGTTAGGGATGTGGCTCAGTAGTGAAGCACCCTGGGTTCAATCCCTAGGACCAAGGAAAAAAGGAAATGGATTCTTCAAGAAGGTGCAGAATGGCAGACTGTGCCCTCTGCTAAAGATAAAATGAAAGGAAACAGCTTCCATTGGGGCAGGAGTGCTTCAGTTCAGAGAATTCTATGAAAATAAGAGCTCTTTCTGGGTAGAGAAGCTGGTGAAGGTGTCTGGCAGCTCTCAGCTGCCCCATTACCTCTGTGCCTCTGATCTAGTGGTGGATCTTGTGGTGGCTCCCGGGGGCTCATCCTCTTCTTCTTCTTCCTCTTCCTCATCAGACTCCTGATCTTTTTTGTCCTCTGTTGCTTCAGAAACTGATTTCTGACGTTTTCTTTCTGGCTCTGAGAATTCTGTTTAGACAGAAGGGTAACACCTGGATTGTACAATTCCCAAAGACACTTTCAAAGGAGAGTCGTGGAGTTTAGAAGTTAGGATACTGGGGACTTGGAGGCAAAAGAAGTGGTTTTCCACTTCCTTTTAGTTTCAGCACTTGCAATTCACAACTGTTTAACTTAATCTCAAACACATTTGGGATAGTTTACTTATGCAGTTCACAGCCAGCATTCATGAAAAAATCACATGTTCTGAGAAAAGCATCTGGGATGTACCATTTCTGACATAGGATCAGAGCCATTTCACACATATTTACATAATTTTAATACTAGTTGTACCCCACTGGATTTTCCTCATCCAAGGAAAAACTCTTAAAAAAAAGTGACTTTAAAATAATAAGACTTTGTAATTCAGATCACACTACAGACATACCAGCATCATCTGACAGAGTGAGCGAACGCTTGGGCTTTCTTCCTCTTCGACGTGCACACAACACGGTTTTCTCATCACCATCATCCTGGGAGTAATAAAATTAAAGTTGAAAAGGTGGTCAATTGATCATTTATTAAGTTAATTTCTAAAGGATGTATCTTGATAAGAAAACTAACACTTACATTACTTATACTTCTTTCTTGTAGGTTAGCTGTTTCTTTATTGGATTCATCTTTTAAAAAAGGGAAATCTTTGTATTAGTACTTTATTACTGAAAAATTAACTTCAATAGTCTGATTATTATTTGTCAATGCACCAATGCTATTTAATGTGTTGTTATACAATTTATCATCATTCTATATCAGTTAAATAAAGAATCAGAATACCTAGCAGAAAGCATGTCAGATTTTAAATTAGGAAACCAAAGTTTTCATTCAGATTTGCAATGTACAAGCTGTGATCTTGGCCAATTACTTAAAGTTCGTGAGCCTCAATGTTTTCATCTGTAAAGACAAGGAGATGGGTTAGACCACCTTTATGGTCCCTTACAACTCAAATGCTCTGAACCCAGAAAGGCAGGGAAGCAGGGTGTGTAGGGAGACTCTAAGACATACTAGGAACTGCATGCAACTCAGGATCATGAACAGTTTAGGTATTCCTTATCTGAAATGCTTGGAACTAGAAGTGTGTCAGATTTCAGCTTTTGGAATATATGCATGTACATAATATCTTGGGTATGGAACCCAAGTCTAAATGTGAAATTCATTTACATTTCAAATACACTTTATGCATACATATAGCCTGTAGGTAATTTTTATATATAAAAAGTATAGAATTTAATGTTTCTTCAAATAACACAGTATAAAAATGACAATAAGGAACAAAAAGCACTGCAATTTGAGAATAAATTCCTAAAAGAAATGCCATTTTAATGCAGAAATTTCTCAAAATATTATTATAACTGGGGCAGACAATTATATCTGTGCAGGTCACATTGACAGACAATTGTGCTTGTGTGTATTTTTTTAAAGTGATAAACATCAGGTGGATATAAGAAGCTAGTTGGCAACTTCACTGATATTTCTTTAAGGCAAGTTTTCAGTCTCTCTCCTTCCTTTTCTCTGAAGTTAACTTTAAACAGCATTTTTTGTGCATCTGTGTTTTGACTGTGATCTGTCACATGAAGTCAGGTGTAGAATTTTCCACTTATGATTCATGCCAGCACTTGAAAAGTTTTGAATTTTGGAGCATTTCAGATTTCCGATTAAGGATGTTAAACCTGTGATGCTTTTAAATTTCAATGTAGCTCTGTGAATTACAATCCTGATTTGAAGTTTGGAAAAATTAAGTTTGCATAATTTGATTTCCATAGATTGTTTGGACTCACATAACAAATAAGTAAAGTGATAACTGGAATAGTTTAATACATCACAGCAACTAAAAAAATTATGTATTACAGGCCTGTTTGTAGGTTATTTATGCCTATTTGTTTTCAGTAGATGTTACAATTTTCTGAGAATGTATCTTGGCAAGAAAAATGAAGATTAGCCAATGTACTCTTTGAAGCTATAATTAGGGCATGTTTGTAGATGATAAAAATTCAAAGGTACTTAGTTATGATGAAGACTATAGTAGCTGCCCTTCTCTGCAGTTCAATATATTATACTACAGAGAAGATGGAAAAATCTGATAAAAAGGCCAACAAAGAAGTCTGTTTTAAACTGTTCATCACTACCCAGATTCATAAAACTGTCAAGCAACAACCTCATAACAGAATCACATAGCTTAAGTTGGAGTCTTTAAAGGACATTTAAGTTATAAAGATTTTTTGTATGGATTTAAAATATCATAAATTAGAAATTGCTAAAAACCAAGCATAGCTGGGTGTGGTGGTAAATGCCTATTGTGCTACTCAGGAGGCTTGGCAGGCAGGAGGATCACAAGTTTGGGGCCAGCATAGGCAATTTAGTGAGATCATGTCTTAACATAAAAAGAACTTGCTTGCCTAATAAATATCAGGCCCTGGGTCCAATCCCCAATATTGTCAGAAAGAATAAAAAAACCCCGTAATGGTGACAAAAACCCTCCCAAAATACATAGAGCAGAATTCTCCCTTCCTTTTTTTTCAAAGAAATGAATCTTAAACTTACCAAGAAAAAAAAAAATTGAAGTATAATCACAAGCTCACACATAGTTGAATGTGGAAAACGTTTTATACAGGTATCATATATTTGCTTTATCTTGCTGATCAGAAAATATACGTTCCTACACTGGCTGTGCTATTTGTTTGATATATAAAACATCTGTCCTTCTCATCCTTTTTGCTTATGTCAGCCCTTTAGAGCCCACCAGTGGCTCTTAAATAAAAATGTACAAAATTTTAAACCACGAAATCAATATGCATGCATTTTAAAGAATCTAGAAAATGCATGGAGCAGGCTACACATTAAGGAATGCTCCCCTCACTCTACTGTGTGGAGCTGAAGACTGTCAATGTTTTGGAGTATGTTTTCTCCTTAGAATGAGGACAAAAATATTTCAAACAATTTCATTTCTTGTGTCCTGGGCTCTGTAAATTGAATAGGCTGCTTCAAAATTATGATTCCTTTGAGATCAGTAGGCTCTTCAGCTGAATTTGTGCTTTCCTGGTAACAGTGCCCAATCCCAGGCAGCTCGTCTATTTCTTCCCTACACAAATCCAGCACATCTGGTGGGACCCTGTAATAAAGGCTCTTCCTGTGGATGCAAGGCCCCCAGGGCTGTGCCTTCTATTGCCTTTACCTTCCTCAAGGATGGCCTTGCAGGTTTCTTAACAGAGAAAGGCTCAGATGACAGAAAAAGACTGAAAGTATATTCCCTCATGGCTCTACGAAAAACTGCTTTTACCAAGGAGCCCACTTATTTTATCCATGAACAGAATGAAAGTCTAAAACCTTCCCCACCAGCCAGCCTTCTTGCTCACAAGGGAAAAACACTTACTTAGGAAGTCTGTTTGAAAATTTCTGTGGGAGAACTGAAAGCACACCAAATTCATACACCAGCAGCATACACAGAGCTGGGCGCTCCTGGTACATACCTGTTTGTATCACTTTCAGTTTGCTGCTAGGTGGAGATTGTTCTGCCTAAGTTTAAATGAACAAAAAACTGAAACCAGCAGTTTATCACATAGAAAGGCAATCTATAATGAAAAGAAGGTTTAAACCTCTACTTATTACACAGACAGAAAGTTTGGGGCCTATTTTCTGCAGCAAGCTAAGTATACCTAACAAACATGGATGCCCATGCTTCTGAACAGTCTTTGCCACCAGCCTCTTCCCCAGCCACACTGCTGCATGCTAGAGAATGGGACGCTATGGTTAATATTCATTCCCCCAGAGCCAGCAACTCATTTCCCATGTTGATAAATACATTCACATTGGTTCTCTGTTTTTTTCTGTCTTACAATATCCCTATGAGAGAAGGGCTACAGGCCATTACATCACTTTACAGCCAAGGAAACCAGAGGGTCCCCGGACTGGCCCCAAATCACAGGACTGGGAATGAGTGGCAAAGCTGAGCTTGGCATCCTGAGTGTTTCTGTTAGGTCAGTGGCTACGTGTCTGTCCTCCTAGTAGTGCTGTCACTGAACTGCATACAGTAAAATCTTGACACCATGATTTCAGTGGGCATGTACTTCAGGGTCATAGATAAAAAAATTCAAAAAGATAAACTATCACTGAGGGTTCTCGTGCACTGAGACCAGCACACATTTTAGTATAAAAATAATTCCACAGACAGTAGCAAGATGGCAGGACATGTCAGAGATTTCCATAAAGTTACTCTCTCAAAATCATATAAAACAGCAAATTTCTACATTTTAGCTAAGGGTAACCATAAGGAGGTAAGTTCCAATACACAATTTTCACATGATCAAACTCTTAAGGGAGGAAGGAATGGAACTGAAGAACAGCTAATGAAATCCCATTTGTATGATGACACTATTAGCCAAAACAGTTGAATGGCTGCCTCATGTTTAGGAAAATTTTTTAAAGTTTTTCAAATACTTAAAAAAACAGTAGTTCCAAATACTAAACATTGCAGTGTACCCTTCCAAGGCCCAGAGCCAGCATTTGAAGAGTTCTTTCTCATATTTTTGTAGGTACTTACAGTGGGAATGCCAGTATCTGCTTTGGAGTCATCTTCTAAAGAAAAAAAAAACACAACGCACACTTAATAGATGAGTTTAAGAATTCCCCTGTGTATGAACTGAAAACACTTCTAAATACCTACTCGTTTTTAGTGCTGTTTCTACAGGGTATTTACGAGGTCTTCCTCTTTTCCTTTTGATAATTATTGGCTGATCTTCCTAAGGGGGAAATGAAAAATTAAAAAAAAAAATGTTATCCTAAATTACAGTTTGTTTTCTCAACCTGAGATTTAGAGTTCCCTCCTAAGAGTGATCAAATTCCAACTTTGTGACTTAAAAGAGAGGTGCTGGGCGTAGTATTTTATTTTTCTCACTGTAGTTCCCTCACTGGATCCTGACAACTATCTTGGAATTCAGGGAGAGGTGAGGATTTTGAGAGAATGAGTCATGGAGGTAAGTGTTGGCGAGTGTCACCTCTTACTTCTGTAAGAACTATGTAAATCCCATCTGAATTGGGACTTGGTTCAAGTTACTTGTGAACAAATGTTACTTCATATAAAAAAGGAGTCCACTGAATTTCTCATACTGAAGTATAAAAAACCAAAATGAGCCATTAAAAATTGGCAAAATCAAAATCAGCAATGGTTATCTCGTCCTGGCTAGTGTATAGGTTGTGTCACTGGGTTTAAGGGGCTCTGTCCCATGGGCTCCTTGAAACCTGAATGGGCCTATGGAAGATAGGGCTGAAGTGGTCTGTCTGCTCTGTCATTCTCCCAGGAACCTAAGATATTGCCTCATGAAACTGGGTCCCTTTGGCCCATCCTGATGCTGTTCCCATTTCTTCCTGGCTGGACTCCATAGAGCTGGCAGACTCTTGCTGCTGCCTTGTCCTGGTACGTGGCCTGGTAGTGCTAGCTTCAGGGCCAGACTTTACATTGCCACTGAGGAAGTGTTGGACTGATGCCATCTGACCATGACAAAAGGAGGTCTTACGAAAATGTTCTGATAAAACAAAGCTGAACAAAATTAATCACAATGACACTGATAAAATACATGCTACATTATGGTGTCCCACTGCACTGAGAAAGTAAAGTTCTTTCAAAAGTACTTAGTAAAAACCCTGGTGACACTATTTTTCACATTCAGTCTGGTTTTAGTACTTAAACCATTCTGAGCACATAAACATGAAAAGCAGCTCTCACCTCCTGTGATTTGATGCTGTCATCTTCATTCTGCTCTGTCTTTTCACTGGTAGCCTCACTGCTGCTAAGTTCATCTGCAGAAAAGGCAGGGCTCAGTGCAAGAGTCAGCCCTCACACTGCCCAGGGTGCTTGCCTAGGGGACCTGCACCACCATGGCCACACACACACACATTTCATTTACACGCCTCTAACTTCAAAACTGATAAGCCTGAGTTTGGTTAAGAGAGAAGCAGCACACTTTGGGTAGAGGAGGACCAATTTAAAAATAATTCCCAAACCTTATTAACCCTAAGAATGAGGCACTGTGTTATACAGAGAAAGCAAATGGGCAGACATTTGCTCATTTGAAATAGACATTTCAGGGGGAAAAGCTCAGTGAGAAAGATGCTGGTTGCTTTGAAGGCTTAATATCTCAATTTATCCCAGTATACATATATGTTTTAACTCACCTTTTTCTTCCATGGCCCCTGAGGCAGTGCTGTTTGTTTTGGAATTTGTTTTGGATACTTCGTCCAAGTCTCCAGAATTTCCTTCCTATAGAGAAGTTGAACAAGAGGATTCTTTTTCAAACAACTCTGCCTCCACTCACCCTCTGCAAAGTTTTTCTTTCTATTTCAAAAACAATTTCCTAACGGTTTTTTAGGACACTTAGTTGGAAAATGGCTTTTAAAAAGCAACTATTATTGTTGCTAGTAAGCTTATTAAAAATGAAATAGATTCTGAGGGCAGAGAAGCATGAGCTCAGGCTCAACCATAAAATAGCAAGGCTGTACTTCTTTTCCCCAGCAGAATGGAGAATGCTGTTCTCCTGCCTAATTCTGGGCTTTTCTTTTTGACAGAAACTACAAAGGAAAAACTGATAGAAATTGGCAAAAGATTTTTTTCTTTGTGAAGTAGTGGAAGGGAGGGTTTGGGAGGAAGGGATTAATTTTAAGGTGCCAAAGGGATTTCTGAGTATTCCAAGGAGCTAACGTAGAGCAGTGATCTCTCAACAGTTAAATGACATACTCTTAGTCACAAAAGGTTTTGAGTATGAAACACCCAAGTGTTTATATTGTAATACCAATACAGTATGCAAATAAAACTATATAAGGTAGGATGAGATTAAGATAAACGTAAAAACTAAAGTCTTAATTTTACTTATTTAATAGCTCATTACAATAATTACAAATCCTCATTTCTTTTTTTAAATATATAACTTTTTAAAAATTTTCACAGACTGAATTTTGATTCATTGGACATAAATGGAGTACGACTTTTTGTTTCTATGGTTGTACATGATGTAGATTCACACCATTTATGAAATCATGAATGCACATAGGGTAATGATGTCTGGTCTCGTTCCATCATCTTTCATACCCCTGACCCCTTCCCTTTTTCATTTCCCTCTACGTAATCCAAAGTTCTTCCATTCTTCTCTTACCCCCACCCCTGAATCCCCATTATGTATCATCATACACTTATCAGAGAAAACAATCAGCCTTTGTTTTTTTGGGATTGACTTATTTCACTTAGCATGATATTCTCCATTTCCAGCAATTCACCTGCAAATGCCATACTTTTATTCTTTATGGCTGAATAATATTCCATTGTGTATATATATACCACAGTTTTCTTTATCCATTCATCTACTGAAGGGCATCTAGGTTGTTTCCACAATCTAGCTATTGTGAATTGAGCTGCTATAAACATTGATGTGGATGTGTTACTGTAGTATGCTGATTTTAAGTCCTTTGGGTATAAACCAGGGAGTGGGATAATTTCTATGATGATGATTTCTACGATGATGATGATGAACTTTTGAGAATCAAACCCAGAGCCTTACATGCGCGAGGCAAACACTCTACCCCTGGGCTTTGCCCCTGGCCCTCTATTACTTTTAATATTACTTATCTGAAGAAGTTTTCCTGGTTCAAAATTCATAAGGTCTACAAAGAAATACCTTCCTGACACTTCCCTTCAGAGAGATTCAATGTCATTGGGTTTTGATTTAGCTTTTCCAGGATTTGAAGGGGTATAAATACAAAAGCAAATATATCCATATAACATCCACATTTCACATGCTTTTCTTAAACATCTGATTTTTTTTTGCCCCTGGTTCTTTGTACTTGGTAAAGAGCTTCTGTTACTTCCCAGTAATACCAAGTGTTAGCTCGGCCATTTCTCCTATGCATTTGTGCCTGCATTGTAAATGTTATTTTTTTCTTATGGATTGCCTCGCAGGAATCTTAAGTCTGTGTCTCTTTTGGAAGAATCTGTTCAATTAAAACTAGTTTAACAGACTCTGAAAATTCCTTTCACGGAACATCTACAAACTATTCAATCATAAAATGTTAAAAGTGAATAAAGAACAGAAGAGGCTTTCTCAAGTCCCCTATAGTATGAAACTCCCACTTTCCTTAAGGGACCTTGAAAGTACTACATGCACAGGACTGAGACATGCATGACTGACATGTGATATCAGAGGTAATGATGTTCTCAGTGAGGACATCAGGTCCAATCTGTATATTAAATATTAGAGATTTGCTTATTTTTGGATAAAAAGCTGATATGAACAGTGGTTCTACCATTTCATCTCATACCAAAATGGTTTATTCTATACCCACCTTGGAAGGATATGGTTTAGAGGATGGAAGGTCAGTCTTTAGGGAAAGCGAGAACCTTCTCTTAGGCAAATTATTACCTCTGATCTTATAAACACTGAGACTAATGCACACTATGATTTCCAGTCTAGAATTTCTTCATGTGAGAGGTGGGGATGGGGAAGAGTGCATGTGTGTGTGTTGGGGAGTTGGAGCAAGCAGGAATTTAGGGGACCCCTGCTCTTAGTACAGCAAGAATACCTATAACTTTTTTACATAGTGGGTTGAAGAACTGCCCAGAAGTTTTCGAACTATTGAATGAACTGCATTTCTGTCCTTGGGGTGGTTCTTTTAAGAGCCAACCTCTGGTCCCTTAGGCACTTAATCAGATCCTGAGGACCTGCATACATAGAGCTTTTTATTCCCTCCTATGACTCTTCCAATGTGTACATTTTTTCACATATTCAATTTCAGTCTTTTTGACATAGACATTTTAGAATAATGATGTTATTCCTTTTATAAAGTGATACATCCTTATTATATAGAAAGCTGTAACATGAATGATAAAATCACTTCCAACCTACTATCCAAAAATTACTATTAACACTAAATGTGACATGAAATAAATGCTGTTACAGACAGCTTTCCATGCAAGGAAACATTCTAATACGGAAAATACTATCTGTGTATGCAATTTTTGATGAAAATAGCTGACTGATTTTGGTTAAATATTAAAAAACTTACATGAAATTGAAGAGACAATAAATAGATACCCTTTCAATCTGCCTTTCTTCAAATTTAGAAGTATTATCTCATAATTCTTGTTCCCGACAGGGAAGTAAGGGACGGGTTAAAAGTTGTTTCTAGACAGGCGCAGTAGTGCACGCCTGTAATCCCGCCTTTAATCCCTTTAGAATATTAATATTTTAAAGTAATACACATCACTGTATTTCATATTTTGGTACAAGTACATTTGTGATGAAAGTACATGGAAGCCTTAAGGAATCAATAATATTACTAAGCAAAACCCCAAACATTACTCTGAATTGTGACATTAACATAATCTTGCAATTTAAGAATTACAAAGTAAAACATTTGTGTTTTTTTTGTTTTTTGTGGGGACACTAATATACCAGTGACTCGGTAGGCTGAGGCAGGAGGATCACGAGTTCAAAGCCAGCCTCAGCAACTTAGCGAGGCTCTAAGCAACTCAGTGAGACCCTGTCTCTAAATAAAATACAAAATAGGGCTGGGGATGTGGCTCAGTGGCTGAGTGCCCCTGAGTTCAATCCCCGTTTCTAAAAAAAAAAAGAAGTTGTTTCTTCCTTTGACTACAATTTACCGGAATTAATGAGAATATGCCATTTTCCATTTCTGGTTGGTAAGTACTGAACAACCTGACTTAAATACTCTTATAACAAGGTGGAAGAAAATAGAGAAAGAGAAAAGAAAGAGGAGATGGAGCTAGTCTGGAATAAGAAGTTTCAAAGTACCAAGTTTCAGAAATGAAAGAATACCCTAAAAGAAGTGTCCAGCAGGAAAAGGGGAAATCTAAGCAGGAGCAGAAATGAAAGTCTGTGAAGTTCTTCTGTGAGTCATAAGAAAAAAATAGGACCATGGGAAAAGGCAGTAGGAAGGCTGACGTGGGTAGGAGGTAAGCAAGGGAGAAGGTAGAATGTTAATATTTTAAAGTAATACACATCACTGTATTTCATATTTTGGTACAAGTACATTTGTGATAAAAGTACATGGAAGCCTTAAGGAATCAATAATATTACTGAGCAAAACCCCAAACAAACATTACTCTGAATTGTGACATTAACATAATCTTGCAATTTAAGAATTACAAAGTAAAACATCTGTGTTTTTTTGTTGTTGTTGTTTTTTTGTGGGGACACTAAAAAATATATCCATATATTTTTTATATAGTGATTATTGTTAGGTATGCACAAAGTAAAAGGGATACTAGAATAAAAAATATTCCCCTAAGTATTCACAATGATGTAATTAGGCTACCCCCAACCTTAAAATTAATATGTAGAAAAAAATACCTTTGTGTCTTGCGGCTCAGTTTCAGAGCAGTGTTTCTGTGTTGTTTCTATTCTGGAATCCAGGACATCTGAATTACCATCTGTATATCAGTTTGGACAGAATCACAAAGGAATAAAAGCTAAATGAAAAATGAAATGCACAATTCTATTTTAAGACAGTTTTAAACTTCTTTTTTAGGCTTGTGACATAATGAAGTCCAAAGTTATTCTGAACGTATTTATAATCATGTGATTTGAGCATCAAGCACTGGCCTTTGGACCTGGCACAGTTAAAAGAAAATATAAAGCACAACATAAAAAATTCCTAAATGCTCACATGGTATCAACAAAGCAGCAGTTCTATGGAGAGGGCTAAGTGCACTTACAGTTCCCAGAGATGCCTTCACTTCAGTTTCCTGGATGAGTTACCACCTAAGAGGCACAGCTTAGTGGTTGAGCTTTGGAATTGGATTTGGTTGGCAGATGTAAAGTCAAATTCTCAGAACCTTAATTTATTCTTTATTAAACAGCAACAATACCTAACTCACTGAATTACTATGAAGATAAAAATGCAAAATGTGCATGAAGTACCATGAATGGTACCTGAACATAATATGAACTGAATAATCACTGTAAAATAGCTACAAAAGCATCATTTAATTATCATTTTTTTTTCTTCTGTATTCATTCAATAAGTATTGAATTTCTACTTTGTGTCAGGTATTTGAGTAGAAAGGTCCCTACACTGTTCAATAAAGTTAATCACATGTGGCTACTGAAATTTAAAACAATTAAAAATTCATTCTTTGATTCACAAAGATCACACTGATGTGCAGAACAGCCACATGTGACTAGCAGCTACTATACTGACAAAGCAAGCATGGAACATTTCCATCACTACAGGAAGTTCCAGCTGATGGCACCATTGTGGACATGAAAAAACCAACAGTCTGAAGCACAGAGGGGCCTCACATGCACTCTGGCTGAAGTGCTTCACCAGCTCTGTAGGGCATCTGCTTCTGATACTGAGCAAAGGACTCGTGACACCTGGCTGGGTAGCAGATCACATTGCACAGGGAGCCTGAGTTGGTGTGAGGTCCAGGAGTTGACTCTTCTGCAGAAACAACCTAGCTTCCAGAGAGAGGTCCAGAAGAGATCCTGGCAGTGTCAAGACACCTCACATTAGCCTCAGAGTTGTGAAGTAAACAATTGCTACACTCAAGGATTCTGCTACTGGCTTACTCTTTTGGATGTCAAATAATGTGATTTTTAAAGATGTCTGAAAGAGGAATATACATATATGTATATATATATATATTTTTTTTTTTTTTAAATACCCAGCTCATCTTCTGAGGAAACATAATGCTTCTTTCTTTTTCTTTTAGGAATATGCCTTTCATCCTCTTCGACCTGGAATTAAGAATGAGTATATTAAAGGCCATAGAATCTTGACCAAATCAATTGACATGGGAGCACATAATATTAGCTTCTATCCTTTGGAATAAATTTCTATATAAATTAAAAAAACAAAAACAAAAAACCTCAAGCAACATTTTTGGCATCTAGACTTGAATTACACTAATTTTCTTCAGTCTTTCTGGTTTTGAATATAAATCCATACAGAACATTCAAATCTGATTGTGGTAACACTACATTTCAACAATTCTAAAATAATTTTTTTTTAAATTTCTCATTTTATTGTCTCTGAAGATCAGCTATATCTTACATCAATGGCATACCATAATATAATTAGTAATTTTCCTACTTTCTTAGTGGCCCATTAAAAAAGGGCTTCTTATGGTTGATGAAAGACAGTATATGAAGACACATTCTGAACAGAAAACATGAATTCTTCCAAATAATCCTGGGACCTGTGAAACTACCTAAATATTTTAACAGCACACAGATACAAGTGATATGTAGAACTCATATTACATCCATTTAATATTATAAATAATTAAAGCCTTTCTAAAACTTTTCTTTGTGTACAGATGAAAATACTACATGTAAAACATGAGATACTTAGGTTTATTATGAAACACACCTCTTTAGAATTTGCTTCAACACTGGGACCTCTTATGGCTTCTGTATTGTCTTTTCCACCACTGGATATCCCTGAGTAATAAAGACAACAATGAAGAAAACATCTTAAATACTTAAATATTTTTTATTCTAATACTTATTTTAGGGGTGTGTGGGGAGGATGGGGTGGGGAAAAAATGAACTTAGAAATTTTACAGAATAACAGTAATGCTATAGAGTACTGCTACAGTTCACAAATAATTTTTGATGGGATCATCCCCCAAATACCATCAGGGAAGTTCCAGTTTCTGCCATTGTTAGATGTGACTTAATGGGGGGAAGTAACACGTCCAGGGTCACAACACTGGATTTTACACAGTCAACTTCAAGGCCTTTTCCCTTCAGCTTGTGTTGCAGCAGCACAGTATCAGTATACAACCTGGAGACAATCTGGCATATTCGGTACGCTAAAGAGTAGCCTATAACAGAATGATACCACACTAGAGACAGAGATGCCCTGCATACATTCTGGGGATCAGGCCCAACAGTAAGCAAAGCAGCATGCTCTGTAGCAAAAGTAGCAGAAAACCTAAATGTCCACCAACAAAAGAAGCAGTAAATAATTATGGCATATTCCCACGATGGAATAGTGACTAGCAATTAAAGTAACTAGTGTTATACAAGTCAACAGGGAAAAAACCTCAGAACATATTGCCAAATATGTTGCAAACATATTGCAAATAACACGGAGATGGTTTATATAATATGATAGCATTCACCTAAATAAGGCAACATAAGCTGCATATTGTTTATGAAACTAGAAATTCTATTAAATGCAGAATAGTGTTTCCTGTTAGAGTGAGATAATAGGGAAAGAGACTGCAACTGGGAAGGGGTAGTAAGGGAATTCAATACATTTGTACATTTTAAAAAGATGTGGGAAGCAAATATGTTAAATGGTAACATATGATTAAGCTAGGCACTAGGCATATGGGTGTTTGTAATTATCACTGCCTTACTTTTGTTTTAAATGGTTTGTCTATAAAATATGTGTATGAGAAACAGACCATTGTTCTCCATTTTCAGAATGGAGAATCAATAAAATTCTATTTTGTTGTTGAGAAGAAAATGATCTGTATGGAGCTGGGGCCTCTACATACTGTCTGCAGTGAGACATGACGCTTGGGAGAAGACCCACATAAATGTGATGTCCCTGTTCTGCTACTACTTTTCAGAAGTAGTCAACTTATTTGTTATCAGAAGTTAACAAATATTCTGTTGAATATATAGCACAGAACTTCCAGACTTTTATGGTAAAAACCACAGGGGACTATGCATTTTGTACCTTGAGTCCATTGTGAGGTTACTGGCAAAATATTAGTAGGTATTTAAGGCAAGATGCCATACTTCTAAGCTGTGAGGCTTGAACAAGTCAACTGACCTCTGCAAGCCTTAGTCTACTCAATGATATATACAATGCTTAACATTCACTTCAACAGATTATATAAATTCAATGAGAAAATTTGTGAAGAAACTATCACAGAGCCTGGCACATAAAAGGCTCTCAAAAACTGGTAAATATATTTAATCTTAAAATGACTACTATGAGCTGGATGTAGTGGCACATGCCTGTAATCCCAAGTACGGGAGGCTGAGGCAGGACGATCTTAAGGTCAACCTACGTCTTAGCAAGACTGTCTCAAAATGAAAAGAGGGCTGGAGATATAGCTCAGTGGGTTTAATCCTCAGTACTGGGGGTAAAGGAGAAACGGGGATGACAACTATGATATTCATTAACTTACCTGATTTTTTGTAAGATTCATTATGAACTTCTTCATTTGCTATTGAGCCTGAATTTTCAACCTAAATACAAAATATAAATGGTTACTTATGGATAGTCTCAGAAAAAGGTAAAAAGCAGAAAAAAAAAGGGAGTGGTATTTATATAATCTGGCTGTTTGTGCAAACACCAAAAGGAACTGGAGTACATGTTCTTTTTAATTTATCCCAAAGTTCAAAAGCACAGAACACCTTCCTTGTAAAAAGTTTCAATTTAGTTAAGTTCTTATCCCTCAGTGTTTACTCTCCTTGTCTTTAAAATGGTTTTGGCAAAAAATTTGAGAACTAAGAGAAAAATTTTCTGAATTGTATGAATTCCCTTCCCTTCCAAAGAACTCTCATGGTATTATTTTTTTCTTTATTTAAAAACTCTGAAGAATTTTGTCAGAGTTACTTGTCTAGGTAAATCATGTCAATACCTCTTTGTTTTAAACTGTGGGAAAAGTTTCAAAATATCTTAAGTCCCAACTACAGAACTTGGTGCCTGGGTGGAAGTTGTGCTCATTTGGGGACAGGCTGGTTGCAGGGGTCTTGGGGAATGGATGACACAGGAAGGAGCACACACTGGTGAGTTCTGTGGGTTTCAGCCTGATTTAAAATCTCTGTAACTCTTGGAGGGCCAACCTGAAGCACACTCAGTGGGGCTTTTCTCTCTGTCCTTCCTCTCCTTTTCAGCACACTGTGTACAGAACAAGGCAACCACTATGATCCCACGGGGCCTGATGGTAAGTAAAGCTCTCTCAGCAACTCTAAGCCCTGAAGAGAAGGTGGCTATCAACAATTTACTCCTGTTTTACGAAATGCTCACCTCTGGAATATTAGGTTCCCTATAAATATATTAAGGCAAAAAACAAAACGAAAACAAAAACAACACTCTTCCAAGCATGAAAGGGATTATGAGCCTCATCTGGGAAAAAAATATGTATATATGGCAATTATGGTTCAGTACCTTCAGACAGCTTTCTAAAATTTCTCAAAACTTAAAACTATTTTATCTATAGCACCAGGATGAATTAAGACACCATAATCCAACTTTCATTCTACTATAATTATAAAAACCAGAAAGTTCAGATTTCTTTATCAATGGCTATAGGTAAATAGGGAAAAGACAGTAAAAAGCAGCTTCCAATAGGTTGAACTTCAGTGGTAAGCACGCTACCAACTGGTCTCATAAGTCCTCAAAGGATGCACAGACAACCCCCCGACTTGGTATCTGTTCCTCACTCTCAAACAAAACAGAACAACCATCACTACCAAAACCAAAACCATTAGCTACTTACGTTTAGGGATTCATTCACCGATGCAGGCTCCTTCTGTAGTTCAGCTGTTCAAAAACAAAAATGAGACATAAAGAAAATAGTTTTTGAATTGCAGAGAAACTCATTTAAAGATTTTCAAGGTAGTTAAATAGGATCACAAAGTGGCTTTTGTGAACTATAAAGCTGACCAATTATTTTCTACTACTAGAAAAACAATGGAAATTAATGTTGCCTGCATTTTTGTAATGAGGGCAAAGGTCCCTTTAGTCACTACAGTGATTTAACTGTCTTGGTGATCTGAAGCTTAGGAAAAAGTTGGAGACTTAATGCAACTGTTAAGCTCCAGTATAACACTGGTTCATTTAAAAATAATGCCATCAAATGACAAGTTAGATCCTATCCCTTCAAACGGCAATGGTCTGTTTATATTTGGAGATTTGAAGTACAAGGTCTGCTGTTTCTACTCAACAGTGACAGAACACACATTTTTCTTTTAAACAACTTCCTTTTACGTAAATAGATCTCTTACTGAATTGTAACTAAACACAGAAAAGCAGTCGGAAATATAACTGGGAACAAAGGACTTTAGAATCCAAAAATGTTACCTTCTCAATGATTAACAAGAGATGTTAATTATCTGAACTATGAAACACCCATACACATTTTAATTAATGTGTCTGAACAAATTCTGGATTAGACATTCAGCATGAAACAAGTCTTGGTGTGATCTTCCATGACTGACTGATTTCTCTTAAGATCACTATTTGGAGACATCATATTTAAGCAATTACCTTAAATAAAATGTATTGATATTTAAAGAAAAAAAAACATGTTAAAAATGAAAGAGTTAGCCTGGTGTGGTGGCACATGGCTATAAAATCAGCTACTCAGGAGGCACAGGAAGTAGAATCACCAAGTTTGATGCCAGCATTGGCAGCTTAGTGAGACTTTGTCTCAAAATGAAAAATAAAAAAACTCTGGGCTGTGCCTCAGTGGTAAAGCACTGCTGGTTCAAGTCCCAGCACCAGGGCAAGGCATAGGGGAGTAATGATTTCCTTGAGACCTTACTAAGTGAAATAAGCCAATCCCAAAAAACCGAAGGCTGAAGGTTTTCCCTGATAAGTGGATGATGATATATAATCGGATTGGGGGATTGGCGGGTGAGAGAAGAATGGAGGAACTTTAGATTATGTACAGGGAAATGAGAAGGGGAGCGGGCAGGGGTATGAAAAATGGTGGAATGAGACAGACATCATTGCCCTGTGTACATGTATGATTACGTGAATGGTAAAGAACCTATTCCATGCACAACCATAGAAATGAAAAGCTGTACCCCATTTGTGTACAATGAATCAAAATGCAGTCTGTAAAAATTTAAAAAAAAAAAAAAAAAAAAAAAAAAGGTAAAAGGCAAATTCACATAGCCTGTCAGGGTTTTACTATGGATCAGCTATTAAGATGTAATGAAAATAAAAACATATGCAACGAAAAGTCAAGGTGAACACTGCTAAAAAGGAGCTTACCCCCACACACAGTTCCTGGTGGTGCTAGAGTGTCCTGATGCTTCTCTTCCCCTGAAGACACAAATACCTAAAAAATCCAAAGCGCCATAAAAATAAGTTAACTGAGGTTTCTACAACAAGGAGGCAAGACTAGCCGCAAGTGAATTAGACCAAAAAAAAAAAAGAAAAAGAAAAAAAAAAATCCCCAGAATCTTTAAACAATATAAAGGACTGCTTTCAAATTCATACAAAATCAAAAAATAAATACATTAGCCTTTAAAAACAGATAAAGCAAAAAAGAAAAACTAACCTAATCTCATATTTCATCCATTGATGGTTCTCCTACTGCTTTAAAAGTAAAACTCCAACTTAGCACAATATGCAACCTTCCTGATCAGGCCTACATCTCCCCACAGCTCACCCCAAGCTGCTAGGAGCCTGGGATGCCACAGGCTCTCCCCTCTGAATCTAGAACACACACTCCCTTTACCTGGAAGGCTCTTCCTTTGCTTTCTCTTCTGGTGAGCATCTAGTCTGCTCTCAAAGTTCCACTCAAATGTCCCACCCAAATGTCTCCTGGCCCACAGCTCCTTTTGGGTAGGTTATGCGCCCTCTTCCCTGTTGGTACTCTCCACATTTACTACTATCTTGGAAGGTACCATGGAATCAGGCTGGAATCGGGCATGGAATGAGGCACAGAGACTAAATTGCATAAGGTACCCAGGCCATAATTAAGGAAAAAAAGTCACTGGAAATTTTAAGCACAGTAACCATAGGATCTGTTTTATAAGACAACACACATTGCAGGGAACAGTGGTGTACACCTTTAATCCCAGATACTCAGGAGGCTGAGGCAGGAAGATCTCAAGGATGGGACCCTGTCTTAAAATACAAAATAAACAGGGTTGGGGGTGTAGCTCAGTTGTAGAGCACCCTGGGCTTAATTTCCAATACTGAAATATATAAACAAATAAAAACTAAAGCCAAGCCTTTACTTTTAAATTTGGGTGTGTATGAATTAGACTGGAGGAGGGGCTAGAGTAGAAGTATAATGAGAAGCTACTGAGGCAGTGGCTTAGATGAGGGCAGTAGCTACAGAAATAAAAATAGATGGATTCATGTTCCATTTTGGAAATGGAACTTGTAAGAACTGGCGATGGAGTATCTGTGGCTGACAGAGAGAATCTAAAGTTGACTCCTTCCTGGGTTTCAAGCTTGAGAAAATGGACTTGATGATGGTAATATTTACCCAGATTACTGATATTATTAGCCACCCCTCCCCATAGGATATGGTAATAACGATACTCAGCATCAAAAATATAGTAAAAATAGGAGGAATACGCTGCTTAGGTATGTATATATTGGATATGAGCCTGTATAAGTACACACACACACACACACACACACACACACACACACACACAGAGGAATACATGGTGAAATGGCACACAACCAAAACAGCTTAAGGTAATTATCGGCCATACCTCTGTTTTCAAGTGGGTTGACAGTTCTGCTCCTCCCAAAACTTTTGATGAAGACTCTTCATTACCTAATGAAATTCAAACCATTAAAATAACTTAAGAATCTGTCTGCAAAATATATTCTAAATTAAAAAAACAAACAAACCAACAACAGAATTTTATCTGGCAGAGTTTCCTTTGCTGGTTTATTTTACAGCAATTACAAAACAACAGAAAAGAATACGTTGTGTGAAAAGGATGTGGATGAAAGGCAGGGTTGCTTACTCATTGTGAGGCAGTAAAACTTTCCTGCTTGTACAGTAAGATGGCTGCTCAGAAAGAATGAAAAATACTATTTGTGGAGAAATTTCATTTCCCAGTGCTTTTATGCAGTCATCTCCATCAAGCTTCTTACACACACACACACACACACGCTATATTCTTCTCAATAAAGAAGGTGGAATTTATGAATAGATGCATTTTACTTGTATCACGCTGACCCAGCAAAACTTATGGTAAAACTAAAAAACTGAGGGGATTGAGGGGTAGAGAGGAACAATGGGAAAAGGGAGGAACTGTGGAATAAAACTGACTAAATTATGCTATGTCCACGTAAGAATATACCACAGTGAATTCCACCTTTATGTTTATCTATAAAGCAAAATAATAATAATAAAAAAAAAAGACAGACCGACTGACCAGTGGATTAGAGGAAGGGGAACAGGGAGAGAAGGAGTGGGGAGAGAGGAAGTACTAGTGAATGAAATGAAGCAAACTTCATTCCATGCATGTATGATTAAGTCCAAATGAACCCTGCTATTATATATAAATATAATATACTAATAAAAACATTTTTTAAAAAACCTGCAAGGCAGGCAGAAAGACAAGGAAAAATGTCTCAGGTGGAAACTCAATTTTACTCTGTGTCTTGCCTCAATATTTCTTTTCTGTCCCTGCCCTTCTGTGGCTGTGGCTTCTTCAATTTCCCTCTCTTGTCTCACACATAAGCTGCCAGAGAAACCTTTTCTCCAAGAGTTTGGGACTTTTATTTTGCTAAAAGCTCTTCTAGTTTTCTTCCCTGGGGGTCGGGGCAGGGGAGGGTAGAATAACAGGCTAGCAATGAGTGAGTCAAACACTTCCAGAGTATTCAATTTACTCCAGGCTAAATTCAATGGAAAATTTTAAAGTTACCTATTTTAACAGTTAGGACATTTCTTAATGTCACCTAAGTCCTTACAATGAACAGGACTAAACCCACTGGTCTGTTTCCTGAGGCTATGTTAGATGATAGCTAAGGTCAGTTTCAGTTTAAAAGTCCAGGATGCCACAATTTACACAGCCTGAGTGGAAAAGAAATCTGACCCCTGAGCCCTTCAAGCCCCTGTGCTTTCTCTGAGTTTTCACAACACAGTGCTTCACTTCATCCTACGTACATGTCACACCTCAGTATTGCTGCCAACTTGGGTATGATTAACTGAATCATACTACAAAATCTATAATTACTGTTATAGATTGTAACTATTGCAATTTCCATTTTATACACATATTTTTTTCCCTAAGATATCCCCAAGTGCCATACAAATTATTTAAGTTCTCTGACCTTATTGCTTCATCTGTAAAATGAGGGTGGTAAAAACATATTGATCTCATAGGGTTCTGGTAAAGTAGTCTTTCTTTCTTTTTTTTTTTTTTTGCAGTGATGGGGATTGAACCCTGAGCCTCACAAGCACTCTACCAACTGAGCTACATCCACAGCCCGTATTCTTCATTTTGATTGACAAGAAATCTGAAGATAGGGAGCTGGGGGAATATCACTCCTGTCTAGCATGAGTGAGGCTGTGGGTTCGATCCCCAGTACTGCCAAGTAAAAACGACGACGAAAGAAGAAGAAATCCGAAGATGAGGAGGGTTAGAAACTTGCAGTGGTCACACAGATAAAACAGTGAATGACTTCCTCTACCTCTGAGTCCTGCATCTTCTCTCTGATAATGAGATGTGGATCTAAGGTTTTAAACTTTGAAACCCAAGTATATTTTTAGAGAAGCTCAACCTTCAAGTTTGAGAATTATTTTGTAACATTTCTGATATGAGGAAAAAATATATTGATTTACCATTCTTTTGGAATGGAATTAAGACCATCTCTTGGAAAATGTTTTAAGTGAACTGTTATACAATCATCTGTTACACAACGCTAAAATATGCAATTATAAACAGATTCTCACCTATGTCACATGCATTGGGCTCAACAGAAACAGAGTCCTCGATATTTCCTTCTCCGTGCAATGACCTCTGCGCGCCACTCCTGTGTTCTATTTTTTCAGCAGAAGCTTCCACAACCTGTTTGCTGCTACAGTCACTCTTTGTGGTCAAGTCCTTCTCACATTTTGAAGCCACTGACTGAGCTACATGGCAGGCAGCTGAAAGGCTCACTGAGTGGGAGGAAGCAATTTTTGACTCTTGGCCAGTAATACATTTGGTGGTGGTAGTTTTCAAGTTGTCCTCCTGTCCCTGTTGGTCAGGATTAGAAGAATACTCTGGGGCAGTGTCTTTGACAGGTAGCATGTCATCAGCTTTTTTAGCACCGGTATTTACTGCTGACAAAGAACAAATACTGACAGAGATGTCTCCAGTCATCTGCTGTGGTCCTCTCAGATGGATGGAGGAGTTGGCGCTTTTCTCTGAGCCCCTTCCAGCTGGAGAGCAGCTGGCACTGCTACTGCCTCTTACTGTCTCTGTCTCTGGGCTCTTGTCTTTTCTCTGAATAGAGCTCAATATTACATTCTTCTCTTCTACATTTGTGAGGTGCAAAGGGCTCTCATTTTGTCCTGTTGCTGCAAATGAGCCCTGAACAGGGCAGTCCTTGTCATGTCTGTCTTCCTCTTCTGTAGCTACAGCCCTGGTCTGGCTTTGCTCTCTGAAGGGCTCACAGATTGATAGTCCATTGTGCCCTTCCTGAGTGCTCACCGCAAAAAGGGGGCCTGCTTCTTTGCCTCCTGTGAATGGCCCAGGACATTGACTGTTATTCTCAGCAATGAGGCTTGGCATGGGGATCTCGCATCTGCTCACCTTTGTAGCTGGCAGGTCATCATTACCTTCTGGTTTGCTTGTAGCCAGCTGACTCTCCATGGGTCTGTCTAGGCTGGTGACTATCAGCACACACTCCGCCGTGCTGGTGGAGATGATGGCAGCATCACCTGAGTCTTCCACTCTTGCAGTGGTGGCCTGGTCTTCATCTGGAGGGACAGCACCAATCATGACTGCTTCGCACCCTTCAGAAGTGCTTGTGGAAATCATGGTGGTGTCACTTAATTCTTCCACTGGTGTGATCGAGGGACAGACTTTTTCCTGAGGGACGGCACTTGACACGGGGCCTTCACAGTCTTCTACAGAGCTGGTTGAGATAATAGCACTCCCATCTGTAATGGATCGTGCATTTTCACTTACACCAGAAATAGAGGCCTCACATTCTTCTGCTATGCTGGTGGAAATGAGAGCACATTCATCTTTGTCTTCCTTGCTGGTTGAGGCAAGAGGACATTCAACTTCTGTGGGAGCACTGGGCATAGGAACCTCAAAGTCCTCAGTGCTTATCAACACTGGACCTTTAGCTCTCTCTTCAATTACTGCAACTGGCTGCTGACTTTCCACACATTTGATGGTTGCTGCACTAGAAATAGGCATTTCAAACTCTTCCCCTATACTTGTAGAAATCATAGCACACTCATCTTTCTCTTCACGAGTCCTAGCTGTGAGTTGGTTTTCATCACCTGAAACTGCACTGGGCATGGGGGCCTCAAATTCTTCCAAGCTTTTTCTGGTGCCTTCCAAAATTTCCTCAGTTCTCAGGCTACGTGAATGCCCTTCTCCCATGTCAACAACTGTGCTCACCTGAGAGGTATAATCACTTGTTGTACTGGTGGAAATCATCAAGCCTTTGCCTTGACTTTTACCCCCAGCTAAACCATCTTGGTTGGAAATATTGTTACCAGCTGTAGTAGCCATGAGGCCATTACACTCTTCATTTTCTACAGAGGTGATGATGCCCTCATCTTTCTCACTTGGTGATGTGTGGTCAACTTCACATTCTGGGACTGCCCCAAATATAAGAATATCATGGCTGCCCCCCACAAGGCCAGTAGAAATACTGGTATCTTTTTCTTTCCTGGTGAGATGACTATCACTTTGATCAGAAGTTGCACTAGTCATGAGATCCTCACAACCTTGTGGAACTGGTGCCATTTGACTCTTTCCAGCAATGGCACTGGTCACACTGCTTTCTACAATCCCTTTAGCACTGGAGCAGATCTCTGTGTCTTTGATTTCCTTTTCTGCACCACTCATGCTATCAATGTTACTTTCATTTGCATTCACGATGCCTGCCCCAGCCTCGGCATCCACCTGTTCTACTGTGGGGCCAATCTGACTGTCCCCTTCTGCACTTTCACAAATCAACACCCCTTCACTTTCTTCTCCTATTCCTGTGCAAGTTGAAGCATGTCCAATTTCATTTCCTCTTCCGGTACTAGTCACAATGCCCTCCCCCTCATCATCCTCCTCTTTTGCACCTGTGCTGGTCACAATGCCTTCGTCATCACAGGGACCAGTAGCAACTAATGGTACATTGGTGCTTTCGTTGGCTACTGTGCTGTCCATTGCACCCTCTCCACTTTCTTCTGTTTCAGAACTTATAGCACAGCCTTCTGTGCTGTCTTCTGAGCCTGTGCAGCTTGCTGGCCCCTCTCCATCTTCTTCCGTTATGCCTGTGCTGGTAACTGCACTCTCACCTTCAGCACCGTCATTCACAGAACCTTCTCCTTCCTGGCTGGCACTTGTTCCGGGGGGTGTGTCATTACCTACTAGAACCACATCTGCTCCAGTAACCATGCGCTCCTCCTGGGGCCCTGCCTCAGTTACTGAGCAGATAACAAAGCTATCACTTCTGCCTTCTGCTCCTGTACAAGTCACGGTGCCCTCTGTTTCTTTCTTGGGACCCATTCTTGTCCTATTTCCCTGGGACCTATCAATTTCTTCACTGCTTACAGATCCCATTCTTATTTCTGTTCCAGCACTTGTAACTGCACCGTCACTTTCAATTTCACTAATAAAAGTACCAGTCCCTTCAACTATTTCAGGGTCTCTACTTGAAGAACCATCACATTTTTCTTCGGAACCTGCACTGGTTACGGCATCATCTTTTTCTTCTATGGCAACACTGTTCATACTGGCTTCACTTTTAACTGTATGAGCAGTCACAGGACTTGCTGCTCTGTCCTCTGATTCAGCCACAGAACACTCTCCACTTTCACCTTCCTTAGTACTTGTGAGAAAAGTTTCACTTGCAGCAAATCCTTCTGTGACAACACCCCCACCCTCTTCAGCTGCAGCAAAAACAGTGCATTCGCTGGCTTCCACTTGACCCAGGAGGGGATTGTTTCTTGGGCACGAACCTACTATGAAGCCTTCGTCTGCCTCAATGCTGGTGCAGGGAAAAGCCATCCCACACTCTCCTGTTTCTGAAGAAGTAGTAGTGGCATCCCCAGCCTTTACTGGATTTAAGTTAATGCCTTTGTCCTTCTCCTCAGTACTAGTGGCAACAGAAGCCCTTTTTGTTCCTCTAGCCCCAGCTGCCACATTCTCAGGTTTTCCGTTCCTCTGCTGTAAAACAGAGGATGCAGCATTGCCCCCAGCACTGGTGTCTACCTCACCGATTTCACTCCTTTCAACATCAATTGATAGATTTTTAATTTCATCTGGGACCCTATTATGCTTAAGTGCCACGGTTTCAGCATTGTGTCCTGTACTCATGTCTGCCACAAGACTGCCAGCAATGCCATCCTTCTTGCCATTTTCCACTGTAGCTCTACCTGTTTGCTTTAAACTTGGTTCTGAACTTAAATCACTTTCTTGCTTGGTTGTGTCTATCAATCCACCTTCTTTACTAAAATTCTCATTTTCCACAATTGTGTCTGATGACTTGCTAGCAAGAGATGTGTTCACTTTTCCCTGTTTGCTGTCCAATAAAGTGGCTTGGTAACCTTCTGGAATGTGTCTTTTGCTGGCCACATTTGCTTTTGCCGGTGCATCTACTGTGGGAGCTTTACCACCTTCTTTGCTGTCACATGTCCTGGGGGCTTCTGATTTCCTAATAGTCAAATTTTGGTTAGGGTTATGAGAGCAATCCACAAGGGAGGTGCTGGCTGTGCTACCTTCTAAAACTATTCTGTCAACTCCAGGAATTACAGCTGAATCATGAGATTCTTTTTGAGGCATGACAGTCATTGAACCTAAAGATAATGAGGGGTCTACATCTGTGGAATGTTCAAAAGCAGCATCTCCTTGAGTAACACATTCATCAGTGGGTCTGGCTGTGCTTTTCAAATTCTTTTGTGGTCTCTCATTTTCTGATGGGACACTAGGGAACATTTTCTGACTTGTTTTGGAGTTCACATTCACTTCATGAGTTCCCTGAATGGGCTCTTTCTCCCCAGGATTTGGTTTAGATACAGCACTTTGGATATGCATTTTCTTGGTCAAGGTGCTTTTATGGTCAGCATGCTTTTCAGAATTGCTAGTAACTCCTGTTCCACGCCCTGATTTGCAGGCTGTACCTGCTGTTTTTGAATCTACATTGGAAGTTCTTAACTCATCCTTTAGAACTGTGGTAGCAGTTTTTTGTTTTGTACCATTTTCAGAGTCAATGTCTTGTTGAGAACTATTATTGCTGCTGTCCTGGGTTTTAGACACTTCCAATACATTTTCAACAACTGCCTCAGAATCAATTTCCATTGGCTCTTGCTCAGGGATTGATGTGGTGTCACCACATTTTTTTGGTCTCAGGAGGGAAGAAGTACTGGGAGTGCCTGGTGTGTTTGCTGCTAATTTTTCTTCTCCTTTAGTCATTTCTTGTGATAAGCTTCCTCTTCGATTTTCGCACAACCTTCTACTCAATTTCTTTTCTAGGACTGAACCATTTCCTCTGGCCTTCTCGTGATTACTATCAACTTCTTTACCATCCTTGTCATCTGATTTATTTTCTTCTCTTTTTTTCATGTCTTTGCTGCCATGCTTTAAGCTTTTGCTTTTGTGCCCATCTGATAGCTTCCTGTCGAGTTTGGAGGAGCCTGAATCCCTTTCCCCCTTAGACTTCTCTTTTGCTAATGGTAACTTAGTTCGGTGGCTAGAGTCTCTTTGTGTACTGGGTGCTGAAGCAGCAGTGCTTTCTGATACAGGTTCAACACCAGTTTGTTCTACAGGTTTGTCTTCAACTTTAGACTTGCGCTGTTTTTCTGAGTCATTTTCTTCTGTGTTCTTCTCCTTATCTGGTTTGGGAGTTATCTGTTTTGTGACGTTTTCTTGTAATTCTGTTTCAGCAAGTTTTAATTGTTTGCCCTGACCTTTTGATTTAGATTTCAACACAAGTTTCTCTTCCAACAAGCTCTTTGTTCTTCGCCTCTCCTTGTGAACCTCTTCTGGTTTTAAACTGCTATCTAAACTAGTCGTGTCTGTATCACATTTATCTTCTGAATAACTTTCACTTCTTCGCTGTAATGTGATACCATGTTGCTTGGAACCTAGAGAATCTTTCTGAATTTTAGAATCACTTGATCTTCTTGACTTGTGTTCTGCCTTAGTTTTCTCAGTGGACATGTGCCTCTCTTTTTTGTTATTGTCTTTCCGTACATTTTCATCTGTTTTTATAATATATTCAGAAACTGGTTTTCCATCTTTGCCTAAAACTGATAATTTCCTCTCATTTCTATGTTTACTTTTTCGTTCAGCTTTATCATCTGAAGAAAGCTTCATTTGTTGACTTTGCTTTTGACTATTTTCTTCTACTTTTAAATTTTTCTCAGAAGAGTGTTCAGTCTCATCACCTGTTTTATGCATACTATCACCTTTATATTTATGTTTCATAGATGATTTCTCTTCTGACAGAGTTTTCTCTTTTTCTGGCTTCTCCTTGGAGGATTTCACATCTTTCTTAGGTAAGCTTTTCAAATGTGGTGTTTCAGAATCATCTTTCTTCAAATGCTTTTCATTTTTAAGTGTGCTCTTCTGTTTCTGGGGTTCTTCCATGGCAATGTCGGAGCGTTCTATTTGTCTTTTCCCATCTCTTGTGTCAGTTTCTTCTGGTGCTCCTTCCATTACCACAGGGGTAGATGTCCGTCTTTTATGTTCTCTTTCAAGTTTGGATTCATTCTTGTTTTCATCTGCTGACTGCAAAGACTCTGAAAGTCTCCGGGCAGGTTTACTTGGTTCACTTTTTGCATGAGCATGCTTCAGTTCCTTTGAAGAAGATGCCTTTTCCTTTTCACAGTGCTGTAGGAAATAAAAGTTCAAATGTGAGAGATACCACAACCAATCTTTAGATTCAAATTTAATACCTGAGCACACTATATTACTATGTTGAGTGCTGGCACATGTGACACCTCATCCAGTCCTTGAAACGGCCTGTAGTAGGTATTGTTAACCTCTTTTATGCAGCAGGAAGCTTAAGTCAGTATAAGTCAATAAAGGGACACTCAGGCAATGAGTACTTGTGCTACCAGTGAGTTTAGATGATCTTGCTGAGTCCTGCACTCTTCTACTGCACTGCAGGTAGATCTGCAGAGACTAGTTACTTCTCCTGAAGTCTGTTCATGTACTTAGGAGGCCTTCTTCAACTCTAAACTGTCAGAACTCATGAATGCTCAGTAGTCATTAATAAATGTGAACTGGATGAATGATATTCCAATCCTGTTTTCATTCTAAAAATATTATGCATGCTGATGAAAATAATTATGCTTTTATACTGAAATAAAGATTTCTTATATTTCACTTTAGAACCCCAAATCATTTAGAGAAAAACTCTCAATGTAGATTACTTGTACAATAATCTACTTATGAAGTTCCAAATGTACACAGTAACTCAAAGCAAATATCAAACATACGTATGTTTATGTATTCAGGGCAGATACTAAGAGATAATAGCATCTAAACCTTCCTCTCCACTCCATGTCTTGGTACGGAGTAGATTACCAATATTAATCAGCAGAAGTTAACTAAACTCACTTCAATAAAGACCTGCTTACCAACTATAATTATTCTTGTTCAAATAATGGGCCAAAGTCCTGTTTTCAGAAAGTCCTTTATGTCCCTGGGCGAGTTTAACACTACAACTCTGCAGGTTTCAACATAAAGATTTATGTACTTCAACTAATATGTGGACTAAAACATAGCAAGACCCAATAACTATTTTAAAATTAAATTTTTCAAAGAAAGGAGTTTGCATCAATAATCAGTTATTATTATACAATAAATAACTCTAAATAATTAATGTGAATAAATTTTATAATTTTCCAAAAAAATTATCCAAAATAAAAGTTAAACACTTAAAGATATGCCAGTAGAATATCAGGATGTTTCTATATATGACTCTAATTTCTAGATAAAGAAATGTAAAATACTTATTAGCTATGAACAAATAATCATTGAATTATTAGTTTTTTCTCCCTTGGAAATGTTAAGATATTTCAGCTAAAGAACTGTAAGAACGGCTGAGTAAAGAGGAGTTAAACCCAATGAAAGCCAAAGTTTGGCCTGAGAAAATAAGCCAAAAAGGGGAAGAAATGTATTCACTGCATATAATTTTACTACTTAAAATGATCAAATCTGGGCTGGGGACATAGCTCAGTTGGCAGAGTGCTTGTCTCACAAGCTCAAGGCCCTGGGTTCAATTCCCAGCACTGCAAAAAAAGAAAAAAAAAGATCGAATCTCAGAAACAACCTAATTGCTCAAATATAAAAAATGCCTAAATAAATTATGATAAATCCATTTACTATACCACAATGCAATCATTAAATAATACAAAGTTTGCAAAATAACATCAAATGACTAAAATGAAAAACAGGTTATTTCCACCCTAAAATATTATGTGCATGTGGGATCAAGGAATGAAAGAGAGGAAAATGGATTATTGTCATTTTAATGTTCTTCCATCATTTTTCTTTCTCATTATTATTACTGGAGTTTTGTTATTGCCAATGTAAGAAACAGGGTAAGGGGAAGGAAGAGAAAAGCTATAACTTAGATAAAAGATCATATATATCAGTTCACCAAAATAAGGAGGAATTCAGGACATTATAGGATGGGGGTTCAAGAATGCTGAATGTGAGGGATTTTTTAATTTGGCATGGAAAAGATCAAACTACATTCAAAGATTTACTACAATAGATTAAATGATCTACATCTAACAAAAGAGCACTTGAAATGGGGTTTTATTAAGACACACCTCTTTTGTTTTGGGGTTCTTTGGAATCTTCTTCAGCCTGCTGTTTCTTTTTGGAATTCTCTTCAACATTCCTAAGGAGGAGGAAAAGTCAAACATGAACTTTGAATCGAAGGTAAAAATTTTAGGAAGGTAGGAAAGAAACTTTCCTTTACTATAAACACTTGATCTAGAAAGGAGACTTGCTATACTTCAATTTAAATCCTATTCTTAGTCAACAGAGAAAACAACCTGAAATGTGATGTGAATTACTCTTGGTGCTAAAGGAAAGTCTAGCTGAAACAAAAACTCTTGATCTATTGCATAAAGAAAAATAACGAACAGGCCAAATTTTCATTTTGAAAGTCTTACAACTTTTGAGTAAACGGCATTCTTTTTTATTCAGGCAAATAGAAATGAGGTATAGTAATAAATCTGACAGCTGACCCTGAGTTCTGCAAATTACTGATTCGTGAAGTCTATGATTAAGTTAAACTGTGACTTGATGGAGCAAAAATATTGTAGCCCAGGGCTCACCTGACCTTATTGTTACTCTCGGAAGTTTCTCTGGCTTTCTAATTCCTTACAGAATTAGCAGTGACAGTGCAGTGTTAGAAAAGAATTAGCTGGGCACAGTGGTGCTACCTGTAATTCTAGCTACTTGGGAAGCTAAGGCAGGAGAACTTTAAAGTTCAAGCCCAGCCTGGGCAACTTAGTAAGACTCTACCTCAAAATAACGAAAATGAAAAGGGCTAGAGATGTAGCTCAGTATATAGTGCTTGTTTAACAAGCTTGAGGCCTTGGGTTTGATCCCTAGCACCAACCAAAAAAAAGGGGGAAAAAAAAAAAAGAATCTGATTCAGGTTCCGGGTTAGGGAGAGAGGCATGGGACACTGGTAAAAACAACTAGATAAAAGACTGGAGAATGAAAGCAATCATTTTAAGTAAGTTGTTACCAAATGCCCAGAACAGGGATACTTCTAGAGCATATTTATAGTGTTTATAAACTCTCTCAGATTCTAGGGATAATAATGTTTACACATGTACACTATTTTTGAGAGAAGCTCTAAAGCTTCTATGAAATTATAGAAAAAGAAATTAAGATTAAGATACATTTATGTCAGTGGTAGAGCACTTGTCTAATATGCATGAGGCCTTGGGTTCAATTCCCAGAACCACACATAAAAAGATACATTACTTTGAAATGTTTTAGATTTTTTTTTTTTTTTTTTTTGGTACTGGGGATTGAACCCAGAGACACTCCACCACTGAGCCACATCCCCAGCCCTATTTTGTATTTTTATTTAGAGACAGGGTCTCACTGAGTGGCTTAGGGCCTCGCTGAGACTGGCTTTGAACTCGCGATCCTCAGGCCTCAGCCTCCCAAGTGCTGGGATTACAGGTGTGAGCCACCGCGCCCGGCTATATAGATATTAACACAGTGAATCACCCCCAATGACAAACATGAAACCCTAAGGTCCTACAAAAACATGCAGTGACATACACATTTAAGGCACTACTCTTTACTACATTTTTAGTGTCTCTCAATGTGTCTTCTAAAAGCATGCCAACCAAGTTTTTGAACATGGCCAGAAAAAATATGCACCTTGAATCCTTTCTTCTCTTTTTGCTTAAGGCTACTTTTTTCTCTAAAACTTTCCGTTCTTTAAGGACTTCTTTAATTCTGGGGGCTTTTGGTTCCAAACTTTTTGCTGATGATTCTTCTAAGTCCACAGGACTTTTTCCTAGGGAAGAAGCAATCAATATACAACATTTCAGAAGAGAATTTTATAAACAGTGTTATATTTCTTTTTCATTAAAGTTCACGATTACTCTAAAAATGTACAATGACTTTAATATTCTTAAACGGTGCTGAAATAACATAATAGAATTCAATTTTGTTTTAATCAATATTCCAGATAAGTGTTAACTTAAGGAGCCATGGGTATAGCTCATTGGCAGAACATCTGCTTGTCATTTGTAAGGTGGGTTTAATCCCAGCATCAAAAAGAGAAAAAAAAAAAAAAAAAAAAGAAAGTTAAAGTAGAGCATAGGTTAAATGCATTACTATCATCAGAAAGACTTGATTATTTATATGTCAATGACCCATTTTCCAGTGATAATTCAATCTACCATTACTGGAAAATAAATTGCTAACACACAGAGAGCATCCACTGGCACTCTATGGAATGCTTAATTTACATATGAAATATAATAAAAAGAAAACTAAACACATCAGATTAAAAGGAAGGAAATCTTCCACACTTGAGAATATATTTTACATTATTATGTCACAATTAATATAAGCAGCTAGAAAATAAGAGTACATAAGATAGCTTAAGATGAAAAAGTTAAATCCACTGTACCTTGACTCTTGGCTTTGGAAGATTTTGTCTTTTCTGCTTTCTGTTTTCGCTTTTCTTCAAGTTTCTCCCTATTAATCTGCCTTCTTAAAAGCCTCTCTTCTTTTTCTTTAGCCTAAAACCACAAAATGCCCAGACAGATTATCAGGCAAAAGCAAAAATACTTTGAATTAAATAGGAAAAAGTCTGAGTTTGCCCTCAGATGTTCTTACAATTTAATGGGCTTTGTCAGAACATAAATACTACATAATGTTATATATTATACACACACACACACATACAGTATGTATGTACACAGAAAATATACATGCACACACATTTGTGAGTATGCATGTGTATATATGTATGGGTGTGCATGTTTCAATTTGGAAGTTATCAGAATAAGAGACAGATGTGAATATTTTCCTTTACTCTTACAATGCCATTGGTTTACAAAATGGGAAAGGTATTATTTAAAAGATTGTTTAGTTTTAACTGGCAATTTTAATTAAAAAAACAGCAGTGAAAATATCAATAATTTTCAAGTAAACATAGATAGGAAAAAGTTGGAATGCAAGTCTGAGTTAATGGGCTGGTTTTAAACAGATCTGACTTGTTGGTTATACCCTTGGGACATAGGCTTTGGATTTGGGGCCTTCTTTCATATTTTAAGTAAGGAAGAATTCATAATCACTGTGTTAATCCCACCACCCCTTTCTGACCCAGAGTTCAAAGTCAAAGCACCACAAATCCTAAGCAGGGACAACTCCTGAACACGTAACCTTTATAAGAGACAAGTCTGGAAGGAAGGCTATGCACTACTAGCACTTTAGTGTACTAACTTTTTGTATTTTAATGTTTCTTACACTGTAAGCCAACCTAACCTGATGGACGCATACAATAAGACCAGAATTTTCTTTAAAAAGCTATTATTAACTCAATAGTACATCTCATATTTGAAAGCATTTTCAAACCCAGAAAATAAGTTGACTGCATTTTTCTCTTAATATTATGGTAATAGCTGCATATCATATTTTTCTATGACTTGATCCATACTAATCCACATTTCCACACTATGAAACATTTAGATTGATACCAGTGTTCACTTCTATTAACAACAATGACACAAACACTTCTGTCATGTATATGTCTATGCTACCTAGTTAAATGTCAAGGTTCCCGAAGGTGGAATCAGATGTCTCTGCTTTGGATGTACACCAATTTGTCAACCTGAAGCAGGAAGCTAAAACAGTTACAGACCAAATTGGACTTACAATAGACTGTCGTCGTTGTTCCACAGTAAGCTCATCATCAGAATCACTGTAGTACTTTGAGTAAAGGTATGGTTTGTGAACATAAGCATGCCGTACGCTTTTTGGTTTTCCTTCATTAGAATCACTGGTTTGAGTTTTTGTTTTGTTCTGTTTGTTCTTTTCTTCATCTGGAAAAAAGTCAAAAAAAGGGTGTGTCTACAAATTAGTAAGAAAATCAACTTGTGCAAGTAGTAAAAGCAGTATCAATACAGTTCAAGTGTATCCGGTATGTGAAAATTCAGAAATTAAAAATTTTACAAGTTATTATTCATCTTGTTATTTCTTAAAGATCATCTCACATATAAAGGAAGGAAGAGAAAAATCAAACATTACACTTGCTTATGTTGTTAAAAGAAAAACTTCAGACAGATTAAATTTAACAGAGTTTTTTGGTTTTTTTTTTGCAGTGCTGGGAATAGGACTCAGGGCCTCAAGCATACCAGGTAAGCGCTCTATCATGATGCAGCTACTCCTCAGTTCATCAGTTTATTTCAGCAAAGAATGTTTCATGAATCTGGCCAACTCAAAATCAGGAGAGGTTCAAGATCTTCACTCTAAGCCTTAAGAAGGCTTTTATAGGTTCAATGCAGAAGCAAAGCAAATAACTTACTGAATTGGTGATGGCCTTTGCCTTATTTGGTACCTCAGTGAAGGTAAGTTGGTGGTTTCTGATGGGTTAAGTTTAAGTTTCATTTTACAATTTACATTGTTTTCAGTTTGCTTCTGTAGGAACCTAAGAACCTGAGGCATGAGAGCCATCTCAGCATAAGGCTTCCTCCTCTCCCCAAATTTTTAAAACAATGTCCTTTTGACAAATGGTTAATTCTTATTTGTCAGTGAATTTGATATGAATGCTTTACCACCATTAAGTTGAACAAATTCACTTGAAGCTGTACTTTAAAAGAAACTTTAACATGTACAAATATGTACCAACAAATCCCATCAATATGTACAATTAAAATGCACCAATAAAAACATAAACCAAAAACCCTTGAGATTTTAATGACCATCTTTGATTTCAGGAAGAGGCAAGAATCAATAATGGTTTGAACACCAAGTATCCATTACTCCCTCTGCACCAAGAAGGTGATTTGCTTCCATTTGGTAAGAAGGAAAAGAATAAACAAGGTTTTTATTTCTCACCACTCAGCCAAAATAGTCATCTTTTTATCTTTTAGATTTCCAAACACAAAAAAATCTTTATTTAAAATAAGACTCCAAACAGCATCATGCTTTAGAATTTAATTAGGGTAGAGTAAGCACAGTGTTCAGAGAGAGAACAGCACTCTTCCAGAATGGGCACTGCAGAACTGGTCTTGTGAACACAGGCATGAAAACTAGGAAGTAATACTGTTGTTTTTTAGATACAAAGAAGTGAATGGATAATGGGAAAGACAGAAAAGAACATGTGTGTGGTTAGAAGGTTCTACTTTTTTCTCTTGATTTTCTCCCTAGATATCCTATGGGTCATGGAGTTTCAGCTTGAATAAGAGAGGCGGGAGTCAAAATCAGCCTCATACGCAGCCAACTATGACTACATACTAGAGCCCCATTAAGAACTTTAGAAACCAAGACTCTGATGAACTTCTTTGGTTGACAATACTCTGTGTGTATTACCAGACATGGATGCCAAAAAAGTAAGGCTGTCCAGAACTCCAGAGGAGAGGATGACTGGACGTTCACTGTTTGGAATTTTCCTAGACTCTGCCCTATATACCACGTCCCTTGGCCAATTTTAATCTGTCTTAGTTGTAGTAACTGCTAACCATGAGTATACCACTTCTTAGTGAGTTCTGTAAGACCTTTTAGTATGTTATTGACTCTAAGGACAGTCTTGGGGCCCCCTGAATTTGTAACTGGTACTAGAGAAGAGGACGGTCTTGTAGATGATGCTTTCCTAAACATCACACACACATATATAAAGCATCTTCATATATATTATCTCACTTGAATATTATGACAGACCCAGGGGATGAAATTCAGAGATGGAGAACCAAGGCTTATTGAGGCTGGTAACCTCACCAAGCTTGCTCTGACAGTCAACATTGAAGTTAGAAATAAGAAACAAATTTTCCAACTACAAAATCCCATGCTATTGCCACAATACCACATTATCTCCCAGGATAAAGCCATCAGAATATGCAAATACTGCTCAATAAAAGCTTCACAGAGGCATTCATAAGTAAAATGTTTTACCATCAGATGTAATCTCTCCTTCTTCCATGCTATCAGACATTACCACTTCCTCCTCAGTGTCTTCCTCAAAAGAAGAAAGGTCACTGGTATGGACAGAGCTAACTGTGATGTCTGTCAGTCCATCCACATCAGAATCTATCAAAGAGCAATCTCCAAAAAGAGAAAACAGAAAATAAATCACCTCATTACAAGAACATACTCGAAGCCCAATTCCTAAGTCACACTTAAAATTTTCTGCTTTAAATACACATCAAAGAAATTAAACTAGGAAGTAGAGCTGTTTTCAGAAAATATAAAGGCAAACTAGTATACTGTAAAAATGATTGATCTATTAATTTATAATGTAAATGATAAACATAAAAGTAAAGTTTTAGTAATTATATTAGATACTTTATAGGAATTAGGATGTACAACTGTGAATTAAGTTGCTTGGAATAATGTATATGACTAAAGTACAAGACAAAATTTATAATTTCTCTGCTAATTTTCTGTAAACAGATACATTAGTATGAAAAGAAATACATAAATGCTTATTACTTTCTTTTAGCAAAGGGAATAAATATTTTTATAGTTTTGAAACAAGTCTCAAAAAACTAATTAAAATTTGAAGGCAAATTTGATACTCCCTTTCTCCAATCAATGCCATGTCTACACACTGCTGCAGGTTTTTGCAAGTTCTTAAGTACCTTCTCTTGCCCCTTCGACAGTGTTGGCTTTGTTCTTTTCTGAAGGAAGTTTTGAATTGTCTACTTCCTTTTCCTTTGCTTGTTTTTCATCTTTTACTTTTTGTGTATCTTCACTTCTTTTGGAGTAATCAAATTTCTTTTCAGTCTTTTCTTTCTTTTCTTTCTTTCTTTCTCCTTTCTCATTGCTGTCTTGTTTCTTTTCACCTTTGTCTGTTGACTTATTCTTTTGATCACCATTTTCCTGCTGAACATCCTTATTGAGTAGAATCAAGCTACTGTTCTCTTTTGTGTAGTTTTTAATTTCTTCAACTGGACAAGGGAGATCACTATGCTCTTCTGACTTTGGGGCTGTTTCTAGTCCTTCCCCTCCAGTGTCAGGTGTAGCTTTTTCTTTATCAGTCAAGTCCTCTGAAGTTCTCTCTTTGTCAGTACTAATGTCACTGCTTGGCTGAGATGAGAGTTTTTTGGATAGTCTCTCATTGGTCTTGGCATTGGACATTTCTGTTGAAGCCCTGGCAGCATTAGCTTCCTGGTTAAGAGAAGTTATAGTTTCCAAGATTGACATGGCATCCTTGGCTACATTAGCACTGGGCCCAGGAGCAGGGACACCTTAAAGAAAAAAAAAGTTTTAGAGTACATTTTTTTGTTTTGGAACCGGGGATTGAATTCAGGGGCACTTGGCTACTGAGCCACATCCCCAGCCCTATTTTGTATTTTTTTTAGAGACAGGGTCTCACTGAGTGGCTTAGGGCCTCGCTAAGTTGCTGAGGCTGGCTTTGAACTCACGATCCTCCTGCCTCATCCTCCCGAGTCACTGGGATTACAGGCGTGCGCCACCGTGCCTGGCTTTAGAGTACACTTATGCAGACCATTTGTGTTCCTGTAGTGCTAGTACACATATACAGAACGTTCTACTTCCTTTAACATAGTATATTGGGAAGGGCACCAGCAAACCCCAGAAGAGCCTATTTCCCCAAAAAAGAGCATCTTCTCTAACTATTTTAGTTATTCCCTCTATTGTAACTTTATACACATTCACAATTGCTAAAATATTTATCATTTTACATTAATCTCAAAAAAAGAAATATTACTTCAGTTGAGGAGTTTGGTTAATATTTAAAATAACTATAATTTCACTGGAATAGCCAAGTAGGGCAACATTTTAAAGAACCAAATATCCCTAATTTGATACTCAGTTCAAGAAGAAAAACAATGGAACTGACCAAGAGTAAAAGCAAAGCACCTTGTGTAATGATGGAGGAGTCTGGTTTCTCGTCATCTGGAGATGTGCTGCCGCTTGCTTCCTCTTTGTGATTTAGTGTGGCCAAAAACTCATGCACAGCTTTTTCCACCTGAGGTCTGAATGTGTGGTTGATCTTTGGATCCACAACCTGAGAAATAATTCGGTCGATACCAGACTCCAGCATTCCTGATCTGAAATAACATAATTACAGTAGGTTGAAGAAATAATCTTTGCCACTGGGTGAAAACCAAAACAGATAAAACTGAAACAAAACACTTTTAGAATTAGCCACACTACTAGAGCCCAGGTATGCAGGTGATTCTTTTTGCACTCCCACACTGTCCACGGTACACAGGAATAAACAATCACTAAAGCTGAGGTTAGGGTTTTCAATCAATGAACTCTGCAACTTTTTTTTATGGAAAACCACAAGCCTTTTCTAAGTCTTAGAGTCTCCAGGAAAACTGAAGAACACATGCACCAAGTATAATTTCATCAAATTTTTTTTAAAATAAGAAAACTTTTTAGGATAGTACAACTAAAACTTAAGACTCTTGCCTTTCTTTTTATTATCTTCCTGATATAAAGACAGGACAATTTATTCACTCAGCAGTCATATTACAATTGTCTTCTTCATAACGGTCATTATATAGCTACCCAGCAGTGACAAGTCAGTCCTGACTTCTGCTCTGATTGAAGAGCAGTCACAAACAATTATAACAAATGAATAGCATGTGTGCACATCAGAAGCTGTGGGGAAAGAGGGAAGGGGAGTCATTCGATATGTCCAAGGTATCTTGGCAATGCTCCATAAAGAAGACATTTTGAGTTGAATCTTGATTTCTACTGAAGAGAAAGGGAAGAAAGGAGCTTCAGGTTGAAGAGAGATCACACAACAGAAAGAGGAGTGGGCAGAAAACAGTATCTGACACAAGCTCTCTACAAAGGCATCTGAGTAAAATAAGAGAACATGAATTATTTGAAGAAACACAATTTCTTCATAAAACAGAACTGGAGGAATGACTGTTGGGAGACTGAGATGCTAGTCATTTCCAGGTTCTAGGCCTCAGTCTCCCTCTACAGAGCGGGTGAGAAGACGTTACTCCTTACACTTTCCAAAAGCTATTTTTGAATATAGCTCTGTCTGGAGTGGAGGATAGATTTTATTTTCATTTCTTGAGGCACATTGCCACCATGTGATACTATAATTCCACTTATGTGGGCCATAGAGAAAAATGAGCCAACACAGCACAAAGTAGGTTACCCGCTTTTTTAAAGTTCTAAGATTAAAGAAAAGAGGAAAAAAAAAAAAAAACCCAATGCAAATCCTGCAAACCCTGCTGAATTTAAGAAGTGCTTCAAAATGCAGGAGGTGGAAAAGAAATAAGCAATTTTAAGAATGTTTTGATTTAAGACATAAGTATAAAGGCATAAAATAAAAAATAAAGTCCATCCATTCCAAAACTATTGCTTCAGTGTCTCTGTTCTGGAAACAAAGAAAACACAAACTACATTAGTCCTCTCTCCCATGGAGATGGAGGTAAGCTCTGATCTTAAATAGGAATGGAGTCAGTGCTAACAATCACACTGCCCTGAGCGGGCTTGATGCCTTGGGTTGTGGCCACAGCTACTTCACAAGAGTGCAAAGCAGCCTCAGTCCCAGGTTCAAGGGCAAAGCCAAAACTTTGGCAGCTGGTATTTGCCTGGTTAAAGTTACTTCCTTGTCTTTCTTTGAAATTCAGTTAAGATCATTATTCAAAGCTATCTGAGATTCTCAAATTCAATAGTACAAATGAAGCCTAAATAGAATAAAAATTTCCTTCCAATAGAGTCGGGAGATGAGGAATCAAGTCAAACCATCTGAGATTACTGATATTAGGACATTTTTGTAGAACAAAAATGGCAACTGAAGATAGCTCAAATTTACTAACTAGTAGCTTAATCCCTCAAAATACATGCATAGAACTGAAATTTATATTTATTTATATAGGCTAATCTATCCCTATACCATCAGTTTACAAACAACTAATCTCTTTCCTTAAGGAAGTTTTAAAATGTTATTATCACAACAGAAAACTTATATTTAAATAAAAATAGTTTAAAATAACTAGGAGAAAATTTTTAGATGTCCTAGGAAGAGCAATGCCTAAGTTATTCAAGAGAAGACAGCTGCTTTCTGACATTTAAAATATCTATGTCCTTACTCTTAAGTAGATTGCTCCAGAATTCCTCACAGAACACCTCATTCCCTCATTAAACAAAATTTTGTCGTAACTATTTTTCATATTGGTAAATATTTTAAGTATTTGATTTTCACAAGCACAAGGTTTAGTTCCCTTAAATAAAATATAATGAAAGATTATTTCTGTATCTTATAGATTCTGTATGCTGAAGAGTAAATGCAATTCAGATACTGGAGAATGATATTAACCAACTTGCATTGTTATACCATGTGCACATATGAATATGTAATAAGAACTTTGCCTTCCATCTGATATTCTCAATATATGAAGAAAAAGAATGAAAGAATATATAAAATAAGCTTTAAAGAAGCAATGCAATCATTTGTGAAAAGAAAGGCAGCTAAGCAAAGTGTTGAATGGAAGCAACACATAACTAGTACAGCTGTGTATAAATGTGGGGGGACATTTATACACATGCCCAAGCCCTATTCCTGCAGCTTATTTTGGCACAGATCTGAAGGTCTTTTTGGAAATGAATAGCTCTTCAAGCCTGTTGCTCAACAAATGTCTTCTGTCTCTTCTTTTTTCCCGCAACAGCTTTGACTTTTTCCCCCAACAGGTATTATGATGCAGCCCTCTAGTGGAATCTTTTGATCTCAGCTGGACTCTCTTACAGGTTCCTCAAACATCCTTTAAATTGTAGACAACAAAGCTCTTGTTAATTTCCCCCTTCTCTTATTCACCAGGAGACAGAGTCCAAGCCCACAGGCTCCTGGTTTCTAGTATTACCTGTGACTAAATGCATCCTTCAGTTAGGGTGTGAATTTTTTATTTCTGGGGCTTCCTCTGGCTTGAAGCTATCACACTAGAGAGGACTTGCAGTTCCTACTAAACTAGGGAGAATTAAGAGGTAGCAGATGTAAAATAGACTTTAATTGTTTAAAAGCCAGACTTCATTTTCAAAAATGTGCCTGAATTTATCTGTCAAGGCAGAAAGACTACAAGCTATTTAAAGAACTTACCCTTTGGTGGTGGTGAAGCAGGGATAGAAAGTCTTCTTGTCTTCACAAATATTTATATTCAAAAACAACTAAGACATTGTAAATCAGGTTTGTTTGTAGTAAATATCATTTTTTAGGCCTATCTAAACATTTCAAACCTCATTCTCCTTATTTTATATTCACTCAAAATAGCTCTGACAGATCAATACCTTTTTCCCCCTTCTATATAAACAGCAGAGTTAGAAGTCAATAAAGTGATAAAGAAGACTTGGCTTCAAATTATGTGAAAATATTTTAATTTCAGTGATTTTTAATGTTTATTTGCAAAGTTTATATTGTGGGTTATATCTTCAGATATAACCCACAATATAAAAAAGAATAAAGTCTGCTTTTTCAGGGTCAAAAAATATTTGTGAATGTAGCTACATAGGACATTATGACATTTATCATCTAGTAATATAATATGTATAACTTTTTAAAACTTATGTTTTTTGCTTTCTTCACATATTTTCATAGGCCAAAAGCTAAAAAAAAAAAAAAAAAAAATCAGACTGTTAAAACTAATAGGAGAAATGTGAAGTAATTAGACTATATTCCAAAATTATACTACATCACATGGAATAGCCACACGAAACCTGATAAAAATTGCCAACACCATCAGATGAATACACTTCTATGTAATGTTTCAGCTCTCAGGCAGAGCAGGTTGTGATATTTTAAACCTGCCTAGAAACTCCAATTCTGAGACTTACTTGAGGACTTGTTGCCGAATATTGTTTCTTAGTTGGTTCTTATTGAGATGGGGACTCCATGTATGAGTAGCCAAGTGGTTTGCAACAAAGTTGTCAACACGCTGTCTCAGATTCTGATAGGCAGGCTAGAATGAAAAAACAAACAAACATACATGTTAAAGGGACTATAGTTCGGTGGCAGAGAGCTTGCTTAGCATGTATAAGGCACTGGGTTTGATCCTTATACTCATAAAAGAATATAAACAAAATAAAGGCATGCTGTCCATCTAGAACCACAAAAATTAAAAAAAAAAATCTCCAGTGTTATAAAATGTAGGTATCAGTCTCAGGAATTTGTGCACTTTTGGCAGTGTTAATAGTTCTTCTAGTGTTAGTAATAAGGCAACAAAGTTTCATGATCTATGACAATCCTGCTTGTAACTTATACTCATTCAAAAATTGCCTATTTTATCTAGGGCAAGGTATTTTGGGATGAGGAACATGAAGTAGAAAAACACCTCTTATAATTACAGACAAAGG
>JAJEJO010004234.1:217832-290181 GCA_020662805.1 Glaucomys volans
GAAGGTAGAGGGAAGGAATGCATTACACACAGGAGGACAGTGATGTGCTATCTTTGGATGATTAATCATCCTACAGCCAAAGAGTAAAAAGACAAAAAATGCATTCAGGAAAGCATGCAATAACTAGAGTGATGGAGGTCTGTGTCAGGGTGGCAGAAATGTTTTGAAAGGCATTAGTGAGGGAAAACCACTAAAACTAGGTATCAGATGTGATATAATGCAGTGGCTCTGAACTGTAAGCAATTTCGAATCTCGCCCACCCCCACTGTCAAGGGGAAGTTTGGCAATGTCTGAGACATTTTTGACTGCCACAACGGAGGGGGATGTTCTTGGCACCTAGTGAGAAGACAGGAACACTGCTGAACCTTCTACAATGCACAGGACAGCACCCCCACCCCGCCCCCAAGAAAGAACTATCCTGCCCAAAATGTCAACCATGCTAAGGCTAAGAACCCCATAGAAGGGGAACAGAGACAGAGGACATTTATTAGGTCATCTCCACTTAAAAGGGCATTGTCTAGAAGGAATATGCAACCATTTACCAAGGACAGCTCCCAATCCCAAAAAGTTGCACCTGCCACTCAAGGTCTTTATTTTTCTTTCCTTCGTATGGCTCTTAACCGAGATGAGTTTGAGTGTCCTCGACTGATATAAGACAAAACAGTACAACCTTATTTTATGCCATTTGCTACCTTTGCTTTTCAAAGTTTAAACTCCAGAAATAAATTCTCATGCACCTACCATTCCCCCCACTTGTCTGCATGGGAAACTTCTCACCTTCAGAGCTCAGTCTAAACTGGGAAGTCATCATGAAGCCCAAGGTAGGCTTACTGCTCTTCTTCCATGTTCCTACTGTCTTCTATACATACATTTGAGTAATCCTTCCATTGCACTGTATTTTTGGGGAGAAATTTCTCTCTCCACACGGGTGTAAGTAAGCCTGCTCCTCTCCCTCTCTTAGTTCTTGTTTTCACATTGCTTAGTGGATAAGCAGTTAGGAGTTCTTAGATGACTGGGTAGCTATCTCCACCACAGATAACAAAGATTCTATCCCTAGGAGATGTCTTTTCATCACTTCCAATACTCAGACTTTGGTCGATGCCCGTTTTCTACTCTACTGGAATGTCTCATCATCATTTCTCATGCTCCTCTCCACTTACTCTATGAATGTGAACTAAAACTAATGTTTTTCTGCCCAATGAGTCTAAAGCCTAACACTTCTCCCCGTATTACCAAATCCAGCAAACACTAGTCTCAGATATCATAATGCATTTAGCATTGTAGTCTATCCAAAATAAGCTCAAGTTTGTCTTGTTTCCAAGTCCTTCTTCTGTGAGCAAAATACATTCAGACACTGACTACTTCCCACTACCTTCCCTGCTACCACTTTGGCCTAAGGTATTCTCATCTCCTGTATGGATTCCAGTAACTGATCTGCCTACCGTTGCCTATCTAAGGTCTATTTTCCAAGGGAGTACAGTAGATCTTTTAAAATAAGGGTAACCACATAATCCATTATCCAAAGTAGATCATGGATGAGCATAAAAGGGAATGTTATTATTGGTCGGGTGTGGTAGCGCACACCTGTAATCCCAGCACTTGGGAGGCTGAGGCAGGAGGATCGTGAGTTCAAAGCCAGCCTCAGCAACTTAGCAAGGCCCTAAGCAACTCAGTGAGACCCTGTCTCTAAATAAAATACAAAATAGGGCTGGGGATGTGGCTCAGTGGTGAAGCACCCCTGGGTTCAATCCCTGGCACAAAAAAAGAAAAAAAAAAAAAAAAAAGGAATGCTCTTGATAATTACCCATGATCAACCTTCCTAAAATACAACTTGGATCATGTCCTTTTGTTCAAAACCTGCTAATGGCTTCTCAGTTCAAGAAAAAGGCAAACTGATTAGTTTGGTGTCTAAACTTGCAGAATCTGTGGAGGGAGGAAGGTGCACCTTTCCTTTCAGCAGGATCCAAGACCTCAGGTCTTCTACACTCCCCATCTCCTTATTTGGAATGCATCAGTTCCTTCAATGAGCACAAATATCATCAAACTGAAACCTTCCCTGAACAACTAACTCAAAGAAAAACAGAAATCCTCTTCTCCCCTTGTCTTGATTTTTTTCCCCCATAGAACCCTCCACGGGTTATTTATTGTCCATTTTTCTCTGCTAGGATGTAAACTCATAACAGGGGGACATTTGGTTTACTGCTGTATCCTGGCACTGAAAGCTACTTCTGATATGTAGGTGCTGCTCAGTGAATGTTTCTGGTGTGAATAAATTGACCAGGAGCCATGTATAACTGAGAAAGTATCCAAAGATCTGCATTTAATACTTGGGGATAGAGTCATACTAAACTGTTGGAAAGCTCTCTGCCTAGGCCATAATGATGGGTCTCTTGATCATCTCTCCTCCTCTTCAGTTGCTAATCAATATGAAGGAGTCAGAATGGCCTCACAATCATGAGGCCTGCTCTAGAGATCTGGAAATTGTAGTCTACAATGGAGAAACCCTAGTATAGTTGGATCTTTGGGTTCATCAAGGCTTCTATTCCTTGGCTGGAAGAATTGATTTGGTCTGCCATAGTAAGATCTCCTTGGTTAGGGACCATTGATGACTCTAGGATAGCTTTTTGGGGGGTTGGGTAGTTTTTCTCTTGGCAAACACCTGGCAGGTATCAAAAGGCTTCTTATAAGGGTATATGACTAACATATACTGCTGCAACCCTATATGTTACAGGTAAGATTTTTTGACAAAAAGCAGGTCAGTCTTTCAGGGTCTGTCATCAAAAGCACCATATTGTAAGTGGCAGATAACAATCAAGGAAACTCCTTTGCTTGGACAGGGAATCTTATTTATACTTTGGCCTACTTATCACATTGTCATGAATATGAAGCTCATATGAAGAAAACTTAGTTTTTTGTTATTTTTTTGAGATTTTTAAGCATACTTTTTTTCCAAGTAAGAAAAAGGAATGTAAAATACTACTAAATAAGAATATCTTAAATACAATTAAAATCAACAAAATTGCTAAGGAAGAGGAAGAAAAGAAGGAAGGAGAGAATAATTGATGGCAGGAATTTGTGACTGCATATGAGGAGTGAAGGAAGAACTTCAACCATACCCAGAAAATTCCTGTTTTTTGGAAGGTGAATGTCATTTCAGTTTTACTCTTATTTTGGGGTCCCCTGAACACCTACAGATTAGGTTGAATCACATGAAATTGCCTATAGTTGACCACTCTGAACTATTAAAGCAGTATCTTAATGTGTATTTGTGTATTTTTCTTGGGAGAACGCCCTAACTTTCATTATATTGTCAGAGAGATGGTGCTTCCCCATACCCCCAACGAAGGTTTTAATAATCCACTGTAGTGGGTCTGGCAAGGATAGTATAGAGACACAATAATAGCATTTAATGGGGATGGGATGAATAAAAATTGAATCTTAGATATTGCAGTTTTCTCCAATACACATATTAAAAATTTCCAGTTGCAGACACAAGTAACAACACACAGATTTGTAGGTTTCTGAGAACAGCAAAGTAAAATCTCTACTAACTGAATAATAACCAACATTATGAGGGTAACATTTCTCTGGATATGTCTAATATTTTTCTATTAAGTAATTTTAAAAAAAAGCAACTGGTATCAGTTTTAAAAAGATGTGTATGTTGGCAAGATCCCGTCTCAAATAAAAAATATAAAGGGTTGGGGATATAGCTCACTAATACAGCAATTACCTAGCATGTACAGGCTCCTGGAGTCAATCCCTAGCACCACAAACAAGTAAAAAACAGAAACAAAACAGATGGCTGTGCAACTTCCCTGAATAAATCAAATTCTCTTTAGTATAAAAACTTCAATACCCTGAGAAAGTATCTTCTACACAATGATCCTTACAGGGAAAGATATCCCCAGATTTTCTGGAGGGTTTTTCCTAGAAGTGGTGGAACTGTGTGCATTCATCTCAAAGGCTGGGAAGAATCTGCAAATACTGTAAACACTCTTTTTAAAAAGAAACAAGGCTTCTCAGACCAGCCAAATGTTTTCTGAACAAACTCTTACAACATCAAAACACCCCAACACGCTGGAAATGAAGTCAAAAGATAAAATAACAAGAAAACAATTTTCCAACATGCTTCCTCCTTCACCTACATCTTTCACCTGCCTCCAGAGTTCTAGGTTCTCTTTTCCCATCCATCTCGCTGATTGCTCCCTCCTGTTGTCTTCTGCTCATTCTCTGCCAAATCCATTAAGTTTACCTGTTCCTGCTAATGCCCCTTTTACTCTAACAGTTGGTACAAAGTTCCTTCCCTTTCCAGCACCCTCATTTTGGACAGGGAACATCTTTGCTGATCTTTCCAATCTTCCTCTTATTCTCTTGAACTCACTCTCTCCTGCTTTTCCTCTCCAGTATTTGTTGTCACCTCTCCTCCATCCTTTCCGCAATAAATGGCTCTGTTCTCTCTACCTGCTCTTCACCTTAGAAAAATAACATGGCCTATTCTACTTTAGTCAGGCAGTCACTACTAGACACTAAACTAAAATCCGATCTCCTAACCGCAGTGGACTGGTTTTGTTTCCTTACCCCCGTCCCCAGTGTTCAGACAAACACACTGCAAGTAATTTATTCAATTATCACTGAGTGATTTCTCCAAAAGACAAAGACAAGGCCCTTACTGCCCAGGAACCTTCAAGAGAGAAGACAAATTAACTTGGATACAAAGTAAACCAAGGAACAAATTGTCAGAGATGAGAACGAACACAAAATAGCACTCTCGGCATTGGCGCTACCAAACCGCTCTCCCTAAGAACGACGACTTGGTCTTGCTCAGCACACCGGTGTAATTCCACAGCCCACGTCGTGCCCGGCAAGTAGTAGGCACTTAACAAACACTAGCCGGTTAAATGAGCAAGGACATGTGAATGAATGAACACACCGCGCTTCGCAGCGCGTGCCACACGGCTGCGGCTCAGAGAGGAAGCGCTGCAAAAGGACCCGGTGAGAGGCGCAGGCAGAGGAGCCGGGCTGGGGAAGTCGCGGCGCCGCCGGCCCGGGTGGGTGTGGGACAGCGCCCGGGAAGGCGCCTCCATGCACGGCCTCCCGGTCCCAGCCCCCGCGCGCACCGAACCTTGGTGTCCACGTCGGCCAGGCAGTCCCGTCGGAACTGGTCGAAGAGCCCCTGGCTCTTGAGGTGGTTCACGATCATGGCCACAAGCTGTGGATCCCCGGCGCCGGCCCCCCCGCCGCCCGACCCTCCCGCGCCGGGACCAGCCCCAGGGCCAGGCGGCGGCGGCGGCGGCTGGGGCTGCGGCTGCGGCGGGGGAGGCGGGGGCGCCGGAGGTGGCGGCTGCGGCTGCGGGTTGGTGGCCATGGCGGCCTGGGCCGGGGAGCGTGCGGGCCCGGGCAGGCGCTCCTGGAAGGCGGCGGCTACACAGGTCCCGCCGCCTGAGGGAAGCCAACGGGATGTTGTTACGGAACCAGCGGATCCAGAGCAACCCCGGAAGTGAAAGGGAACCGAGGGAAGGAAGGAAAAGGTGGCGGTAATAGCAGCTCAGCCCGGCTACGGGGGCCGCGAGGGGCCAGTTCCGGCCGCGTCCGGGAGCGCGCGCCCTCTGGAGGCTGGGTTGTGCCGGAAGCGGGGGTGGCGGCAACCCTAAGGCTCCGCGGCGGCAGGTTGCGGGTCTGGTGCAGAGTGTAGTGTGGGCTCCAGGACCGTGGCGAGCTCGATGTGCAGCACGCCCGGGACCCGAGGAGGCGACTGGCTCCTGCAGGCTGAGGGCCCGGCCGCGGGGTGAGGCGCTGGCTGGTTCCGCCCACCAGGCGCTGCTGCGGGGCGCTCTTGCTCCTGCGAGCCGTGCGTCAGGCAGCCTGCTTCAAACTCCGCGAGGCTGCGCTTTGGGCCTCAGCCTGCGGTCGTGTCGGGTGCTCTTCCCCGGAGGTGGCAGCACGGTCCCCCCGAGTCCCTCCCGCCCGGGATGCTTTCCCTTTAGCAGTCCTGCTGTTCAGCGTGCCTGCGACTGGACCCCTGCCCTCCAACCCTTCGGGTCAGGGAAGACACCCCCCAGCTCTTAGTGTCAAGGGTTTTGTTCTTGATTACAAAAATAACAGGTAAAGCTCACCTAGCACGCTCTGTGCATTCAATCTTCGGAAAAGTACTAAAGGCAAGGTCACACTATTATCCCCAATTCACAAATCAGGAAACTGAGGTCCAGAGAGGTTGAATTGCACAAGATTACACAGCCAGCAGATCGCTTGATTTTGGACTGAATTGTCCTTAAAATTATTAGTGCCCTATCAAAGCAACACAAAAATGAAAAATTTTTATAATTATTTAATAGATCATAAATTTTATTAGAAGACGCGCCTCAATAAGATGGATATTGTTCCTTTTAGAATTCATGCATCTGTGAATGGATATATCTTAATAGAAGGGAAAAGGGTTGAGTATCAATTCTTCTCCTATTTCTAAGTGTTATAGCTGTATGACCTGAGAAACCTTGTTCACATACAAAAATTCTGTACTTGGATGAATTTTGTTGTAGCAAGGTCACTTTTTACGTTTTTTACAATCTTGACCTCAGAAAATTAGATTTGGTCATTTGGTCATCTGAATATTCAATTAAGTCCTCCCTCAATTTTATTGACCGCAACCAAATGAGAATCAGCTGGCTTACCAAAGGATTTGTTTACCTAGTCCTTATTTTTGCACTTTTTCAGTTTCTGGGAAGTATAGCAAATGAACTTTATCAAGATATCAAATGACTGTGAATTAAACTTTTTCAACAAAGTGCACCTTGTTTAACTGGATATACTTTAAGTTTGCTGAAAATCTAAACATTGTTCATTTTTATGAATAGTCTTGGATAAATGATTTTCATTATTAGGTGTTTAAATTATGTTTTTGTCATAACTTTTGCAGCTACAGATTTAGTTCATTAAAGTTGAAAATGTTCATCATACAACCTAATTAACAGGACCCATTTTTCATGTCAAGGTATTTCCCATCAACGACCTTTTGACTTCATCGTTTTCAATTTAAATAGCCTCTGTCCAGTGTTTTGAAGAGCATAATGAAGACTTCAGAGAGAGAAAATCATTAAATCATGAAATTAATATTAGAAGATTTCTAACTAAAAATAGTCAAGGTTAAAGTGGTATAAAATATTGTTTTACCTATTTTCAAAATTAGTTTTGAAAACAAGATGAGACTATAACATGATTCTCTTTACTTAATTGACCACCAGTGGAGTACAATATGTTGCAAAACTTCCGTTAACATCAAGTATATAGTATGGAAAAGGCGTGGTATTTCTATGGAATGTGTGGATGTGTATATCATGTTTATTCATCATTTTGGGAATAACTTAGGATTGTCCATAAGACTTCTGTAAATCTCCACAAATTTAATTAGGCGTAATGACCAAAGGCAGAAAATTCTGGGAAGTGATATTGGCCAAATTATATTGTGTGCATGTACGAATATGTAACAAATCCCATCAATATGTACAACTAGAATGCATCAATAAAATAATGGAAAAAAGGGGAAAAAACTGGTCAAACGATGAATTTGATGCTAAAAAAGAAGTTGTTTAGCAGCTAATAAATATTTTTATTTTGTGATTAGCCTGTAGAAAATCCTCAGTGTTTTCCAAAATGTGTTAATGTGAGAATTGATAATAATTTAAGTAGATAATGCACAACTGGTTTTCTAAAATGTGTGATAGTTGCTTTACTGACTACCACAGCCTTAATCTAAAAGAAATAGCACAATTGTACCAATTAGTTCAAGTTACACTTGTTACCCCCATTACGCTGAATACAATATAACTGGAACAAACAATGTTTGTAGCCTTGAAAAGCATCTGAATACATTGAAAAGAATTCAGGTCAGCTTTGGCTGTACAAAGTTTCTTTTTCCATTTGAAGTTGGGTCCTAGAGATGAGCTTTGCAAATACCTGGGGTAGGGGGAGACACATATTTAATTTTTTTTTTTTTTGTACTGGAGATTGAAAAGAGGGACATTTCATCCCTGAGCTACACCCCCAGTCCTTATTTATTTATTTTTTAAATTTTTTCTTTTTTTTTTTTTTTTTGAGAGTCTTGCTAAGTTACTTGAGGGTCTCACTAAATTTCTTGAGGCTGTCCTTGAACTTGATCCTCTTGTCCTAGCTTCTGGAGTTACTGAGATTCTAGGATATGTCACTGCACATAGCTAAAATAGCTTTTTTAAAAAAAAGATTTAAATGTGCTAGGTGCAGTGTATAGTATGGTGCATGCCTGTAATCCTAGTGATTCCAGAGGGTGAGGAAGAAAGATCACAAGTTTAAGCCCAGCCTCAGCAACTAGGAGAGACCCTGTCTCAAAATTCAACAATAAAAAGGGCTGAGCAGTTAGCTCAGTGGGAAAGTGCCCCTGGGTTCAATACCTAGGACCAAAAACTAAAATAAAATAATAAAATAAAATTAAAAAATGACTATATTAGGTCCTAGAATAGGTGATGTATTCATACAAAAAATAATCTCCATCATAACCCCAACCATCTGTATATATGTTCTGAATTTAGGACACCTCAACAAATCCAAATACTTCTTCCCTGAACATGGCACACTCTCATTTTGTTTCTCAAGTGTGATACTAAGTTCACAGTTAAACAAATTCTAGCAACACTTTGGAAATGGGGAGGCAATGTGGGTTTTTGTGATAGCCATGATTGGTAGCCAGCTGTGTCCTTGAGCACCAGACTCTTGCCAAGAGGTTGACTCCTGGGATTCTTCTTTGTCTTGCTGTCCAGCCTATCTACCCACTCAATCCTCCCAACACTGTTTCTGGGGGTGTATCTAGCGAAAGTCAAACCCTGGTGAATTCCAACCCTGGGGAACCCATCTGGTTTCCTTTTCCTTGTATCCCCTCTCTGTGGCATGCCCATCTTGACTAAGCCTCTTGTAATAAAAAAGTGAATGAGTATCATTTTTCTAAGCAACTTGTCATCGAAAGCGTGGTAGAATCTTTTCAATGATAGTTAAGGCAGAGCTTAAAGGGGAGGAAGCAAAGATGTGTCATGATTCTAGGACATGGGACAGAGACTGGAAACCTCACTCCCTGTCAGTCTGGAAGAGCCTGAGAGGAGGTGCTCTTGAGATGGTGAATGTGTGCTAAGCTGTGTGAGCCTGTGTTACCTTAAGAGCTTCAGAATTCAGCAGAATGTAAACCCTGGGGTATCAGGGTAGGAACTTCAGAAGAGGGAAATCATAAAGAGAAAGGGGCAGGGAGGACTTTCTTTTTTTTTTTTTTGAAGTCAGACATATTAACTACCATTAATACTTCAGGAGGGTTCTCTTTGAGTAGTGAGGAAGGTTAATAGTGGTACTCAAATTTGATCTTGCATCAGAATCTCCTAGAGGTCTTGTTAAAAGACAGTACTAGGCACCTTCCTTGAGTCTCTGATTTGGTAGGTCTTGGGAAGGACTCCAGACTTTCCATCTTTAACAGATACTGATAGATTTTTATTTGAAAAATAATGAATTGGACAAATAATGGCCCTATGGGGAACAAATATGGCCTAGTCAAATCTACCCATTTTTATAAACAAAGTTTTACTGAGACAGCCATGCCCACTGGGTTTGCTTATTCTCTATGGTTGCTTTTGATTCAATGCCAGATTTAGGCAGGGATCCCATGGCATGCAAAGCTAAGAATATTTACCATCTGGCCCTTACAAGTTTGCCAACTTCTGAGTCCAAAGGAGGCAGCACAGGTGTGGTACTGAGCTAGATTTCCAGCCCTTTTTACTTCTTATTTTGAGACAGGGTGTCACTGAGTTGCCCAGGCTGGTCTCAAACTTGTGATCCTCCTGTCTCAGTCTCCCAAATAGATGTATCAGTACCAGCACCACCAAAAGGAAAAAAAAAAAAAAGAAAGAAATAACCAGTCTGTGATCTTGCACATTAATTAATCATAAACATTCCGTTAACACATGCAAATTTACTGGGTTGTAAAAAAATTATTTCAGGCTTTGGTGGCTATGGCACGATTAACTTCTAAAATCTGAATTTTTTCATCAATGTTTGGAGAACCCTGATTCCTGATGGCCACTTATGGTTCCTTTAAGTCTTTTTGTAATATTTGTATCACATGCTTTCAAATTTTAACATTTCTTTTTGTAAAAGGATATTTCTTTTATGCAGACAATATTTCCCTTTTCGATATTTCTTTGCTTTCAGGATTAGAATTCCTGGTAATGATAGCAATCAGGTTTACAAAAGTAGTATCTATGGTGAATTTAGATAGCCAGTATCTACTACTAACTTAATACTACTGAGTTGTGCTGAGATTATAACTCAGTGGTAGAGCACTTGCCTACTTGCCTAGTTTGTGCAAGGCCCTGAATTTGATCTCCAGCACTGGGGGGTTGTGGGATGTTAAATATTACTGAAATGCTCACTCTTTTGAAAACTGGGATGGTACCATTATAGATGTCATAAAAAAGATATTCCCTTATATGCTAATAAGGATAGAAAGAAGTTTTATATTTAGTTTTCAAGAAAAGTATTTTTATTTAAAAATAACCTTAGTGTAACCAGGTGCAGTGGTGCATTCCTGTAATCCCTGTGGCTCGGGAGGCTGAGGCAGGGCAATTGTGAGTTCAAAAGCCAGCCTCTGCAAAAGCAAGGTGCTAAGCAACTCAGTGAGGCCCTGACTGTAAAGAAAATACAAAATAGGGCTGGGAATGTGGCTCAGTGATCAAGTGCTCTTGAGTTCAATCCCCAGTAACTCCCCCCACCCCAAAAGAATAACCTTAGTGTATATTCCCTGAATATTTTAGTTTAATAATTATGGAAAGAAGTTTTGCATTAGTCTTCAAGAAAATTGTTTTGATTTTTAAAACAGCTTTTATGTGTGTGTCCTGAATGTTCTAGGTAGTACAAGATGCCTTGAAAACTAAAGCCCTCGTTCCAAGAATGAATTTAGGAAGAGTGGAAATTGAGGGAAGAGGTGTAGAAATGATATTATTTGAATACCCCAAATTCAATCCAGGTCATTCAAGAAGAAATTCTGGGAAGGATGACCAAATAGTGATTATAAATAAGTAATTAGATATGCGAGTCAAGGTAGTATGCTATATTTGAAGAAAGAATCTTTTTGGAGGGGAGATGGCTGGGAATGCATCTCTGAAAGGGAGGAATCCAAAGTGATGGAACTGGCATTATCTCTGCAGAGAACATGCATTAGCTGCTGGGTGCCAGCCATTAAGATCATCTAATTAATTCCTTTTCCGACTCTATGGTCATTAAGTACTTTTGGAGTCACATTTGGAAATGCCTATAGGAAGAAAAAGTGCTGATGATTAAATAAAGGAAGCTGTCTACTTGGTGGTTATATCTTCCCATGAGTGATTTTTATGCATATGCCCCTAAGCACGTAGAAACCAGCTGAGATTCAGATCCTCGCTTTGTGTAGACAATCATCTCTGACCTTTTAAGACTGAAGACTGAGCCCCACACTGGTCAACAAATTCAAGTATTGCTGTGGGACGAGTTTGTTCTTCTTCTATTTCAGGTAACTTCTATTTCAGGTATCAGCTCTTCTATTTCAGGTAACTTCTATTTCAGGTATCAGCTCTTCTATTTCAGGTAACATCTAATTGGATTGGCCATATTTTTTAAATTGAAATTGTTAGTGATTACACCAGTAACAAGTTCCTTGTAGAAAACTGGGTAAAGGCATAAGTTTATTGACATTGGTGAATAATCCAGAGATGAACACAAGACCGAAATTGGACCAATTAGAGCCCTCTCATGTGAGTTTTAAAGACAGCTGGTATCTTTCTGATGGCCATGCCATAAGCCGAAGTCTGAAGCAGTCAACATCCAGAGCCTCTGCCATCTGAACACAGCAAGTCTTTAAAAGGAGAAACATCTGCCAGCAGTAGAGCCACTAGAGCTAGGGTGGACAGCAAATGCCCTGTCTGCACTCCATGTGTTCCTGAAGTCCTGTGAGACTTGTTCCTACACTTCATTTGATTATGTGGAAGAAATTCCTCAAACAACCCAAATTGATAAGAGTATTGTTGAACTGCAATGTGCACTGTTATGGTAACAGAAGGGTACTAAATGGCAAGGGATTGTGAAGAATGGTGCAGCATGCACAGAGCCTAATGAATATCAACATTTCTCAATATTTACCCGTTTGTAAACAAACTGAACCTTGGCACTTCCTGCTAATTGATGCTGGCATGCACCAGAATGCCAATACACAGCTGATAATCTTCAAGCCAGATGGGTTGCTCTTTTCATAACAGTGCTTCAGCTACCCCAGGGAAGCTGTGGATTGGGGAGTGGCACTTTTGCAAAAGCAAGAACTTTTTTGAAGAATGGTTTCCATGGAATTTAGTGGGGCATGCCTCAGAGGGAGCAGTTACTTGGAAAAAAGAGAAAATGGGGCCACTTGTTAAAAGAAAGTTGAAGAAAAATCCTCTTTAGTAATTATTTTAGACAATGGGCACCAAAGCGACTATTATACTTTTCTGGATTTAAGTGGGGAACTTGTATTTAAATGCCACCACTCTGTGACAAGAGTATGAGATGATTACAAGGTGAAATTTAGATAAACATTTAAAAAATCTGAGGAACAGCAAAGATTCTTTTTGATTGAACATACATTTGATATACATTTGACTTTTTATCAAATTTTATTAGAATGCAAGTATTCATTCTAATAGAGACTTAGCCCAATAGTCTTTTCATAGAAAGTCCAGGGGGTAACTTTCCAGGCTTAGAATAAATTTTTACAAGAGGCATTTCTAAGGTAGCGTAGAAGAAGCAGCCTCCTTGATCCAAAAGTTTTACTCCCAAAGACAATTAAGAAAAAAAAAAAATGAAGCTTGAAACAAAGACAAACTTCCCCAGACCTAAACAGAGTGTTACTTAGCAATTTCCTATCATGAATTCTCAGCCTTTTCAGACTGACCGTCTATTCCACATTTGAAATCTAAGGTGAGAAAAGGCATCACTTTTAAATCTAAGACTTAGGTGATCTTAGTTTGTTGTTAGAATAAGACATCAACTATAAATAGATTTTCTTCTATTGAAGTTTATCTAACTCTTTAATATTTCCAAATCCTCTTAAAAAACTCTCTATAAGGTCTTTGTGTTCTATTTAAAAAATTGTAAGTTTTCAATTGCACCTAGATTACTTGAAACTTCAGGAATATTCTTTTCATATGGGCTAAGACTTCTGTTTTGCTTTTGCTTGAAGATCTCAAATTGGGGACTGGGCTCCTGGGCTCCAGGAATGCCTGGAAGCAGGAATAGATGTATCAGGAATGAGGATGCTTATGGTGCCAATAATTTGGAGTAAATTGGCTCATAAAGCACATCAAGGATGCAACATGGGGCAGAATAAAAAGTCCCGTCCTGATGGAGACTCAGAGAGTGCCCTAAGAGCTTTAGTATCATCATTCTCTCTCTCTCTCTCTCTCTCTCTCTCTCTTTCAAAATAACAGAAGAAAGCCATTGAAGCACACACTTAAAGAAAGAAGAAATTGATTTCTTCTTGTGATATGGCTTCGTTCCAACATAAATTAGGGAATGGAGATTTACTTTGTAAATGGGAAGGGAAATGTACAAGATCTGATTATCTATTTAGTTGTTTTCTCCCTGTGCCTTTTCTGGGAAAACTGGTTCTTCAAGTGTTATTACCTGAAGCAATTATTCAAGGGCTAACTCTCAAACTCACTTGGGACTAAAGGACAAAGAGGGTTCTTGCCCTTTAGAGGGTCCTAAAGTGGTAGATAAACAGTGGTGATGATCCAGGCAGATTTGACTCGTGAATGACAAGTGGCCACCTGAACCATTGATTCATTGTCAGTTATGATTGGAAAATTCTGCCCTGGATGTCCCCAGCTGTACAGACCTCCTGGTGTCTATGTTCCCTATGCTATAATCTATTTCTCACTATGTCATTTGATAGACATCTGTGACAGGCTCTGTTTTGGTTTCTGGGATTCTAAATCTGGTGCATACTCTGTTTAGCAAACGTTGGTAACTTCCTTTCACCCTACCTAAGGGGATCCAATACCTGATTTATGCAAATTAAAAAATAGCTTTTTGTCTCTTTGTCTTTTTTCCTTCTCCTGTCTCATGAGAAACTCTGTTTCCTGCTTCTTTGTTAAAGGGGATATCTGGTCCATTGGTGACTCTGGAAAGAAAGCTTTCTATGGCCTAGCATGGATTCTAGCTCTAGCCAACAGATTAACCTCTAGCAAAATGAGTCCTAAAAACAGTGTTGGGTAAAAATCTAATTTAAAAAGCTTTGAAAATATCAAAGGAGGCATTCCTGAGTTGGGTGGACATAGAGAGTGCTCTTCCCCTACTCATTCAAGTGCTACATCTGGTTAGAAAACAAGGAAATAGTTCTCCAAAATATAATTTTCCTAATTCTTTACAAAATTTTTTCCATGTGTAGGGTTGTCTCCTCTATTGAGTAGCTCTTCAAATAGAAACATTCTGCTTCCACCTACCCCTTTCTTAGTGATGTTGAGACCAGGTTTTGTCTTTGAGATGTAAAATTTCTGCCTTGTTTCACCTGAGTTTTATCTTTGGAAGTACAGATATGATATTAAAGATTGCTTGTGGCTATGATAATCATATTAATGATCTAACTTTTTGAAAACTTGCAAATAGTGAATCTAAATAAGAGGTATAAAATCTGTTTTATGTCTTTTTATGTAAGCTTGTGTATATTGTATGCTGTGTTTGCATGGTACCAAATTGGCTCATAAATAAATGAGCACTCATAAATTTAAAAAGACACATCCCCAAATGCCTTTTAGTCTATGTGACTTAAATATATCTTTGTTATTTATCTTAAATTATATATTTTAAGTTAACTTAAATTTGTGGGCAAGATAAAAGTAAATGTCTTTAAAATTATTAACACTTTTTTTTTTTTTTTACTAAATTATTGGTCAATTGGGACTAGACTTTTCTGTTTAGATGTTAAATTACAATGTTCATTGCTTTTGGAGTTCTGCTTTGGCAGGAAAAAGTGGCTTAAAATGATAACTATGCTTGTCTGATATTTGAGGGTTTTTTTTTGTAATCTAAAAATAGCTAGTAAAGTGGGTAAATTAGGTTTGACACAAATAGCATACACATTGGTAAATATATTTTTTGGAAAAAAACCTGAGTCATGTGTAAGTTAAAAATCTAAAACATCAATCATTAATTATAGATTCAAGTACTCTTAGTGTCTTAAATTCTATAAAAGTACATATTTGTGTCTATTAATAAATGTGTTTTCATAAACTGTTGGTAAATGAACAAAAGCAGTTTAGGATTGCTTTGTAAAGTCCTCTGAAATTAAACCCATCTGAAATTCTGTTCAAAAGGATAAATTTTTAGCATAAACATTGTTACCATTCCAAAATTGATATAATGCAAAATTAAGTAAGGATTTGGGTGAGTTATAATAGGAATTTGAATGTTATAAAGGGTTTTTAAAAGGAAATAGAACTTGTAGAAGATTTTATGTGTGACTAAGTTGACAAATGTTTTGATTTTTGTAGAGGGTAAACAGTTACATAAGGTACTTTAATGTTACATAAAATTTTGTTTTTTGGTTCCAAACTATTATACAGAGTATGTTTTTGATATTATTAATTTCATTTTGTATTTTTCTTTTAAAATTGTTGCCTGTTAACATTTTCCAGAAGTAAAATTTCCAAAAGACTAACCTGAGGTATTTTGAGACAATGAGCCATCACCTACATGACACTAATATGAACTGACTCCCAAAGCTAATACTGACTCCAATGTAATGGGAAGTGTAACTGTAGAATTGCAAATGCTAAAATTTAAACCCACTACTCCCAGTTCATGACTGCTGGAACTGGTTCCTCAGGTGTTCAACAACTGAGACATGGAGAACAAAGCTAAGGAAAACAAAAGAGCTAAGAAAAAAATAGCCAACATTGGGACTATGGGATCCCCCCAAGGGCCTAACCTCCTGATCTGGGGATTACGAGGACTCCAGGGAACAGGAAGCCAATTGGTATAATTTTGAAGAGTGAAGGGTGTTTGAAGAGGAAAATATTTTTAAAACTTCCAAGGTAAACCACGTGGTCAGCAGGCCTCTGAGCCATTCTGGCAGATGGCACAACTGGAAGAGGGAAAAGGCTGAAGGAACCAGGAGACCCCTCACATATTCCTAAAAGTAACTCCCAAGGAGTCTCAGCTGACCTTAAAGAGTAGAACAGAAAGTGATTAATTTTTGGCCAACATAGGGGGTCATACAAGTGATCTTGAATGCCCAACATGGAAGTATAACTGAAGACATATATTAATATGAGGGAAGAAGGAAAGTCAAAGGACAGTCATGTAAGCATGAACATTTTAAAGGAAAGAGACAAGGCACTTGTAAATATAACTTGAGGTATACACTTGTGCCAGCCCTACCAAAGGCCAAAAGTGTTCTTATACATGGCAATACTAACAAAAGAGACTGTGCTGAAATTTTAAGTTTGTTTGGAGCTATTTAACTTGATTCTGATCTACTAGAACTGCTATTGAGAAATTCAAAATCTTGAGATGTAGAAAATGAAAAAGGTTTAGGTTTACTTGCCTAAATTTACCTGGCTATTACCAGGTACTATTAGGACCTTTGGTTATTGCTTTAGTTAGCTTTTTCACTGCTGTGACCAAAAAACCTGACAAGAGTATTAAGGAGGAAAAGTTTATTTTGTGGCTTATGGACTCAGAGGTCTCAGTCCCTGGATAGCTGACTCCATTCCTAGGGTCTCTAGGTCAGGCTAAACATCATAGTGGAAGAGTGTGGTAGAGAAAAGCAGCTCAGGACATGATCAGGAAGCAGAGGGAAAGAGTTCTACTCAACAAAGACAAAATATAAACCCCACGGGCATGCCTCCAGGAACCCTCCTCCACACCCTTCCATCTTGATGTTCTGCCTGACCTCAGGCACAGAGTGATGGAGTCAGCCGTCTATGAATTGAGACCTGAAATGATGCGTGACAAATAAACCTTTCCCCTTCTAAAACTGTTCTTGTCATGTCTTTTGGTCACAGTAGTGAAAAATCTGACTAAAACAGAAATTGGTACCAAGAAGTGGGGTTGTTGCAGTGACTAACCTGACCTCGTGGTTCAGAAGCTTTTGGAGCTTTTTGAAATTTGAAGAAGAAATTCTGAAAAGTTTAGAGATGAAAGCTGGAAAAGTTTTAGATTATTGCAAACAGAGCGTCATGGGTGACTCTACTGGGAGCTCAGAAGACCAGAGTGTCAATAGGAGTGTGGATGGAGAAGAATGAGCCCCTGAATTTTCAGAGCAGAGGAGGACTCTATTGGACATTGGACTAAAGGACATTTATGCTATGCTCTGGCTGATAAGTTGTCTATATTTTGTTCATGTCTTCAGACTTTCTGTAAGACTGAATTTAAAGGTGATGGACTAATTAATTTGGTGGAGGAAATTTCAGGACAGCACAACCTTCAGGAGGTGGCATGGATATTGCTGGTGGCTTTTAGCCAAGTTTATTCTAATAATTAGGAGCAGAAAGCAAACAAAAAATTTTTAAAAACTTGTGGTTGGTCAGAAAACTGAGAGTAAACAGTTGCTAAAGAAACATTAATTACTTCACCCAGAAACAAGAGGAAAGATAGCTTGAGGGGATTTCAGGAATTGACAGAACCATAACCCATCTCAGGCTCAAAGGTGTAAAAGTAAGAATTTCCTTGAGCATAGACCAGTGGGGCACTGTACTTGCACAGGGGGTCTTAGGAAGTTGTTTAGCCATGCTCAGCCATCCAGGAGCTCAGAGGTTGCTGCAACAAGGGCCCCAGGAGGCTTAACTACTGCTCAGGATGGTGGCAGACCTTGGCATCATCCACGTGGTGCTGATTCTGCAGGAATGCAGGGTATTGGGATTAGGGGGTCATGGAGGCTTCCACCAAAATTTCACAGCCAGTCCTGTGTTGCTAGGTAAAGTGCAACAGAGTCAGAGTCGCTGCAAATAGCTCCTGAGAAGGTGATATATGGAGATGTGAGAAGGAAGCCAAAGCTGCATTGGAGACTACCAATATTAAGTAATGCCAGTAATGTGGAATGTCTACTGAGAAAATGTGCAGGAACAAGTCAAGAGGGAGGCCATGTGGGCTGCAACCATCAAGGCCATAGGGGCAGAGCTCCATAAGGCTTCTGAAGAAAACCTCATGATTCCATGTGCTTCAGACTGGGAAGCTATAGGGCTTGTTTGCCCAGATGCATTTTGGTCTTTCTTTGGGCCCATCCCTTGTTTCTACGCCCCTATTTCTTCCCATGGAAATGTTTAATTTGTGCATTTATATATTGGATATATGTAACTTGCTTTTGATTTTTGTAGGGGCTGACACTGAGAGTTTGCCTTGAGTCTTGGTGAAGGCTTTGGACATGGATTTTGGGGCAATCTTGGAACTGTTGAGACTATGGGAACTCTTAAAAATGAACTAAAGGTATTTTGCATTGCGAGATGAGCATGAGCTTTTGGGGCCCAGGGGCATATGTTATGATTTAGACATAAGGTGTCTCCCAAAAGCTCAGATATGAGAAAACACAAGAAAGTTTAGATGTGAAATGATTAGGTTATGTGAGCTTTACCTAATAGTGCATTAGTCTTCTGATAGGAATTAACTGGGTGGTAACTGTAAGCAGGTAGTATGTGCCTGGAGGAGGTGGTCTTTAGGAGTGTGCCTTTTTAGTTTATATTTTGTTATGGCGAGGACAGCTTTCTCTCTGCTTCCTGGTGTCTATGCCCTGAACTGTTTTCTCCTCTGCATCCTTCCATCAAGGCGCAGAGCAATGGAATGGGCCATCTTTGGAGTGAAATCTCTGAAACTGTGAGTGACAAATAAACTTCTCATCCTCTAAAATTGTTCTTGTCAGGTCTTTTTGTCAGAGCAGTGAAAGAGCTGACTAAAGCAGTCTCTGACAGGCATGTGCTGAAATTCTTCTCCATCGTGTTTGCCAAGGACCTCACTAGTCCTCAGCCAAGTCTCTACTCCACTCTGGGAACTCCTTCAGACCCTCTTCAGTGACAAGATCCCTGAAGGATGCCAACATGATCTGGATTCTTCTGTACCAGTGGATGGGGAAGGCTGTATTTCTAACTTAAAAAAAAAAAAGCATTATTTAATAAATATCAACTCATGCTAATTTTGTACCTTCAGATTGACCACCATGGGAGTATTTATGCCATAGAAATTGATAAATGCCACAAATCAGGCCTTTCTTTCCCCAAAGGGCTAGTTTTTAAATACTTAGTAGTAGACCACTACCTGTGTCCCTCAGGTTCTCTCTGTTTTCTTCCTACATATGGATCCAGAAAAGGAAATAGAAAGACAGAGGGCAGCTACCAGGCCTCACTTTGGGCTGGTTTCAGTTTCCTCACTGCACTTTTCCATGTCACAAATTGCCATAAATTCTGAAGTCAAACAGACCCCATATCCCTAGTAGCAGATGAATTTCACTATCATTTTTTTCTCCAAAGATGGAGCCCAGCTGCAACATGGATTGCTGTGTGGGTTGGACTGTTCAGTTACCCCTGTCCCTAGGCCTCAGTGTCCTCATCACTGCTTATCTTCTTGTGTGTGGATGCATGTGTAGGAGGCTGTATTAGTCAGGGTTCTCTAGAGGAACAGAATCAACAGGAAGTATGATTATAAAAAGGGGATTTATTAGATTGACTTACATGACCAGAAGCTGGATGGTCCAAAATGGCTGTCTGCAGCTGAAGAGCTGGAAGAACCAGCAGCTTCACAGTCCAAGGGGTGGAAACCCCAGAACAAGAAAGATCAGTGGTGCTGCCCTAGTCCAAGACCAAGGCTTCTGGAAACTACCTGGAGAATCACTGGAAGAGTCTGCTTTGGAAGAGTGAAGAAGCAAGAGTCCAATATCCTCAGATGATCAAAGCAGCAATCAAGAATCCCATTAAAGAAAAGCTGAACTTGCATCTGCATCTGCTTCCTTGATCTTCCAACTTTTATTTCATCCTATCGGGGGGTGCTGCCCATGCTTAGGGAGGGCCTTCACTTCAGTTCACTATTCCACATTCCAATTATTCCTATACACACCCTCATTGACACACCCAGAGGCCTCTTAATCATTGGTATCTCTTAATACAATCAAGTTGAAATTCAAATGAACCATTACAGAGGTAAATGAGTTGGTTGCCATTAAAGTCTGTGCTTAGGACTTAGTGCATATGATCTCCCATAAACAAGAGCTCTAATCATGTTGACTTTTACTTACTAAGTATCCAGAGAAACTCAGAAGGCACTTGTAACACCCTCGTTCATGGAGACTTCTTTGGTGATGTCTGAAGCCCCCAGAATAGTTGTCTTACTTGGATTCCCCCATAATGTGGGTCTATCTCACTTTGTCTGTCTTTGTCTGATCTATCTGCTTTAAACTAGGACTGATTTCACAACGTGGCTACACATTATGATCAATTGGGAACTTTTCAGAATAGAGGATTCCTGGGCTGTTCTCCAAAAGACTGATTCTGTTGGATTGGATTTCAGCCCAAATGTCAGTCTGTTTTAGAAGCTCCCCATGTAATTCTGTGTGTAGCAAATGTTAAGAACTGCTAAGATCCTCTTACTAATTTTCTCTGAGCCTCAGATGGCTCACATGCTCATAACCTGGAAGTCCCTGGACCCCAACAGCTCACATGAATATAAAAATGAGCTTTACCAACAGTCACTTTGTGACTCAAATCTTCTATTTGCTTAGATTAGTGGGTATCCTCCCACTATGGTTTGTCGTTAGGATCCATTTCATGAAATGTCCAAGAACATCCACTGGTATTTTGCAGATGAATAACAATTCTTTGGAATTTTTTTTTTTTTTTGCACTTGCTGATGCTGGGAATCCCCTGGGGGTCTGGACAAATGCCAGTCCTTGCAGAGCTTCCTCAGAGAACAGTGGACACTGATCATTCTCTTGGCTTACCCTTGCTTAAGGATGCCATTCTCCACAATTGGCCTGGGTTGCCAGGGCCATAGCCTGTAAGAGATTACCTCCTTCACTTCACACCGGGCAGCCCTGTTTCCCAAGGCAGAGCCCAGCACCCGAGGAACAGTTGCACAACAGGCTGTAACATGTTCCCTTCCCCACCTGGTTCCAGCACTCTGCTCCAACCACCTAGGCTGGGTTACCCAGTCCATACTCCTGGTTCCTCCTGGTATTTTTCTGCTTGGTCATTCTTCCATTGTTTTTTACCACCTGGCTTCAGGTAGATCTTCTCCCATGGATAAAATGTACTCTAGTAAATGTAACAAATACATAAACATTAAACCCTCTTCTCTCAGAGGTTTCCTTTATTTCTTCCTTATATGTGTATGGATTCATACATGTGAAAAAAATGAGAAAATATCTATCATTACTTTACCTTTCAGCTTCTTCTAGATCCAAGCTTTTTCCACATTTTATTTCCAAGTTCCATAAAAACGTTCCTATCCCTGAACCAGTGGGTAGGAACGATCTTACTTTCTATAGGTATAACTTACAGGGTCTATGGGGATGATTATTTCCAGAACAAAAGACAACCTGCCCTAAAGCTAAGTTTAGATTTTCACTTTGAACCTATAACATCCAGGTTTTCTTAGTTATAACCAGTTTTAGGATTTATTGCCCCAGTCAACTTACCACATGTAAATAAGATTGGTATGAATGTTTTTCTCACAGGGTTGTTGAGAATAATAAAAGAGATAAGATGTTACTCCCTAGGAAGAGGCTAAACTTAATTAAATAATAGTGGTGATGGTTTAGGAATAAGAAGCATGCCTAATGTTTTTGAGAGCAGGCAAAAGGACCTCCTCCTGACTCTGACTTTCTAGCATTACTCCCCCTCCTCCCTGTCTTTCTTCCTGTTTCTCTCTGTGGCCATGTGCTCTCCAGGAGAGGGATTAGCACATATATTTTCAGATTCAAAACAGTGACCTTGACTGTTCAGGTCTGTGCTTAGTGGGTCCTCTCTGTCCTCCTCAGGAGACCCCTCTTCTTTGTCAGGTGCAGCTCTGTTTTCTTAATTTCAGTTTCTGATGAGATACATGGACTGTAGGAAGCAAGCCAAAATGAAAGCAAGAAAATCGAAGTCCTGCAGAGAATATGTATCTACACCTCACTTGGAATTAGGGGAGGTGCTCTCTGACTCCACTGACTGAATACCTAATATGTTTGAAAAACAAATCTGCAGAATTAGCAGCCAGCAAGTAGTCTTGCAGACTGTAGTTTCTGTCCTGCTCCTTTTAAGTTATCAGACCTCACTAATTTTTGTTCGCTTCTTGGCATGAAGTCATCTCCTATATACTCTTTCTAATTCACTGCTGATGGGTTCATGCATGCCTGTTTTCCTTGATCTGGATTCTGGATGATTTGTCCATAATTGTGGAGGGAAGACACCAGCCACTGCACATTTCTTTTCTGATGTTAGAGATGCACTGATTTTCTGAAGTTGATGAATTTGTGACATGTCAAGGTGGACAAACCTGGATTTGGACCTGACTTAGCCATCTCATCTGTGGGTTGGTGTTTCTTATTTAAATAAGCTTGGGTCTCACTTTCTTTGATTGCTCAAAGCAAATTACATTTTTTCACCCAGAGGAGTTTTATTGTGGAGATTTAAGAGGTATCATATTAAAAACAATCCTCAGTCTGAGTGCTGTTGAGTTTTAGATGCTAAATAAATACCAGTTCTTTTTTCATTCTTTTTCTTACACCCTTGACAAGTGCTTGAAGTAGATACTACAGACAAGGCAAGGAATGGCAAATAAGTTTTCTTTCATGCGCCCGCTCTCTAGGAGTGATGCAGCCTCCAGGAGTGCAGCTGAGAGATGGATTTTAAGGGTGAGGAGGGAAGAGTGTCACAGTGGCTCAGGAGGGGGCAGTTGGGATCGTGAATGTCACATATTTGCCATCCTGAGCACAAACCCTACTTTTCAGAAGTCAAGCTGATACAGTGTGAAATTTGTCTTAAAAAAATAGATATTGTGCAAGAGGATGGGGGTAGGTGTGCCCGCCGTGTCATGTCTTGAGGCCTCTTGGCAAACTAGAGAGGAATGAGCAATTCTTCAGGTGACTTTGGACCAAACCAGTTCTTCCCCCTTTCTCACTTGGTCTCAATAATAACCAGAGACTGTCCTGCAAACACAGCATCCTGAGATAAAGAGATACAGGCTGGACAATCAGAGCTCTGTTCCAGTAGGCCTCCTCAGAAACAGGATGCCCTTTGCTATGGTTTCATCATGTCTCCCAAAGTCCCTGTGCTGGAAACTTGACCCTCAAGGCAACAGTGTTGAGAGGTGGGTCCTGTAAGAGGTGATATTAATGGATCAATGCTGTTATCACAAGGCAGGTTAGTTATGGTAGGAATGGGCTCTTGGTAAGAGGATGAGTTTATCTGCCTTCTCCTCCCTCTCCACCTTCCCCCTCTTGCCTTCCATCGTAGGAAGAACAGCAAGAAGGTTCTGACCACATGCTGTCTTCTTGATTCTAGACATCTCAGTCTCCAGAACTGTAAGAAATAAATTAATTTTCTTTATACAATGTCCAGTCTGTGGATTCTCTTAAAGCAACATGAAATGGACTTGGACACTCTGCAGTGACTCAGCCCAGGGTTGCCTGTGTCTGGCTTGTTTGTTCAACACAATCCAGGGCTTCTTTCAGGCTCCCTCAGCTGCCATGCTAGTGAGGCACACACGACTGAGACTCTACTTTCCCGGGACAGTTTTCCTGAGCATTGGGATATGGGCTGGCACGAACCCCAAGTGTCTGTTGTCTCTTAACTGTAAATATTAAATCTGCTTCAAGTAAAACATGCATGAGTGAAACTTCTTGTTCCTTCTGCCATGTGAGGACACGTAGAAAGTGCCATCAGTGAGAACAAGCCCTCACCAAGCACTAAATCTGCTGGTGCCTGACCTTGGACTTCCCACCCTCCAGAACTGTGAGCAGCAAATTTCTGTTGTTTACACATTACCAATCTATGATTTGTGTGTGTGTGTGTGTGTGTGTGTGTGTGTGTAGCAGCAGGGGGTGGACTAAGACACAAATCTTTGCTTTGTCCCAGGAGAAATTCCATAAAGTGAGGGACTCATATTCTCTCCTGTATCCCCAGAACCCTTGGCAGTACGTGGCTTGGAGTCAGTGCTAATAAGTCATTTGGGAGTAACTGAATATATTTGCAGAATGTGCATATTGGTTTTGGCTTCGTTTTGGGGTTGTCAAGTTTCAGTGAACAGGAGGTCAGAACCTCTCTCCCTGTGCCCAGTTTCCCCTTTAAAACAAATATTTTATAATGCCTTTTGAAATGTCTTGCAATGAAGTTCACAGATCATATAATTTGTCTGCAGATGTATTTTTTTAAAAAGTCAATATGCTGTCCTTGCCATTCTTCCAGGGAAAAAATAAAATAATTTACAGTAAGGCAATGAATATTTCAACATACAAATGCCTACTACTACATTTAACGGCCCCCTGAAATACACAGATATTGTAACTATACACAGGGTAGACACAAACATGGAGAAAGGGTTGACATGTTCTGCCAACTCATATCACGTATTGCATTTCCTAAATGGGGACCAACTCTTGGTAAGATTTCTCATGAAGTACAATCTCCCCTTAATTGACTCTGGAAAATTCATCGTATTAAATCTATATAGAACTGAGGATGTAGCTCAGTGGTAAAGTGCTTGTCTGGCATGTGTGAGGCACTGGAAGAAAAAAACGAAAACAAAACACAAAACGAAGCAAAGGAATTATATAAAAATGCTCTGGGCTGAGATGTAAAAAGGAGCTGAGTCTACATTCTGATAACTTTTTCATCTACATGCACATCCTGTGGGCTACATGGGCATGAAGCCTAGTCTTTATAGCTCCAAGCATCATTGTTGCAGGGTATCTACCCTGCTTTGCCCTCACCCATAAGGTGCCAGTGAATGCCCCCTTGTCATGGAGCCCGACATACCCACACATTTCCAAAACATCCTTGAGGTTGGTACCACTCTTACAAAGCACTCCATTCTCATTCTATGAAGGAGGGACTCACTACCTCCGGACAGGAAGGATTACTCCCTAGAACAAGTGGGGATTTAGAGATAAAGTGTGGACCAGAGCAACAGATCTCCTGAATTCTTAGTCTAAACCAGGATCCTGATTTGCAATTGGAACTGGAGTTTGGAGTCATGTAGACATAGTTTCAAATTCTGAGTTTGACCTTGGGCAAATTGCTTCCTCTTTCTGAGCTTCTGCCTTCCATTTGTAAAACTGAGATAAAAAAAATAGCATTTATCTTAGAATTATTTTAAGGATTGAGAGAATATGACTGAATTCTTGACAGAGTTCTCAGTAAATGATAGCTTTTTATCACAGTTTATTAACCTTTAAACCCACTTAGTTGAGTGCCAAGAGGAAGTTTTGAATCATAATCCTGGAAAACTTCTTTTGAATTTTTCTCTGAGCAGAAACACTTGTTGATCTTTGTTCTTTATTTCCAACTTTTCAGTCCCTTTCCAGGACAAAGTGTCCCTCCAATGAGCTCCTCCTCCTACTGACCCCGAGCCACCTTCAAGGATAAAATGGTTTGGGTAGAACATTCTAATCACGTTGACAATTTTACTTTTAACTAGGAAAGGGAAGAAGGAGCTATGTGGCTGCAATTCGATTTGCAAAGGATGAAAGAAGATGACACATTTTGAGTTTTTATTTTGTACCAAATGTCTTTTGTATGGTCATTCCGCGCTCCCGCTCCCATCCTCTCAACATCCTATGAGGCATGTTTGATTTGTTACCTATCACCTGCCTTTTACAGGTGAGAACGTGAGGACTCTGGAATGTTGAGGCCCTTTCTTTACGTCAGGCAGAGCCCAGACTGAAATCGGGACTGATAGGTGTTGCTTTGATTTGGGGTCTTCCAAAAGCAGACTCTTGGGGCTAAGAGTTGAGTGAAAATGGTATATTCGGTAATTGCTATCAATTTTTGGTCTCAGCTCTGAACGTACCCTTCAGTAGATGCTGTGTGGCAAACAAAAGGATTCCTTTTAGGCTTTTCTGCTTTAAAGTGAGCTCTATGTTAAGCTTTCTCAGTAGAGGGCGCTGGAGGACACTGCACCTGAGCCAGGTCCCTGCTGTTTCTGCGCGCCGGCTGGGAGGTGTGAGTGAATGAAGATTCCTCCTTCTGTGACCGAGCACCCCCGGCCTGCTAATAACCTTTGTGCGTCCCCTTCGTCCCCTGACGTGGAAAGCAGCGCCCCCAGCGCAGCCTGCGCTCCTGAAGGGCTCCTGCGCTTCCCAGTGCGCGTACTCCCTACGCGCGGTGCCACAGCCTCTGGTGGCTGATTGCCTGCTTTCCCCGCTGCACTGGGGTGGGGTGGAGGGTGGAGGGTGGAGGGTGGGGGTGGCGGGCCTCCCTCTGCAGGTTCCGTATGACCTATGTACAGCTGCTTTCGGATTAGTGGGTCGCTCATAGCGTTGCCGGTTCCTACAGCATCCTGCGTCCAGCGCCCTAGGAAGACCTCAGGCTTCGACCTTCTCCAGGACCTCATCCTGATGGCATCTCAGCCTGCACCCAGTTCCAGGGATTCCAGGCCACCTGCGGCCCGTCCCAAGCAGCGTCTCTGCTATCCAGTGGGCTGAACTAAACCTTCCCCTAGAGTCCGGGTCCTTCTCCAGTTGGCTGTTTGCTGGGTGCTCTTCCTCATCTTCAGGGTGCTTCCCAGACTATATGTATATGTTGCTGCTACCCTTTCTCATAGTTAACGATTCTTTATTCTAAACTCCTATTACCTTACTGTGAGGTCTCTTTCTTCTAAGGACCAAAACTGTAGTAAGAGACCATCCCAGGAAGAGGGTAAGAAAGCGGGGGAGAGAATCCTATACACACTATGCTAATGGGTCGTCTCCACTGTGCACTTAGGGCTCGGACCCACCAGAGTTCCTCTGAAAGTCTGCATGCCACACCGGGGCAAGGGACATACAGAAGGAGCTCATTGTTTGGGGTTGTTCTTGGAGATAAGCTCCCTGGCGCTTCTGTCCTGCCCAGCATGCCTGGACTGTGCGGAATGTACTTCTGAGGCCAGAAAAAGCCCCCAGGAATAGAAGTAGGTTCTTGCTGGTAAGACGTCTGTGTGCTTGGGAACCACCCAGGGAAGCTGCGGGTGACCTCTAGGATGGGTCAAAGGGATGTGGGCAGGCAAGGACATGTCAGCTGCAGGGGTGTTGCAGGATGCTGGATGACCAAAGGAACTGGTCAGCTGGATGCTGATGAGTGGCTCAGATTGATTTGAGGGTGAATTTTCTGGAAAAGATAGTTGCAGAAGATCAAATGTTTTCCTGACTGGTGTAATTTAATTGTACAGTCGGTGTTTGCTGTGTATAATTGGATTTTTCTTTGACCTTGACAGTCTTGCTGGCTCACTACCTTCATTGGAAGACAGTTTTCTAACTCTCTCAAATACAGCAAGCCAAACCTGGCTTCCATGGACGGCTGGCAGGACTGCCATCATCACGAGGTGCCAAAGGCTGTGGCAACCAGCCAGCGAAGCCAGTGGGTTTGTGTTTTCCATTTTGCCCTTTATGGGAACATTTCAGTTGATAAAAGCATGCTTTTCCCTTCACTTTGGGCTTCTTAATAGAAATCTTTGTGACATTCAGCCCTTTCAATTCTGTGCCCAGGTCTCTCGAGTGACGTCAAGTTTCTGTTCTGCTATAGAGCACAGTGGGTACCGAGGCAAGAGGTTCTGATCAAAAGAGACACCAGAAAAAAACTTAGGCAGGGGTTATAGGCGGTATTAGTCTGTGGGTAATGTACACCCAATGGGGTCACTTCTACCTTAAGATGTATAAGTCATTCCCTTTTTGCAATAATTTAAACAACTTTCATGGCCTCCCAATTGAAGGTAGTTCTTTTCCCAAATAATAAGCTCAGAAAATAAAAAGTAGGGATGATTACTGTCTACTGAAATGGAAAAATCTCTGAGTTACGTTGTTAAGTGACAAGAACAATAAAAAGAACAGTGTCTTATGTAAGTATTGTATGGGGGAAGACGGCATAGTTAACATATGCATAATAATGTAATAGAAGCATCTGGATATGGAAAAGGATGGCAAAAATAAGATTTTTTTTTTTTTTGGTACTGGGGATTGAACCCAGGAGCACTCCACCACTGAGCCACATCCCCAGCCCTATTTTGTATTTTATTTAGAGACAGGGTCTCACTGAACTGCCTAGAGCCTTGCTAAGTTGCTAAGGTTGGCTTTGAACTCACGATCCTCCTGCCTCAGCCTCCCAAGCTGCTGGGATTACAGGTGTGGGCCACCCGCACCCGGCAAGATTTTTCAGTTCATACCTTTTATATCATTTTGATTTAAAAAATCCCGTCAATGTATTTCTTGTTCAAATAAAGACATAAACAGTGAAATGCCCAGTGAAGAACATAATCATTGTAATAATGTCCTACTACCATTCTTACAGCCTTGAAGGCAGCTTTGCATGGGAAAATGCATCGCACAACATTCGAATGTCTGCACCTGGTGAATCCTTTGCAAACATTAGGGGTGGGAGTGAGTGTTTTCAGAGGATCAGGGAATTTTTTCTTTTTTCTTTTTTACTTCTATGCTGCTGTTTGCCATCCAGGCAGCAGGGGGAGGTGTTTCTCTGCTTTTCTTTGCACTTTTCTCCAACTCCCCAACTTGGTATGCAAAATGGACCAAGAATTCTTTAATTCAAATCTATGCACAAAATGCACCACATTTGCTAGATTCATGTTGTTACCCTCTCATCCCCCAAATCTTGAGGGGACTTGGAGCTTCCAGCAGGCTGCTAATGATTATTCAAAAGGGGGCTGATTGTTGGGTTTGCTGGTGTAAAGTCCTTCTTCCCTCTTCTTTCTGTCCCTCCTTATCATTCCACTCAGCTCCCGTACAGCACTTGCCATAATCAAGTCACAGAAAACAAAACTTAAATTATGGAAATTCACAGCTTATTTTTTCATTGTGCAGATGAGACTCGGGATTTGGAAGGCAAAACAAACAATCAAACAAATAAAAAGAGGGTTGATTTTGGACCTCTGTGGAGGGTGCCAAAGTTAAAAAAAAAAAAAAAAAAAAAAAAAAGGGAAAAGGGGGGGGGGCTGGGTGCTGGGCGATTGTTTATCCATGTGCCTGGCGCTGTGCCTGCTACAACTTGTACATTCTAACACACCATGGTGCACCGAGGGTCACTAGAGCCATTTTGTTAAGGAGAGGATTAAAACTCAGAGGGGCCAGCCACTTGCCCAACTTTATCTTGCTGGAAAATGGTAGAATGGAAATGGGAAGGCAGACCATGTTCAAAGCTGAAACATTTAAATATTTTATCCCTACTCCCTGCTAAGCAAGCAGAAGGCAATGCCTCTCTTGTGGGTCTGTCTCCTGTCTGTCTTCCTCCGGCATTCTCTGTACTGGCCTTCTCACAAGGGTGTTCCACCTGCTCCCTGCTCCACGAGCACCTATAGAGAAGGAAAAGGAAGACAGGGAACCAGCTCCGAGCTCCCAAATGCTCAGTGGAAACTGCCTCTGTTATACAAGGGCAGCAGTTCCTTTAGGAAAGGGAGTAATGTAAAACTGCCCAAGGTCAGAGATTCCTAGAGCTGTGGACTTGGGGAAGTGCCAGGGAAAGCACTTTACTGTTCAAAACATTATTTGAGAGCATTCTGCGCTTGTGAGTGTGTTCGTTTCTGAGCACTTTCCTATCCAAGCTTCCTGGAGATGCCTCCAGGGGAAGTGCTGATGAAGACTCACACGGTGGCACTTTGGGAGCACTGGATGGCTTGATCACAACAGTGAAGCTAGAGAACCATGGTGACCACATTGTATCAAAGCAAAGATCTCAAGGGTGATCCTGGGTGACACCCAGTTTCTGTATTAAATAGCATCAACACCATTGGGGAGGAGCCTGGCTCTTTCTGATTCTGAGTGGGGCAAGGAGCCAGTCTCCTTCGGAATGGGACTAGTGTGACTGTGACTTCAGCACCTTTTAACACTTGCTGTGTCAAAGCAAAGATGGTCTGTCGTTTCAACAGAGAAGAGCAAGCAGCCAGTGGGGGTCTTCTGGAAGAAGTTCCTACAGGAACTTTCCTAGATTGTTTTATTTTTCTTTAGCCTTGATTACATTTATGGTAAATCATTATGGCTATCTGTTTATGGTAGTGATAGTGTCCCATTTAAATTCATAAATTTGAGTAAAAACAAATCAATTTAAAGGATAATAGTTGTATGGATGATAGGATAGAGTATGTAAATGTGGCAAGAATGGTGAAGGTAGCACTAAAAAGATTGGAATATGGGAATATTGTGGGTGATTGTTTCTAAATATGTCTTTCTTCTCAGGCATTTTTAAATTCTAACATCATCATTTGGGAACTAAGGGAAAATTGGAGTTATACAATTGGAGGTTCAGAGGGATGTGACTGGCCTGAGGCCACACAGTGTCTTGTTGGCTCACATTCTGTGTGTACATGTGTGTGTGTGCATGCCTGTGTGTGGGTGTGAGAACACATGCATGCAAGTGCATATGCGTGTCCTGGGATGGGAGGGGAGAAGAGCCGCACCTTGCCCAGAGGTCAAGCTGCTGAGGCCTGTAAATGTTCGGGTTATCTTGGCCCCGTGGAGGGAAGGAAGGAACAGGAGTAGGGAAGGAGGCAAACAACGTTTTGTCCAAAAAAAGTGCTCAGAGACAATGAGAGGGCGGAAATCCTCTGAACCTCAGTTACCATGCTCGCTGCAGCAGCCACTGATTTTTAACACCCCTGCTGGAGCAAGCAGAGCTGCAAGCTATACTTGCAGACTGGCAAAACTGGATCCAGAAGTCCTGGTCCCCAGGCAATTTTATTCTGGCCTGGACAGTCAGCCACGGGAAAATCAGGAGTCAGAGGGAGAAAAGATCGAGCCACACTCAGGGCCTGCTCTTGGGGAGCCGCAGCCCTCTGCCTCCTCCTTGTTGTGATGCCTGCTCTGAGTCTTGCTTTCGTGTGGGCACAGTGAGATTGCAAAAGTGGGGTATCATACAGGGTTGAGGACAGCTTATCTTTGGGTGGGACTGAGCAGCCCAGTGAATGACCCAGAGCAGGGATTTAATGCATATTTGTGAAATGAATGAGAAGCCTGGACAAATCAGTCCATCTTGCGTGATGGTCGGTGCAGAATCGGTACTACAAGCATTGATGGCCAGTTCACCTTTGTCCTGTGTCGTCAAGTCACTAAACTTTTTAGTGTCAAAATTTCTTCATTCCTCAAATTCATACTAGAAGTTATCTCCTACATATGTTCTTGGGATAGAGGTATATGGGGAAAAAGTGAATGTGTTGGTTGTCTGTTTACTTATTAAGATATTGACTCATTAATTCATTCACATTCATTCATTTGGCTTGTATTTATTAAATACTTAGTGGGAAGATAACTTAGGTATTTTATGCTAAGATCCAGTGGGGATGTCAGATAATAATCTTGTCAATAGATAATCAAGACAATACTTTCCAGATATCAAGCATGGTAGAACAAAATAGTGATTAGATAACATAAATGATAATAATAAATGGAGATTTTTAATAAGAGCTATTACCTATTAAATACGATGTTACTCAGTTTTAAACATTTACCTATATTATATATTTGTTCCTTGTCACCATCCTAAAAGATAGGTATAATCATTATCTTTTATTTTATAAAGGAGAACTGAGGTACAGAGCTAGGAAGGAATGGGGAGGGGTGAGCTATTTTAGACAGTATGGTCAAGAAAGACATCTGTGGGAAGTGGCTTTTTTCCATATTTTTTATTGATGCATTATAAGTGTACATAATGGGATTCATTGATACACATTTGTATGTGCATAAGATATAACAAAATAATTTTGTCAATATTTTTCCTGTGGGAAGTGACCTTGAAGTAGTGGCAAAGGATATGCACTTCCTGAGTACCACTAAAATCCATGCTGGCTTTTCCATGTCCCCTGTTGTTTGGTGAGGACCACCATGTTGCTCATTGTGTGCCCTCTTTGTAGCCAGAGTGGTGTGACAGCACCTGGAAGTGACAGACAGGTTGGTTAAATGCATTCTTCCCTGTTGACCTTTCTTGGATGTGGTTTGTTGGTGTCTTCTAAAATTTGAAGGTCGCAGACTCAGATCTCCAGATGACAGCTCAGGGGATATCAACCTGCTACTAGGAATTCACCTGTGGAGGGGTAGGCTGGTTATCTCTTATGTTCCTTTAACACTGTTATGCTTCTTACTATGGGAATGGGGCAGAAAATGACCCAGTGGTGGCATCAGAAATGAGAATAATCTCACCTCTGCACATAGCACAGTAAGTTTCACAGTCTTTTAGGATCCAGTCTCCCACCTGGTTCTCCAACAACCTTGTAAAATGGATATTTTTATGCATGATCGAAGTCAAAGAAATAAAGACTGAGCAGCTTCAGAAGTTTAGCCAAGGTCATACAGCCACTCAAGACTAAGCTAGTACTGGAGCTTTTCATAATGAAAGGTCTGTTCATCATTTGACTGTAGGCTATAGGAATGTCTTTCTTAACTAGGAAAATAATCACATCCTAACAACCATCTATGTTATAATTTACCCTGTACCAGTGTCTTGGTCTCTTCTGGCTGCTATAACAAAATACCTGGCCTGAGTGGCTTATGAACAATAGAAACTTATTTCTCATGGTCTGGAGGCTGGGAAGTTTAAGACCAAGGAGCTGGCTGATTTGGTCTCTGGTGAGGGCCTGTTCTCTGATGGACTCTTCTCATCACATGCTCACATGATGAAAGAGATGAAAGATCACTCTTGGACCCCTTTAATAAAGGCACTAATCTCAGTAATAAGAGCTCTGTCCTCAATAATTAATCACCTCGCAAAGGCACCTATTCCTAATACCATCACCTTGTTGGGGTGACCAGGATTTTAACATGTGAATTTTAGGAGAACACAAATCCTCAAATCATAGCCATGGGTTCCCCCAAGTTTATACCTTTCTCACATACAAAATATCAAACAGTCCCCAAAGTCTTCACTAATCCCAGCACCAACTTTAAAGTTTAAGTCCAAAGTCTCATCTAAATATGATGATATTTAGATATTGGATATAGGTGAGAGTCATGATATGATTCACTCTGAGACAAATTTCCCTCTAGTTGTGAACCTATGAAATCAAACAAGTTATGTGCTTTCAAAATACAATGGTGGGATGGCACAGAGCAGATGTTCCTATCCCAAAAGAAATGGGGAAAAAGAAAGGAGCCACAGGTCCTGAACTAGTCCAGAGCCTTCAGACTTGAGAATAATCTTTTGCTCAAGGCCCACTGGCATAGTTGCCCTGCCCCCATGGCTTAGAAGTCCTGTCTCTAATGGCTCTGCTGAGCACTGTCCTGTTAGGGGCTCGACAGTGACCTCACCCATACAGCAGCCTCTGCCTGGGTCAATGTCTGAAGACCTGGGCAACTCTATCCTTTGAAATCAAGGTGGAAGTAGCCAAGTACCCATGGCTCATGCACTCTGCACTGGCAAAGATGACGCCTCAAGTTGCTCTGAGGTTTATCATCTCTGCCTTCCGGAGGTGTGCCACACGGCCCATGCTGCACTTGAGCCTGGTTGGAGCTGCTCATGGGTGACTGAGGAGCGCTGCCCTTGAATGGGAAGCAGAGCATTGAGGAGGTGCCAGGTAGCCAGTGCTAAGGTCCCATGAGTGTCTGTGTCCTTGTCTTCAAAATTGCTTTTCCCTCCAGGCCTTGGAACTCTGACTTTCAGAAGGGGACAGCCCTGATGATCTTTCAAACCCTTTGGTTCACTCTTCCATTGTCTGGAATAGTCAGTCCTGGATGATTCAAACTAATCTTTTTATCAAAAGGTTGCTTGGCCTGGACTTTGTTCTCTCCTGAGTATACATTTCTCTTTCTCAGTGTGGACAAGTTGTGAATTTCCCAAACCTCTAAGTTCTGCTTTTCTTTTGATTAAAAATTCTGTCTTTAAGTCATTTTTCTCTTCTCATATTTTGCTATAATAAGAAGCCAAACTGCACATTCAACACTACTTAAATATTTCTTCTGTCAAATACCCTTATTCATTATTTGTAAGCTCCACCTTCTACAAAATGCTAGGACATGAACCTAGCTCATTTAAATTCATTGCCACTTGATAGGAAGGGTGGCCTTTCCTCTGGTTTCCAGTGACAGGTCTTCATTTCTGTTTGAAACCTCATCAGAATGGGCTTTACCATCCATATTTCTACCAACATTCTGTTCTTGGCCATTTAATTATTCCCTAAGAAGATTGAGGCTTTCTCTATAGCGTTCCTCTTTTCATCCTGGGTCCTCAAGAAAATCACCTATGACAGCAGTCTGTTCCTAGCATGAAGCGTCCAGCCTGTTCCCATTACCCAGTTCCAAAGCTCCATCCATGTTTTCAGGCATCTGTTACAGCAGCATTCACACTTCTTACTACCAATTCTGTCTTAGTCCATTTGAGCTGCTATAAAAGTACCATAAATTGAGTAGCTTATAAAACCAAAAAATTATTTTTTAAAGTTCAGAAAGCTGGGAGGTCCTGGTGTTGGCCGATTCAGTGTCTGATGAGGGCCTGCCCTCTGGTTCACAGAGAGTGACTCCGTTCTGTGTTCTCAAGTGGTAGGGAGGTAAGGGGTCTCCCTTGGTCCTCTTTTTATGAAGGTGTCAATACTGTTCATGAAATTTGTCCCATGATCTAACCGTAACTTGAGCCCCCAGCTTCTAATACTGTCGCCTTGGAGATTAGAATTTCTCCATATGAATTTCAGGGGGACAAAAACATTCAGACCACAGTATCCAAGTCCTGAACCAAGAGCTCCCTTTGTGCTCACCTGTTCAATCCTGTCACATGCTGCCCGGGAGGCATGTGTAGCAATGTTCGGCACATGGTGATGACTTCATTAATGTTAACTTATAAGACCACTTTTCTTTTGGATAAGAGGAAACTGAGGCCTAAAAGGATTTAAATAACCTGTCCAGGGTTGCACAATAAGGAAGAGATGGGGTTGGGATTTGAGTGAAGGCCATGTGGTCATGGGCCTAGTTCTCATCCAGGTGCCAACCTGCATCATAGTTGGGTCCTCAGTGCCCCAGTGCATGTTTTAGGCAGTCCATTCTGAATTTTAGATGTTTGCAACTTGTTTTGGCAGCACATAGAGTTTCTTCTGTTTTTTGTTTGAATTGCTATTTGAAAATATTTCTGCTGTGAATCTTGCGCTCCTCAGAGACTGCTGGGGCTACGACCCACGCTGTGGTTCCTCTCTAAGACAAGTCCATCTCCTTTTCACTTAGGAGAGCTGAGGATCTGGGGCACTGGAGGAACCTTTCCCCTGTGGTGGCTGAGGGACGCATGCCTCTTGGAAGAGTTGGTAGAATTCTATCCCTGTAAACACAGTAAGATTTGAAATCCAGGTTGTAGGATTTCCTTTTATATTTTGCCAAGTTTTCAAACATAAAGCCATTTCCCAAGTAGACAATGTCTTGGCATTTCCCCATCTCGACTGCAGCCTGCAGCTTTATATTCTCTTTGCTTCATTCCACTAAGATTTTATCTTTCGGGTTCTGTGCTCAGCAACACAGGCAGAGCAAATTGTGTGCGTGTGGTGTGTCTGTTTCATTTCCAGGCCTCTCAGATGTCGTACAGAAAGAGCTCAGGATTTCCAGGGGAAATTTTATCAAGGAAGCAGAACCTTAGCCAGGCCTTGAAAGATGCTGGGATTGTGACAGAAGGACAAGGAAGCGCATCTATGAAAGCCAGAGCCACCTGAACTCAGGCTCTGATGCTCTTCCCTCCCGGGAAGGTGGCTCCCTCCTGGGCTCTCCTTTTGTTGGAGATCACCTTGGGGAGGCTACACCTCTGCATCCATGCAGAGGATGGCCCTTTGTGTCTCAGAAGGTCCCTAGGAGCCAGCATTTACTGTGCACTGCAGTAGCCTGTTCAGGAAAGGGAGGTTTATAAACAATAGGAGATTATCCCTCACTGTTGTGAGAAGTCCAAGGTCAAGGTGCTGGTGGATTCTGTGTCAGGGCAGGGCCACTTCTTGATTTATAGATGGCACCTTTTCACTAATTTCATATGGCATTGGATGTGAGGGAGCTTTCTGGGTCTTTTACAAGGGGACTGATTCTGTCCTTGGGGCATTACTCCATTCACTTAGTCACCCCCAAAGGCACATCTCCAAATGCCATCACATTCGGGCTGGGAATTCAACATAGAAACTTCAGGGCAATACAGACTTGCAGTCTGTAACATGCACGTACCGCGTGCTCAAGACAATGCTAAGTGATTTTTGAGTGTCACTGCCTTTTATTAGTGTTCCTTACTCTCAAGTTTGCAAAGAAGAAACTCAGAGGCTCAGAGAAGCTTTGATCCAGGTAGCAGGCCTAGCCAGCGCTGGCTGGGGTGGGTTGCAGCTCCAGGCTCCTGGGACTTCAGTGTTTGGGCTCTCTTCACTTTGCCTTGGCTCTACAAGGAGGTTTTCCAAGTGGTGGCTTCAAAGGCAAGAAGGGAGTTGTGGCCATCACTTCCAGTCCAAGGCTCGAAGCAGCCCATTTGCAAGAAATATGGCGCTAGCCACATGTTAGTCCTGTTAAAAAGGAAAGAAGAAATATGTGGAATTCATTTTAATAATGCATCTGATTTGGCTGAGTGTATCCAAAAATATCATAGTTTTAGCAGCAATCAAAATGAAGGATTTCTAAGGAGATGTGTGCATGTACTTTCTGTGTTAATTCCTTGAAATTCTGTGTGTACCTTGCACTTGAGGTGCATCTCACTTTGATCAGCCATGTTGCAAGTGCTCAGCATCCACAAGGCTGTGGCTGCCATCCTGCACGGCACAGGTTTACAGGAAGCCAGAGCCATCCTGACGGTGACAGCTAAGGGTGATGGAGCATTTAGGAAGTACGGGCTCTGGCACTGGTTTCTGGGCTGCCATAGCAGAAGACTTCAGGTGGACCTGCCTGAAACAACAGCTAGCTGCTCAGAGTACTGGAGGTGGCAAGACCAGGACCCAGGAGGCAGCAGGTCTGGCTTCCCCGAGCCTCTCTCCCAGCCTTGCAGAGAGCTGTCCTCTCACTGTGTCCACGTATCAGCCCATCCCTGGTTTTTTCTCTGTGTGTCCAAATTTTGTCCTCTCATGAGGGCACCAGTCAGGTAGAATCAGGGCCCACAGCCTCTCTGTACAATCCAAAGTTCCTTCATTCTTCCCTACCCACCCACCACCATAGATCAGCATCTAGTTATCAGGAAAACATTTGGCCTTTGGTTTTTTGGAATTGACTTATTTCACATAGCATGATATTCTTCAGTTCCATCCATTTACCTCCAAATGCCATAATTTCATTCTTCTTTAAGGTTGAGTAATATTCCATTGTGTATATAAACCACGTTTTCTTTATCCATTCATCTGTTGAAGGGCATCTAGCTTGGTTCCATAGTTTTGCTATTGTAATTGGGCTGCTATAAATTGATGTGGCTGTGTCACTGTAAAACACTGATTTTCAGTCCTTTCAGTATAAACCAAGGAATGAAATAGCTGGATCAAATGGTGGTTCCATTTCAAGTTTTCTGAGGAATCTCCATACTGATTTCCAAAGTGGTTTCACTAATCTGCAGTCCCACCAGCAATATATAAGTGTGTCTTTTTCCCCATGTCTTTGCTAACACTTATTTTTTAAATTTTTTTATTATTATTTTTTAAATTTATTTATTTTGATTCATTGTACACAAATGGGGTACAGTTGTTGTTTCTCTGGTTGTACACAAAGTAGAGTTACACCATCTATGCAATCATACATGTACACAGGGCAATGATATTATCTAATTCTGTTATTATTCTTACCCCACCCCAACTGACCCCACCCCTCCCTTCCCTCTATGCAATCCATCCTTCCTCCATTCTTGCCTCCTTTCTACCCTGCATTATGCATCATCATCCACTTATCAGAGAGATCATTCAGCCTCTGTTTTTTTTGGGATTGGCTAATCTCACTTAGTATGACAGTCTCCAACATCATCCATTTACCTGCAAATGCTATAATTTTATTCTTCTTTATGGCTGAGTAATATTCCATTTTATATCTATCACAGTTTCTTTATCCATTCATTTATTGAAGGGCATCGAGGTTGGTTCCACAATCTAGCTATTGTGAATTGAGCAGCTATGAACATTGACATGGCTGCATCACTGTAGTATGCTGATTTTAAGTCCTTTGGGTATAGACCAAGGAGTGGGATAGCTGGGTCAAATGGTGGATCCATTCCAAGTTTTCTAAGGTATCTCCATACCGCTTTCCAGAGTGGCTGCATGGATTTGCAACCCCACCAGCAATGTATGAGTGTACCCTTTTTCCACCATCCTTGCCAACATCTGTTATTGCCTGTATTCTTGATAAAAGACATTCTAATTGGGGTAAGATGAAATCTTAGTGGTTTTGATTTGCATTTCTCTTATTACTAGGGATGTTGAACATTTTTTCATATATCTGTTGATTGCTTGTAGATCTTCTTCTGTAAAGTGTCTGTTCATTTCCTTGGCCCATTTATTGATTGGGTTATTTGTATTCTTGCTGTAAAGATTTTTGAGTCCTTTATAGATTCTAGAGATTAGTGCTCTTTCCGAAGTGTGCGTGGCAAAGATTTTCTCTCACTCCGTAGGCTGTCTCTTAACATTGCTAATTTTTTTTTTTTTTGCTGAGAAAAAGCTTTTAGGTTTGACTCTATCCCAATTATTGATTTTTACTTTTTCTTCTTGTGCTTTAGGAGTCATGTTAAGGAATTCTGGTCCTGGGCCAACATGATGAAGATTTGGACCTATTTTTTCTTCTATTAGGTGCAGGGTCTCTGGTCTAGTTCCTAGGTCCTTTATCCATTTTGAATTGAGCTTTGTTTTGGAACTCATAAATGCATTCAGTAAAGTAGCAGGATATAAAATCAATGCTCACAAATCTAATGCATATTTATTCGTAAGTGATGAATTCTCTGAGAGAAAAATTAGGAAAACTACCCCATTCACAATAGCCTCAAAAAAATAAAATAATTGGGAATCAATCTAACAAAAGAGGTGAAAGACCTCTACAATGAGAACTACAGAACACTAAATAAAGAAATTAAAGAAAATCTGAGAAGATGGAAAGATCTCCCATGTTCTTGGATAGGCAGAATAAATATTGTCAAAAGGGCCATACTACCAAAAGTGCTATACAAATTCAATGCAATTCCAATTAAAATCCCAATGATGGACCTCTTAGAAATAGAGCAAGCAATCATGAAATTCATTTGGAGGAATAAGAGACCCAGAATACCTCAAGAAATTCTTACCAAGAAGAGCGAAGCAGGTGGTATCACAATACCAGACCTTCAACTATACTACAGAGCAATATTAACAAAAACAGCATGGTATTGGCACCAAAATAGGCAGGTAGACCAATGGTACAGAATAGAGGACACAGAGACAAACCCACCTAAAAACAGCTATCTCATACTTGACAAAGGAGCCAAAACATACAATGGAGAAAAGACAGCCTCTTCAACAAATGCTGCTGGGAAAACTGGAAATCCATATGCAGCAAAATGAAACTAAACCATATCTTTCACCATGTACAAAACTCAGCCAACACTTATTATTATTTGTATTCTTGATAATTGCCATTCTGACTGCAGTGAGATGAAATATTAGAGCAGTTTTGATTTGCATTTCTCTGATTGCTAGAGATGATGAACATTTTTTCTTATGTTTGTTGATCAATTGTATTTCTTCTGTTTTCTTTTTTTAATTTTTGAGGCAGGATCTTGCTAAGTTGCTGAGGTCATCCTCAATCTTGTAATCCTCCTGCCTTAGCCTTCCAAGTTGCTGGGAATACTGGTATGTGTCACAGCACTAGACGAAGAAAACATTTTACATAATAATTTTTAATTTTCACCCAAATTCCATGACTAGTACTATTAATAACTTCATTTTATAGATGTAAAGTCTGAGGCAAAAAGACGCAGAGTCATGATTGGTCTGTACCCAGGCCCATCTGATGAGTCTTCATTCTCACTACCCAATCTGATCTGATATTTGGGGGATCCAAGAGCCTGGTACACTGCTATGGTTTAGGTTTGTCCCCAGATGCTTGTGCTGGAGGTTTTAATGTCCAGTGCTACAATGTTGGGAGGTGGGTTCTCGTGGAAGGTACTTGGTTCACGAGACTCACTGTTATGAATGGACTAAGGCCATTCTCATGGGACTGGATTAGTTCTCATGTGAGCAGCTGTGTTACAAAAGCAAGCTCTCTCACATCTGCCTGCCTGCCTTTCTTCTGCTTTTCTATCGTGTTTTTATACAGTGAGAAAACACTTGCCAAAAGCTGGTGCTGTGTCCTTGGACTTCTCAGCTTTCAGAACCAGGGGCCAAATCAACTTCTCTTTATAAATGATCTGCTCTGTGGTCCTCTGTTATAGCAACAGAAAACAAATTACAACATGTGCATCATTAACAGTTCCTTTGAATTACACATGGAAGACACCACCGTCCAGGAAGGATCCTGGAGGCAGGAGAACTTTTGACCACAGGAAAGTGTTTGTTCCTTCTTCTGATAGACGCTGTGATCTTGGAATAGAGATCAGGTGTGGGAGGGTGTGACAGTGGGATCTGGCATCATAAGACAAGGTGGAGGGTGGAAATGGTTTCTCAGGCTGGCTTCATCCCTGAGGATGAACAAGTTATTTCTTATGAAGTCCAACTGGCCAAAAATGCAGGGATCTAAAGGGAATATGGATGGTATTGTGGGTAGAATTGTGAACCCTCAGATGATAGGACAGAGTTCTAACCCTGTTACTTGTGATATGACTTTCTTTGGATAGAGGGTCTTTGCATATGAGATTAATTCACAGGGGTCATACTGAGTTAGGGTAGCCCTGAATCCTTTGATTGATGTATTTACAAGTCTGTTTGAGAACACAGAGACACACAGGGAGAACATCAGTGAGAAGAGACAGAGATTTGAGTGATCTACATGCCAAGGAATACTGAGGATTTCCAGCAATCACTAGAAGCTGGGTGAGCAGCCTGGAACAGATTATCCCTCTGAGCTTGCAGAAGGAAGGAATAGAGCTTGCTGATACCATGATTTTGCATGTCTAGTCTCCAAGACTTAGATTTTCACCATTTTAAGGTACAAGATTTGTGGAACTTTTCTTTTTTTTTTTTTCTTTTTTTTTTTTTTAACAAAAGCCTAAGAAAACTAATACAGATAGGAAGGGAAAGCGATTCACGAAAATAATTGCTTTGGATGCTAATATGTGTGACTCAGAGAGAAGAATGGAAGTTAGCAAGTATCTGGGGACTTATAGCAAAGAAAGATTTCAGAGGAGGATGGGAATTATGGCCTTGGAATCTCCATACAAATGAGCAGCCCAAGAAATAAAAGAAATGAATGGCAAAGGTGGTGGCTGTGATATTTTCTAGTAGTCAAGGGTTGGCTTAAATTCAGTATTGGTATGAACTGAAACAAGCAGTACAGTCAGATCTCTAGACCCCCAGTTTCTGCCTCCGCAGTGTCAGCCAACTGTGAATTGAAAATACATTAAAAGAATTGTTTCTGTGACTGAACATGGTGCAGACTTTTTCCTTATCATTTATCCCCTAAATAATACAGCATACAGCTATTTACATAGCATTTACATTGTATTGGTTATTGTGAGTAATCTCAAGAAGACTTAAGGTATAAGAGGGGATGTGTGTGGGTTAGATGTGAATCCACACCATTTTACATTTTACTTGGTAGATTTTGGTATGGGGAGGGGGGAATGGAACCAATATCCTGTGGATATCAAGGAATAGCCATGCAGCTATTAAGTGGGAAATATTTTTACATTAAAAAAAACTCAGTCTCATGGTAACCTGAGGTCTTGAGGGAGGGAAACAGGCAGCAGAGTTCAGGGAGAAGATATATAAAGATATATAAAGATGCATGGGAGAGACATTCTGAAAGACATAGAAAGGGCCTTGTGAACCTCCAAGAGAACTGATGTCCTTACCCAGGCCACAACTGGCTCAGAGGTAGGATATGGTAGTAGGGGATTTCTCACCTGTCTGGACATCTGCTCCATGCTCATCTAACTGAAAGTATTTGGTGTTTGTTGAGTTTTACTGGCAACTTCACTTCCCAGAAGTAGTGACTAAAGAATTTCCACTTTGAACCTAATAATGAGCTGCTAATTTGTTGGCGAAGCAGAAATCACAGGGGTGTTAACATAAAGTCGGATGGGATTTCTCCTTTTGGGATGACCACGCTTTGTGGAGTTCATGAGTGCCAGGGAGAAGACAAGAAAGGCAGTCAGAATTGTACCCTGAATTTGGAAGGAAAGATTAAAAAAAAATTCAAGGGGGTTGGGATATAACTCAGTGGCAAGGGTAGGAACTTGCCTAACATGCATGAGGCCCTTGGTTTTATCCCCAACATCATCACCACCACCACCACCAACAAAAAATTTTAAAAAAATTCGAAGAGTGTCTCTTTTGTAATTCCTCTTGATGAATTATGCAACATTCCATAGGCTCTCTGGTTTAGCCAGTTTTTTCGCTGTTGGGATGGAAAGACCTGACAGAACCATTTTCAGAGGAGGAAAAGTTTATTTGGCACTCAGAGCTTCAGAAGTCTCAGTCCATAGACAACACCTCCATTGCTCTGGGTCTGAGATGAGGCAGAACCTCATGGTGTAAAGGCATGGTGCAGAAAGACAGCCCAGAGCATGGCACCAGGAGCAAAGAGAATCTACTCACTAGGGACATAATATACTCCAAAGGCACACTCTTGGTGATCTACCTCCTCCAGCCACACCCTATCACCCAGTTCATCCTGATCAGGGGATTAATGCACTGATTAGGGTCAGGCTCTCACAACCAAATCATTTCACCTATAAACTTTTTGAATGGTCTTGCACATGAGCTTTTGGGGGACACCTAATAGCTTAACCATAACACTCTCTTCTTTCCTTCATTCTCTCTCGCCCTTTCTACAACTGAATGTCATGTACTTCTAATATTGTGTGCATCATTGGGGGATTAAGTTTGTATTTAAAAATTGAAATACTCCAGGTCTGGAGTTTGTAAAGGGGTGAAATTGGTGCCCAGGCAGACATCCCAGGCATGGCTGCATGCAGGCAGCAGGCCCTCCCTCTGTCTCTGGAAGGGCTCATTACATGCCATCAGGGCAGTCTGTTGGTTGTGCTTTTCACATGCCACTATTCATACTTATTAAATATAAATGACAGTCTGTTTTGTTTCATCATTAGCTTCAATAGTTGCACATTCTTGATGAACCTTATGGTATTCTGTTAGCATTATTGTAGGAAATGAAAATATTGGCATCACTTACATTTTGAAACTAAAGTTTTGTTTTCAGACAGTTGTTTTGCTTCTGTGACCAAAAGACCCAACTAGAACAATGTAGAGGAAAAGTTTATTTGGGGTTGATGGTTTCAGAGGTCGCAGTAGATAGGTGACTGACTCCATAGCTCTGAGTCCAAGGTGAGCTGAACATCAAGATTGAAGGAAAGCAGCTCAGCACATGGCAATAAGGTAGCAGACACAAAGAGCTTTAATCACCAGGGACCAAATATATCCCACAAAGGCACCTTCCCAGTGACCTACCTCCTCCAGCCACACCCTTCCTGTTTATAGTTAGCACTCAGCTAATGCAGTCAAGTGAATCGATGCACTGATTAGGTTATGGTTCCCATAGCTCAATCATTTCACCTCTAAACTATGTACAACCTTAGAGGCAGATGCCCAGTATGGATTATGGTATTGCCTAAGACATTTAAGCCTCGTTTTTTCACTATCAAATGAGAGTAACACTTTAGTGAGGATTAAATAGCATCCTGTACATACTGCTTAGATAATGCCAATAAATAGTTAATGCTTACTAATTGTTCAGGAATGCTCGTAATTTTCTATGCACTACATGAAGTGCCTTACATATGCTGACTATTTCTCAGCAAACTCCACAAAGAAGGTGCTACTATTATCCATATTTAATTTACTTTTTGGTATTGGGGGACTGAACTCAGCGATGCTTTACCACTGAGCTATATTCCTAGTCTTTCTATATTTTTTTAAATTTGAAACAGTGTCTTGCTAAGTTGCTGAGGGGCTCACCAAATCGTGTAGGCTGGCCTCAAACTTGTGACCCTCCTCCCTCAGTCTCCAGAGTCACTGGGCTTACAGGTGAATACGACCGTGCCTGGCTATCGTTCTTATTTACAGATAAGAAAAGCAAGAGGCACAATGCGTTTAGGTGACCCTCAAAATTACACAATTAATGACAGCATGGGAATTTTAAACCCAGGAAGCCTGGTTGTCGATGTCTTGTTGGTAACTGCCGCACTGGTAATATCAATAAGACACCTGCTTCTTATCTTAAGGGGTCATGGAAAGATCTAGGCCAAGGGCAGGATCTCCATTCATTTGCAGACTTCTTCTCTGCTCACTTCCTGTGTACATTAGGAGGGGCTGTGTCTTGCTCATCCTGATTCCCAGCACTCAGCTCAGTCCTGGCTTAATGAATGACTGAGGGAGGGTGATCGATCTCCACATCGACCTTTTCAATACTCATAGTCTTTCCAGATGATGTTAATAAAGCATTGCTCTGTCTGGGAACATCACCTGGAGTGAAGTCTTCCTCGATTCCACTTTGAATCCAGTGCTTCTGACTTGATTCTGAGGTGAATCTTATTGAAATTCCATGAGCTTAGTCTGGCCATCCAGTTGAACATACCAAATGCTGTTTTTCACCTGTGCTTAAAATTCACATTAGCTCACTAACCATAGATTTGATCCTTACACGAGAAAAAACAGGTATCCAAAGATATGAGATTACTTTCTGCAGATTACCCAGATAGTTGGGGCTAGATTCTAGACTGGACACCAGGACCCTGTCCTTGGCAACTTGGACGTGGAAGGAAAACCTGGAGAATTAAAGGTATCACAGTATGGGCTTTGCTAATATGTCCATACATTCAAATTAAGCTGAAAACACCCTCTTACACATTTCTTTTTTTAAAATGGCTTTAAAATTCTTTTTTAATAATGAAAAATTTTAGGAGTGATGAAAGTACAGATATAGTATGCTCACTGACAACAGAACCATGTGGTGTTACACATGGCTTCAAGACATGTGGAAGTTCCGCACAACTTGGGTTTTATTTTGCACATGATAATCAAATAAGTGTTTTATAAAATATTTAAGGCATTCAAAACATTCAGAAGTGTATCATTTATGGGAATCTCTAAACATCTATGAACCGAATTAGACAGCACTTTGGACAAACTCAAATTATTCTATTAATGGAAACATGAGAAAAGAAAGTTCGAGTCAAGGGCTCTGTTTGAATTGAGATCCATTAAAATATTACTTTAACAGGTGAGCCATTTGTGGAATTATATTTTCAAAACAATGGTTGGTCCATATTTCGAAATGAGTAGTTTTTGGTTATACTTGAAAAGGAAGAGATTTGTGAACTTAGGGGATAGATCCTTTCCTAAGGACAATGTTCAGAGTGATCAAAGGTAATAGTGATTATTACTACTCAATGTCAAGTATTTACTGGCATTACTAATGCATTAAGATACAATCCATTAATCCTTCCTGAGAGCCACCTCTGCCCTTTAATTATATTTCAGGTATGGCAATAATCTTAAGCTTATATTGCATGTGGCTTGTGTGTTAGGTATGGGCAGTGACTGCCTCTTTAATTGTTTTTAACAGGTGAAGTGAGTTATTTAAAACCACATATGATGTGAATGGCAGATCTAGGATCAAGTCCAGATTCTTAGATCCAGGTTCTATGGAAATAAGTAAAGACCAAATAGATGAGAATAAGTGAGTTCTCTGCATGTGGAGTTGTTGTAGCAAGGAAGTTAGCCACTGTTATTTGTGTTTTGGTACAAACTTGCAGGCAGGCGGAGGAGCAGGAGAGCTTCATAGTGGAAAGAAGGGAAGTTGTCCCCAGGGTTGGAGGTTGCTGGCCTGGGAATGTTTGGAGGGCATCCTGTGCAATTGGTTAGGGGTGTGCCATTGATGCTCTTTGGTCCTAAGTTGGAAGCAGGGACAACAATTAGGGAGACTGTCAGTTATTAATCAAGTCTTGACTGTTTTGTGGTGATTGTAAGGGGTGGTGGTGGGGGGTCAATGTTGGCTTCCTGGATAATTGCTGAGACAGTTGTCTGACTTCCTGGAAAAGTCTGAATCACAGACAGCAGGCTGGTGTCCTGGGTGGATTCTAAAGATAATGGCTTGGTTTTCTGGGTTGGTTGCTCCAGATTGTGGTTCAGAGTTCTTATGGGTCCTTGAAGGTCAGTTTTATTTGCCATCTGTCCATAGTGTGTGCATTCAGTCTGTCAGTCTGTCTTGTTCCTTCCAGATCAGGCCTCAGCAGGTGTTCTGTAAAGTGCTAGATAGAAAGTATTTTCAGCTTTGCAAGCTGTGCAGTCTTGGTGGCAATCACTCAACTCTGGCATTTTAGCATGGAAGCAGACACAGACAATAGGTAAAGAATAGATTTGGCTGTGTTCCAATAAAACTTTATTTTCAAAAATAAGCAGTAGGCTTGATTTGGCCCTACTGTCCTAGTTCATTGACCTTGTTCTAGAATAAAGGGTTGCCACAAAATTTACAAATGTGTGAGTAACAGCTGTCTCTTGTGTTGTGACTCACTCTCTCCTGGGCTGTTTCAGTGCTTTGGAAGCTTTGATCATTAGGGTCTAATTTCTGAGAGGTGACACATTCAAGAAGCATAATTCAACAACCAAAAAATTTTTAAAATTTCATTGTTTTTTCCTTTTTCTCAAAAGATATTTATACAACTCATTTAATGACAAAAAGGACACCACTTATCCTGCTGTTTCCCTTCTGTCTCATTCCTTCATAGCACATACTCCCATTTTGTAACCTCGGTTGCCAAAACTCTTCTTCAGTCCCCTTGATGCACAATGAGTCAGCACCATCTTCCCCTCAACACATACCAGGCAAGAGCAATATCGTCAAATCGGCCAGGGTGTGTGTCCTTACCCTCGTCCCCTCAGGTTTGCAACATGGCTGCCATGGCTCCAGGCATCCCCGGCAGAGAGAATAGTATCCAGAGGAAGCAGAGGCCATTTTTTTTCTTGCATCCTCTTGAGAGTGAAGAGCCTTCTCCCATGTGCTTCCCAGCAGAATCACCTGCATGTCTCATTGGCCTGATAACATCGCACCTAAGTCAACCCTGTTAAGAGGAAGGGGACCACCATGACTGGCTTAAATCAAGCCAGGTCACCTGCTGGGGCTGGGAACACCTCTTGTTGGGGAGGGTGGACGTGAATGAATGACTATGAGGTTCTGTAGGAAGGATGAAGAGGGGATTGACATGGAGAAACCAACCAGCTGTCCATTCAGGAAGATGCAAAGGGGTAGGCAGAGCAGCAGCTGTACAGGCAGGAGCAGGAGGAGAGGGGACCTGTGAGGAACCCTTCTCCAGGTGTCCAACACTCCTCAGAGTAGAAACGGTCAAGGATATTCCTTCTTGTGGCATATAGAAGGCTTGGATCTGTGGATAAATCAATGGCTCTGATCTTCTTCTCAGCACACCGAATGCTATGCAAAAGCAGGTAAGAGGAAACTGGCAAAGATGGTCTGTCTTGTCTGCAGTCTGATTTTGATGTCTACTTTCACACTTTCCAAGACCTCACCCTCTTGTGCACTGAGAGTCTCACACACCCCACCACGAATGCTTTGAGGTGAAGGAGTGCCAGTAGTGGAGAGGGAAGTGCCAGGCATGAACTCTGGCTCACCTGTTACACACTTGCAGACTTGGAAAAGTCACCTGGCCATGAAAAACAACATTTACCTCCATCTTTGCAGAGGGATGCTCGCTGCCTTCCTAGCTCAGGTAGTTGTGAGGAGTAATGAATAAAATAAATTTTTAGAAAGTACCTGGTCCTGGTTTTTTCCTTGGATTAATCAGACCTATCCACTCAATGTTCCTGAATCACTTCCTTCTTTTCTGAGTTTCTATCTTCACATATAGCTCCTTGCTATTTCTTCTTCCTACACTGCCCTCCCCTCCAGCTATGATGGCTTTCCCTGGCATTTCCATCTGGGATCTTGTTGACTGAAGCAGGGCCCGTATTTATTTTACTTATGAATTCACCAATTACATCCAACTCCTAGTACATAACCTGGAACAGTAAATACATGCTGAAAAATGAATGATCAGAAAATAAGAGAATATAGATGCACATGTTTGTAAACTTCAGGTACGATGCAAATGCAGAATACTCTCTTCTCTTCACCTTCAAAAGCTTAGAGTAGATCTATTCAGAGAGTAGGCGTGCAGCTGAGGTAGTCCATGTGTCCTGGGTGCAAAGTAGAGCAGAACTCTGAGGTTGTTTTAATTAAAATCTGGAATGTTTTAGAGCATGAGAAGACTTGTCTTGTGTCAGACCTTATCTATGTATCTTGCCTTCAGGTTGTCCAAACAGCTAAGGTCTTGCCTCCACCAGCCTCCTTCAAACACTGTGAATTGACCATGATGCTTTCCCACTGAGCCTGGACATGGCTTCCACATTCTTTTAAAGCCATTTTTACAGGTGGCTAGTACCAATTGGTCAGAACTGGCCCTTAAATTGAAACTTAAATTCTATTAATTCCACAGTATTTTTTTTTTTTTTTTTTTTTTTGGTGGGGGAGGTATTGGGGATTGAACCCTGGGTGCTCAACCACTGAGCCACATTCCCAGCCCTTTTATTTATTTTGAGACAGGATCTCACTAAGTTGCTTAGGGCCTCACTCTCACTAAATTGCTGAGGCTGGCCTTGAACTCAGGATCCTCATGCTTCAGCCCCCCCCCCCCCAGCCCTTGGGATAATAGACATGCAGGTATTCTATCAACAGAGACACTCTCCTTCTGCTGATCACTTCTTTGTTCTCCTCTTTTGGCCATCAGAAAGGTCTTATATCCAAATACAACTTCTCCTTTGGTAAAAGTATGGCAGTTTTTTGGTTTTCAACCTGAACAAATATCTTGAAGAAATATGATTCATTTTTGTTTCTACAAAATAAGAGAAATATCAAAGGAGAAATGAATCAATCCACCTCAGTGAGATCACTGGTAAATGTATTAGAAACAAGCCCCGCTGCACCAGGGCTGATCCTGGAATGCCAGATTCACTTTTAAGTGCATTGCCATTTCCACAATATACTGTTCTTATGCACCCTTCTTATCACAAAGCATTTTACCAATATTTCCTAATTGATTTATTACCCTGGAACCAGTTCAGAACCCAGCAAGAAGAGTATTAAAAAGCCAGAAGAACTGATTTATGATGAAAGATTAAGAACTGAATAGGGTCTGAACTCTGACCAGACAAGAATCCATGGCAGATACCTTAGCTACCTGTAATTGCTTGGCTGTGTGTGAACTTCGAAGCAAGACAGAGGCTATTTCACTTGATCATTAAAGGTTTCAAAGCAGAAAGATTATTTTTTTTTAAGTAAAGAAAAATTCAGTGAGGCAGACGGATTCCCTAGGGTGGTGGGCTGGCTCAGAGAGCTGCGTGCTCAAGGTTGCCACAGGATCAGGGTCAAGAGTAGGGAGTGATGTTCTTGTACGTTCGGGAAAACCACCAGAACCTTCTTCTTGTCCTCCTCTATCCAACAGCTTATCCGTTTTGAATATATGATTTTGGGAGACTTCATTACCTTTGTGTCTCTGGAAAGAAATTGAGAATCTGCAACACTGAACCTGAGAAAAATGACTATCTACTCCACGGTGGAGAATGCTCAAAAAGGATTGTGTCTGTTGCTCCCAGGCACCGAAATGGGCATTTCCATGATTAGTGCCTCCAGGTAGTTGGCTTAGAAAATCTCAAGTTTGCAGAAAATGTATAATAATCTCAATAAAAACAATTCATAGATTCTTTATAGTTCAAAAAACCCTTTGAATTTTATTGTTTTAGGAATGAATGTCTCTCAAAGATAAATAATGTTTCTTTGCTCCATATAATGAATTAATTTATAAATGCACTCACTCCCAAAGCATTAAATGACTATTTATGATGCACACCATATGAACTGGCTAATTTGGGGAGAAGAAGAGTGGTGAGGAAATTAAAATTGTCACTTCTCTCCAAAGGGTAATAATGCTGGGGACAGGGATCTCAACCCCTTCTTGCATGACTTCTCTGTGGTGAATTCTTCTCAAGGGTGGCAGGAGGTCTGGGACTGTCATTACCCATATGTCCTGTGCTTCCAGTCTTGTCAGATACGGCTCCAGTGGAAATTAGTGACCCTGACCCAGGGTGGGCTGAACAGAAGAGCTAGTGGAAAAGACCAAACTTTTTATATCCAAACACAGTGCTCACATTAGTTTAATGCAGTAAATAGGTTCAAAACGATGGGCAGACCCAGAAGAGGGTCTGAGCACTGGCAGGTAGCAGAGGCCATGGCCATAAGTGAAAGGTTTGCAGTAGGAGGCTTAAAGAGGGGGAGAGAGAAAGTTAAGCAAATGATTCAGGTACAAAGACTCAGGGTCCCTATGACACAGCTCCAGAGAGCCCCATTCTCATTGCATTGAATGTGAGTGGCATCCCTGGATTTGGGGGACACAGAAGAACTGAAGAGACTTTAACCGAGACCTACAGGGATGCCGAGAAGAGGACCTGGGCTCTTCAGAAGTGGTTGCAGAGCTTCTGAGGAGGCGATAATTAAGCTAATTCATGGTGATGTGGAATTAACTAGAAGATGGAATGAATTAAATTTCAGGCATAAGAATATGTGGTTGCATATCTAAGGGGATTGGGAGAACATGGGCTGTCTTGGGCCTGGCCTGTGGAGTGGCAGGCAGGAGGACACACTTGGGTGTAGAAGTAGTTGTGGCTGGGAGTAGTGCTGATCCATGGCGAGCTTGAATGGCATGTCGGATGGTGGTTGTCATTCTGCAGTTGTGGAGAAGCCACTGTGGACCTGCATAGGAAGGTCCTTGATCAGAGAGTGATTTGGAGAGATCACTCGTTCAATGGTGTGAAGGATGGAGGTGGGTGAGGCTAGTGACAGAGGACTGGTTAGGAGGTCACTGAAATCATCTGGCCAAGAAATAATGAGGGTCTCACAAAGCCACTGAAGCGGGGCTGCAGAGGCAGCAGGGGCAGGTCCTCATAGCTATTTCCTTCCTACTTTTGCTTATGTCTATCTCCGTCCAGGTGAAACCAGGTTGGGTGTCTTTCACATTTAGGTCACTGCTGGCTAGCATGTGGAGATATTTAGAAATGATTTAATTTTAACTTGCTTAGGCACAGAGATTGACAAATATCTGGAATAACAGAATCTAGCATTGGTTTCTTCTGGAAAACAATTCTGCCTCATTAATAGTGAGATCCAGTTCATAACCCCTTGCCACACTTCTTTCTTTCTCATTGATATTTTAGTGTATTTTAATTCATATTTACATGAAAATACGTATTTCTATGTGAAATGCATATACTTAAGAGAGTCCCTAATATGTTGCAAAAATTATTTTGCCTTCTACTTTTTCCCCTTCATCCTTTTCCTATAAATATTTTCCATTCCACAAATAATTCTCAGTAAACATAATTTAGAATGATTTTATAGTTTCTTTTATATTGCTATATTAATACTGGATTAACTAATTGTGGGTATTGAAGTCATTTATGCTTTTTAGCTATTATAAATAATGTTATAATGCACCTTTTTTCAAGAATTTTCATAACAGTTTTAAAAATGAATGCCCCAAATGGAAAAGAGCCCAAATAGCTATTTGCAGAAGAACAATCAAATTGTTGTGTATTCTCACGGGGGAATATGAAGCAATATGAAGGAAAAAAGTACTGATATATGGAACACAAATGAATCACAGAAACATTCAGTTGAGTGACTAATACTGGCCACAGAAGAGGGCATGTTGTATGATTTCAATTACATGTAGTTCTGGCTAAACAGAACTATGGTAGGACAGATTGGAGAAGTGGTTGCTCTTGGGATACAACTGACTGGATTGGGCTGGATGGAGATTTCTGGAGAGATGAAGATGGCCTATGCCTTGAATGAAATGAGAGTGATATGCATATATACATTTGTCACAGTTCATCATACTCTACTTTTAAAATTCATGAACCTCGTATATAAATTATACCTTCATTTTCAACATTTCTAACAAACACTTCCTTCCCTGGTTTGATGAATTTTATGCAAATTTGTAGTAATTTGGAAAGGTTGTATTAAGCATATCCCATATTCCCTAGGTCAAAACCCATGGATTTCAAGTCATAGACGCTGACATTGTGGGGAACAAGACACAAAAAATATTACAGCAAGTCTCAAGCACTAGCCCAGCACAATCTCCTGTGTTTATGACCCTCACACAAGATACCTAACATATAAGACTGTTGTGCCAAGCTGTAAAAGAACCTGCAAAGTCTACTCTGAAGAACAGTTACTTCAATAAATAAGTGGAAGGACAAGGATATAAGAAATTTAAAAACTTTTAGAAGGTCAACAAAGCCTGGGGAGATGAAACTCAATAGTGTAGGGACAGATAGAAATGGAATGGAGTTTTCTGTCTTAAATAGAAAATGACAAGGTGCTGCTTGAGCCTGCAGCTGCTCTTAGAGGAGGACCTTGCAGGAGTGCAATTTGCCAACCAGCTAGGAATCTGATCCCACTCTCGTAAAGAAAACTGATGGACAACTTCCTTTAGACTTTTCAATGTGATGAGAATTGTCCCCCAGTAAGGGGACTAAATTATGGCCAGGTCAAAAATGGTCTGTCTTGTTCTGGATGGTAGTTGCATGAGGATATGCAATTGTTCAAACTCATAAACCTGAGCATCAAAGGTCAGTCCATTTTTATTGATATCAGTATCTCAATAAAAATCATATAAAAATAAATAAGAGGAGAGAAGAAGAAATATTTTTCTCCCATTTACTACCATCCCAATGGCAGATTAACAGCCACTAAGTAGTTGGGCAGATAGTGCTAGAATTGTCAGAGTCAGACTTAATATTTGGAGGAGTGGTCACATTCATCTAATGCACCTGGGAAGTCTAGGTCATCACCGAGAAGCAGATGAACTGTCCAGAAAAGAGGCACCATTCATGCTGTTGTCTTCTCTGATCAGGCACAAGGCAAAGAAAATCCCTCTGTGAACTTGGATCCCAGTGTGGGGATAACAGACAGGTTTCATCTTCTCTCGTCCATGAGTAGCACAGGGAGCTTTGGGTAAGTGGGGACACCAAGACCTCATCCTGGTTCAAAGAGGATGTGCAGCATTGATTCGTGGTATCTGTGAAGGGTGTGATAGGGTGGATTGGAGGCATGTAGGCCAAATATTTGCTAACCACTCTTGGCCTGAGGTTTTACTTGAGAAATTTGGGTCAGGCCTGGATTCTCAAGACTACTAGAAATTTTTTCTAGTGGCAGAAGCCTTGGCTATGGTGCTGTTGGGAATATTCAGACCTACTGGACTGGAGATCAGCTTCCATTTCTTTTAGAAGCTTTCAAAGGTGAAACTGGCTTACCCAACGGTGTGACTGAGATGAGGCTTGGCAGCAGTGGAAACCAGGGCCATGAAATCATGACTGAAGTCAGATAAAATGGGGGTAGAGGAAATGAGTGTTGCCTAATTGGGATGGTGGCCCTGAATTCCCTGATTGGATGAGGGCGTAACCCCAGGGCTTGGTGGGAGGGTCACTGCTGTCTTGGTGTACAACTGGTTTGGACCATGAATACAAAATTATGGATTGATGAATCCATAGCTCTTTTAACTCTCCTTCTGACACTGAGGACAGGCCTGGTACCAGGACCTGGGGTCATACATTTCTGGTCCTTCCTCTGGCAGTTTCCTCTGCCTCTTTTCCAAGTCTCTAACCTCCTGCCTGGGATAATCATTATGGTGACCAGTTGTCACAGTTTGCCTGAGACTGGCATTGCTGGAATTGAGTGATTTCCTCAAATGTGGGTTTTTAGGGAAAGGTGGGAAAATCCTGTGTAAAACAGGACAATTGGTCACCCATGTCCCCTCAGGTGTGACCTCAGTCTTCACTGATTAATTTTACCTGGTTTTGAACTTCATTTTATGGAGTCAGGCCCCATGTGCTCTTGCATTGGGCTCGTGCCATGTAGTCATGAATCTGAGTTCAGCCCTGTTGATGGATGTAGCAATAGTCTTTCTTTTTCTTTTTTCTTTCTTGCTGAAGAGGATTCTCTTGTATGGATACCCTTCACTTTATCTATTCTCCTGTTGGAAGTTTTCTGATGTGGATTATAGAGGAAAAGTACTTCACTATGAATATATTAGTACTTTCATCTTTACCATATGATGGTTAGCCTGCAAAACGTACCTGCTTTATAGTAAGTCTCCTCAAATTCTTAGATTAGGTGAGGGGCAAATTGCAAGCATTTCTTAGTCCATTCAGGCTGCTCTAATGAAATGCCATAAACTGATTAGCTTAAAAATAGCAGAAATTTATTTCTTAGAGTCCTGGAGGCGGGGAAGCCCAAGATCAGGGTGCCAGCATGGTTGGATTCTGTAAGGGCCCTTTTCTGGATTGTGAATTATTAACTTCTTGCCGTATCCTCACATGATGGAAAGTGTGTATGAGCTCCTGGGCTCATTTTGCAAGGGCACTGATCCATTCATGAAATCTCCTCCCTTGTGCCCCAATCAAATCCCCAAATCCCACCTCTATGTACCATCAAAATGGGGTTTGGATCTCCACCTAAGAATCTGTGGGAGGGCACAGATGATCAGAATATGTGCATATTGCAATCAAATAAGATTGGTAAGTAGTTTATTTCCTTAAGACAATTTCAAGGACTGTGCCAGGGACTAGGTGAAATGTTTAGTTATTTGATTTCGTGTTAACTCATCATCATGACCCATTTAACAGGTCAGAAATTTGGGGCATAGGGAGGTTAAGTGACTAGTATACGCCAGAGGTAGAACCTGAATCCAGGCAGTCTGCCCAAGAGCTGGTTCTCTTGCTTACTTCACTCAATGCCTCTCACAGAAATAAACAGACTCTCATTAGGAAGTGGTTCAATCTTGTACCTCACTAGTAGGAAATTGAAATCTGTATGACCCATGTAACCTTAGAAAGTAAGCCCTGTCCCATAGAGTTACTTTAGATTAGATAGAGGGGAGTGAAGGGAGAGGAAGAGGCATGGGATGGAAAGGATGGTAGAGTGAAACATGTTATTATCTCATGTACATATATGGCTGCATGACCGATGTGATCCTGTAATACATACAATCAGAATGAGAAATTACACTCCATTTATGTGTTATTTATCAAAATATATAAATGCATTCTACTGTCATGTTCAGCTAATAAAAACAAATAAAAAAAGAGAGTAAGACCACCGTCCTGCCTACTCCCAGGTTATGTATGATTATAACTTTGAAGGAATATGTAGAAATAAGGAATTGAAGTTCCATGGCTTCTACCTAAGAGATCTACCACACTTTGTTCCTGATTTGGATGGCCACTGATTTTCCATGACGCATTCAAGGCTAGAAACATGATATTCCAAGAGTTATGGTGGCTATCATGTTCTGTGTTTCAAGTAGCTGAATGCTGTGAGGACAGAAGAGAGACAGAAAATAGAGATCCCAATTTTATTAGCAGAGTGAAAATTACTGTTAACCACATTGTGCCTCTGGGAATATCGAGTCCCTGGAAGCCATCAACTTGAACAGGAGGGAAGTTTTGTCCACAGCTTCCTAGTGCCTGAGGGTCTGGAGAGAAGGGACCTGGGATTGGTGGAATGGAGTTAATCAGTACCATCTTTAACTGAATTGTTTTCCACATAAACCAAGGGCTAAAGGTGAAGTGGGCAGACAACACAAATAATTGCTTTATTTCAAGGGTGAGTCATCTCCTGCCTGGGGCACTAGATCCAGATTTCAGTTTGATTCTCTTGCATTCCTATGGTCACTACTGCTTTGGTGTGGAGATTAATTTCTGTTCTGGTGGACTTGTTTGACAAAACCACTCTGGGAGGTGTTTAGAAGTTTAACTATTAAAGCAGAAGAGATCTGTGAATAACTGAAGGTTAGAAGAACATGGGCCCTGATGAACAATGATGGCCACTTAAAATAAAAAAGCTTCTGAGTTTTTACTTGCCTGTCTGGACTCCTCTCTTACCAGCTTTCTCTCTCTCCATCCTCTCTCTGTCTTCTCGGTTGGATGGCTTCCCATCTCCTTCTCCCTTCAGTCTCTTTCATACCTCTTCTGCTCTTCACTAACTGGCTACTATTGGGATGTTAAGAGCAACCCCCAGAGTTCAAAGATCAGGAAACCAAGGCATGTAAAGTAGAGATGTGAAGCAGAGTCAGAATGTGAACCTGCCTCCGGGGATTTACCATCCAGTATTCTTATTTTTTAATTATTAATTTTTTTGTGCAAGAGATTGAATATAGGGCCTTGTGCATGCTAAGTTCAGGCTCTACCCCGAAGCTATGCCCCCAGGCCCCCAATACTCTTTAACATTAATTTTCATGCTAAAAATATTACATGGCCTTCATAAAATATGTTTAAAAATAGAGAAGCTGAAAAGAAAACAATAAAAATTGAAACAAAAAAATTATCACTGGGTAAATTTTCTTTTACCCAGAGATAAACATTATTAACAATTTGGGTATATTTCCTTCCAATCTTCTTTCCATTCAAATGAACAGTAATCACATTTATTTTAACGAAATAGTATTCTATTGCAGAGGCACATTTGAATCTAGTTTTTCATGCTTGACTTTCTATTGTTAGCATTATCTCATATCATTAAATATTCTTGGAAATATGATTTTTTTTAACAGAGGCATTGTATTCTAATCTACAGCAGTACCATAATCGATTGAACCATTTGTGGCATTTACGGAAAAAAGTTCCTTGTTTTCAATTTGTGAGCAGGAGGATGAGACATTTGGTATGTCTTAAAGGGGAGAAGGATGATTTCCAGCAATCCTACCTGTATTCTTTTTTATTCAAAGCCTTAAACTGACTTTTCTCCCTATGGATTGCCACCACTCACAAGGAAGCAAAAGGACAATTCTGTCTCTGGTTGTGTTGCTGGAATTACTTTATTTCTTGACTTCCTTTGCCCTTCTGTTCCCACATGTGGTACAGAATCCACTTCATGTGGTGCTTCCTTCCCTGGCTGTCCATCTCATCTTTAAAAAATGTCTTGTTCACGATGTTATATCTTATTGCCATTGGCTTTGTTCAACAGCTTCCTTTTTTGGTAATTTTTAACTTACTCTCCCTCTTCCCTTCCTTCTACCCCTCTTTTCTCTGACCCTCTTCCTTTTCTTCCTTTCTTTCCTCTTCTCTCCTCCTTTCCCCTCCCCTCCTCTCCCCTTCATTCCTTCATTCCTTCCAGCCTTCCTTCCTTTCTTCCATCCTGCCTCCAGCTTGTTGAGGTGTAATTGTTAAATAAACATTGCATTTATTTGCAGTGTACAGTGAAATGCTCTGGTATATGTGTACACTGTGAAAGGATCACCATAAGCAAGTTAATGAACGTACCCATTGCTTCAAATAGTTTATTGTTATTTTTTGGTGGTGAGAATATTTAAGATCTATTCTCAGCACTTTTCACATATACAACACATTATTATTAACCTATGATCACTGTTCTGTGTCAATATTTTCTTGAACGAGAAAAAATGCCTGCTGGGCTCATGCCAAACAGCCAGGGAGGGCGAAACAGAAACTTGCTCATTGCTGGCGCTTGGCACTTTACAGTTTACAAATCCTTACCTGCCCTGGGAAGGGTAGATGCAGAGGTCCAGGGAGAATCTCTCACAGGATTGTAATCACAAATTGGACACAGTTTTTGGAATTTTCCCATTTCAAAGATGAAGTGGCACAGGTAAAGCAGGGGGTGAGAGTGCAGACTTTGAAGGCAAACAAGCCTCAACTGAATCTCACCTTTGCCCTAACTTGCTGTGGAACTTTGGATAGATAATCCATGTCAATCAACAGAGCCTCAGTTTCTTAGTTTCTTCATTTGAAATTAAGGAATAATAATAGGTCCTCACTTAAAGTTTTGGCAAGGGCTCACAGAATAATATACCCAAAGAATTCAGCATGGTACCTGGAAGTTCAACGCAGTCCAGGAATGGTAGTGGACTTTACTCCTTTACCCTATTTTGCCTCATCTCTACATTCAAGGTCAATGTTTATGTTTTTGATAATAGAAAGTGAAAATTAAAGTGACAGTCATAGAATTATCCCTTGAATATATGTCTGCATAGATCAAACATACTTGGGTTTAAATTTAAAAATGGGAACTTAGATTATAAGAACTTGACAGAGTAGGAGATCAATTTTGGCAGCATCTTAATAGACATATTTAGACCAAATGACTTAACTTTTCATGTTCTCAGTGCTATCAGGCTGTGAGTGACTGACGTTGAAGGTCTGGAGCCACATGCTGAGCTTTCTGGGTAATGGTCCCTTTCAGGGAAACTGCACAAGGAGCTTCCTGGGTCTAAGCAGGTGGACGGGCTGCCCTTGGATTTCGAAACTGGACTGGAGCTGTCACATCCACTTACTCAGACTGAAGTGACCTTCTTTCCACACCTGAGGCTGTTTTCTGTGAGCCAAATATGGATGGGCCAGGTGCAGAAAAGAAGTTCTTTGCCGTGGAGAACAATTTGGAGTCATATCTGCACATAAACAGAGTCGTTTCCTCTGAAAGTGATGCATTAGCAGGCTGGCTGGCTGCTCCCTACTGTTCTTTCAGGCAGAACAGCAGCAGGTCTGAATCACCTTCCGGAAGCACCTTGTGGCAATTCACTAATTATTTTTATGAGGCCAGATCAGCAATAAAGGTGGCCTTCCTTCTTCATTCTTTTTCCAGAACCACGTGACAGGAGAGACCATTTCTCAAACCTGCACGTGAGAGCCCAGCCAGCCAGGTGAGGGAGGCGTGGAGCCCTCTGGCAGGGTTGCTTTGCCCTTTTTGTCTTTGCATGTCCTTGTTCTGGTCCTGAGTTTCTGTCCTTCTTGGAGTCTGAAGCTGTGTTAGTTTCCTTGAATTGCCACAACAAAGTACCATAAACTGAGTGGTTTAATACAACAGAAGTGCGTCTTTCACAGCTGTGGTGGTTAGAAGTCTGACATCAAGGTACTTGGCAAGTCACGTTCTCTCGGAAGGCTCTAGAAGAGAAGTGTTCCATTCTTTTTCTGGGCTTGTGATGCTGCCAGCCATCCTCTGCACTCCTCTGGCAGCTGCGGCGCTCCAGTCTCCATCTCTGTCATCACTTTGCATTCTCCCTGTCTATCTGTCTCTCTGCCTCTTCCAGTAAGGACGCCAGTCAGATTAGATTAAGGGTTCGCCCCACTCTTCTTAACAAATCGCATCTGCAGTAACCCTATTTCCAAATAAACTCACATTAGAAGACATTGGGGGTGGGATTTCAGCATATGGTTTTGGGGGAAACATTGGTAGCAGAAGGTGTCCAAGGATACCACATTTATGAAGGCTTGGGGCATCTTTCCTAGTGCTTACCTGGCCTGAGGCTGGTTGAGAGCTGCTTCAAGTGTGTACTTGGCAGGTGGGTGGAGGAGGGCTCAGCTCCAAGCTTGCACTCGTTGCATGCCTGCATGTTTATGTTTTTGTTTGTTTAAGAGAGCACAGTGATTTAGTAAGATGGTAGCGTTCCAACCAACGAAGGAGAGGACTTCCATCTCCCTGCTGAGTCATGGTCCATATTTGAGGGTCACCATCATTCCTGAGGCATCTCTTCTGTGACACAAGCCTCCTTTCCCGAGGGAAGAAAAAAAATGTACATGGTCACATTGAAAGTACCGCAGGAAAGTTAAAACTCTAGAGTTAGACATTTTAAAGAAAACCAAACTCTTTTAACCAAACAGGGCAGCTTTGAAATTTAATGGGAACCTCGTGAGATGTGCTACAATGTCATTTCGTGAAAATATGGGCATTTCTGTGGTGAGTTTCAACCAAACTGCCTCAAGTGCGATGGTAATTTTATAAATTATGCTGTCTACGGAGCTTCTACATCCTGACCACGTTTAATTCAAAATTTCCAAATCCTGTGGAGGTGCATTCCCCTCTGGAGGCCAGCTTGAGGGGCAATACCAACTCTACTTAGACAAGGTATTCCAGGATTTTGAGAATATGTCGCTCCTTATTTATATTACAGAGAGTTACTTGGCATAATAGGAAAAAATGTGGATGTGAAATTAGCTGTGTGAGCCTGGGCCTCAGTTTCCCCAACTGGACTATGAAGCCTTTGAACTTCTGACTTCCAAGGTTCTTTCTCACATCGATCCCTCTTGGAGTCTGTGGTTTGTAATGATTTTTCTAGACCATTTTGGAATGTAGATCAGGGAATTAACCATGCTTTTAGGAGACTGTCTGTGACTTGGCTTTCTGCTCAATTCTGCTGACAAAAATGTTTGGTTGCATGAAGGATTTCCCTGGTATTCGACCTCCACGCTCCCCAGGCTTGTCGATGCCTGCAGCACAGCAGTGACCTTGCAAAGTGAAACGGCCACTTTGCATTTCTTTCTGCCAGCAATCATGCTCTTCAAAGGCTGTCCCAGAGATTATTGATGAGGGGTATGGCCCAATGTGATCCCTAATATTTGTGTAGCTCTTTATACTTTCCACAATGAATTCACGAACACTCATTTATTTAATCCCCATGATAGTCTGAAGGTAGGCTGGACTGGCGTTATTATTCTCATTTGAAGAATGAGGAAGCCAAGGAACATTGAGGCTATATCACCTTAACAAGGTCACAGAGTAAACTAGTGGCAGAGAAAGGATTGGAATACAAATTTTTTCTGTTTTTGTATCTTAAGTTTCCTTCTATTATGTTACATCTGAATTGAACTGACAGATAAAGAAAGGAAAGAACTTAATGTGAACCTACTGTGTGCCAGAAAATATATTAGAATTCAAACTATCATGTATTTGATCCCAAGGACTATATTCGTTCTGTTCCCAATATTTCTTGATACCTGGATGCAAAACTATAAGCTCCAGGGGCTATAATATAAAATTGATCAAGTAGGTTTGATTTCCTAGGTAATCCAAACACTCTCAGTTGTGAAGGGCTGGTACACTTAGTGTTATGGTTTAGATGTGTTGTCCCCCTAAAGCTCATGTGTGTGACAAAGCAAGGTTTGGTGGAGAAATGATTGAGTTATATCCTTAATATAATCTGTGAATTAATGCCTAATGGAATTAAGTGAGTGGTAATTGGAGTCAGGTGAGGTGTGGCTGGAGGAAGTGGTTCATTGGAGGTGTGGCTATGGGATATGAAATATATATTTCATATCTGGAGAGTGGAGTTTCTCTCTACTTTGAGATCAACATGTGAGCTGCTTCGATTCCACCACCGTCTTCCACCATGATTTCCTGTCTCCCCTTGAGCCCCAAGGAATGGAACCTGCTGTCTGTGAATTGAGAACTCAGAAACCATGACCCTTAAGTAAACTTTTCCTCCTCTGCAGTTGCTCTGGTTGGGTCCTTATAGTCACAGCAATGAAAAAGCTGGCTAAAACATTTACGGAAGAAAACAGCCCTTGAGTGGGGTCATCTTCAGTGAGATTCCATGGTAGGCGAGTAAGAGTGATGAAAGCCGTCAGGAAATGTGTTGTTTTCCCCATGAGGGATCCCTGGAAGACAGGTAGAGCCAGGAATATTGCTTTCCTCTCTCCTAAATGGATGGTGTGCTGTTCAGAAGTGCCAGGAATTCCTATGGCTGCTCTGAAGTCTTTTCCCCTGGTGGCTGGGTCCACAGTGATCTTGCTAGGGACTGAGCTTGAGGAAGTATTGTTAAATAACTATAATGGTGCCTGTCTTATTTTCTTGGCCATTGAGACAATCAAATAATATTATATAAGTGATTGTGTTAGGGAAATACAGCTCAGAATAAGAAAAGAAGATTGTGTTTCCATGAGAGAATGGGTTTGGGTTACAAGAACTGTTCTGGGATCTTGGGAAAGTACATTATCTCCCTGGTCTCCGGTTTTCCAATCTTTCTTGGTGTGGTTCTGAGGCTTCAGTGAGATGATCTGTGCAGAATGCCACTGTCTGAGTTTGGGCCTTTGGTACAGTTGGTCCTGGATGTGAAGCTCTTCGTCTCACCTCTTTTGTGAGTTAACAGCTTGATTTTGTTAAAATATTCTGGGATAAGAAACATTTTATTGAAAGTGGTCTATGATCTTCAAGAACAAACATCAGAGCTTTATAAACAAGTTTTCAAAGTTATTTCCTCCCATTCCAGCTGACTAGTTGTTCCTGTTCTGTGAATTTGACATTCCTTCTTTTTGGAAACTTTCTTCCCTCTCTCCACATATGACTTGTGGAGGTTGATAATGATGTGGCTCTGCCTTCCTTACCACAGTGACCAGTTCAGGATGGACACATGATCCTAGAAGAGCCTGTCACAGTCTTTGTTGGAGTTTGCTGTGGTCACTAGTGGACAAAGAGCAGCTCTCTTCCCTGAGACTGATAGCTGCTGGTGGCTGTCTTTGATGCCTTTAGAAAAAGCCCCCAAGGATGAAGCCCCCATGATGGAAAGGAGAACAAAAGAATATTTAAAAGAAAGATTATTCATGGTGTATTTGAACCTTTGAATCTATTTGACCTACTTAAGTTCACCCTTGCCCTTCATCTGACTGCTTGCTTAAGTTCACCCTTGCCCTTCATCTTACTCTGAGACCAAACATCCTTGATAGTTTAAATTTTTTTTGTCTTTTGATTGCAAAACAAAACCATATTGTGTACTCGGACTGGGTGGATGAGATGAGGGTTCTGGTGTCATAGGAAGCATACAGTGAAGGAGACCCTATGGAAGGCAGGCAAGGAGTTAAAGAGGGTCACTGAAGACTTATTTTGCCTTATCACCGTGGTCAGGAGCTGGCCTGTCTTTCAGAATAGACTTGCATAAAAAAAGAAGGGCATGCGTATTGGCTCATGATTTCTAATACAGTTATAAGAATGATAGACATTTTTGAGGATCTGTCTCCTGTCCAAAATCCTATGTGTTCTTTTAGGCATGACTATAGGCAATTAGGAAGCTCTACCTGGCAGTCCTCATGGGGGAAGTTGCTCTCCTCTCATCAAACCGCTAGCACTCTGCAGTTGTCTGAAGGGAGATGCAGCTAATGACTTAGGCCTGGGCCAGCCATGTTCATTGGTGTATCTACTTTCCTAGACAGGTGCCTCCTTCTGGAAGTCCCCATAGAGAGCCTTGGTAGAGGTGCTTCTCTCCTTTTGATTCCGTGCCTTTCTACTTTCTACTCCTAGCCTTTCCGTCTCTCTCCTTCTAGCTGATGTGCCCTTAGGAGGCAGGAACCTTTTGTTCAGGACTCCTTCATTGCAAGACTCTTTCTCCACCTGTGCTGCATCCACCTGATGCTCAGATGTGCCATTCTGTGGGAAAAGTGGACCCTGAGGAGACGGCAGCTTTCCTGTCTATTCTTGCAGTGCTGCAGTAAGTGACTAAAACCTTGATTGGTACTTTCAGTTTGGCTCATTGTTGGAATCGACCACCTGGACACCTGGCAGCTTGACAGTTTTAAATTAACTCCTATGGAATCTTCTAAACATTATCATGATCGTTTTCCAGACTGGCTAAGAGCAGAGAAATATGTCTGAGAGTGGACCCAAATCTTCAATGCAGGATTTTTACCCCAGCTGTCCATTTGAAAATACTGATTCTCAGGTCCCATCCCAGACTAGTTACATTGGAATTTTGGTGACTACGTTTTAAGCATGGAAATTTAAAAACTCCTGATGGCTTCATATTATACAAGATTGGGAAAACTGTGTAAGAGGCATTAAAGTCCTTATCTGGGATATTAATAGTATAGATTCCATAGAATTCCTTTATCTATTGGATAAAAATCATATTGAGGTAGTGTCTGGAAAACTGGGGAATCCATGCAATTCTCATGTGGGTGGTAACTAATTCAAGGATAGTTGAAAAAATATTGATTCAGTGCAAAAGTGTGTGCAGGTGTGTGTGCTCTTTGTTGGAAAGATGGACCAGGGAGTAAGGGAATAAAGAATCCAGAATCAAGGAATAGCCAATGCTGGACCTGAGTGTCCAGAAGCACAGTTAATCAGAGCATGGGTCTTCTGAGATCTGGTTCCTTGCAAGGTGCACCTTGGATCTCTCTGGTCTTGGAGACTGCCAAGCACTTGTTTCCAAGGGCTGAGTCTTGGATTTTCCTCATCAAGAAGCCAGGTGCAAGGAAATCTTCTGGCCCATCTCATTTCTTCTGCCTAGTGTCCCAGACAGACACTACCAAGGTAAAGCTCCAGCTGCTGAAGGAGTTAGTGATTAGTGGCTGGAGGGGACAGCCTCGGAGGGGTCAGACCTGGGGTCTTTCTGCAAAACTTCATCTTTGGGCAAGTTTATGATCTTTCCCCTTATCTGTTGGATATGCTCCTACCAACTCTATAGGGTTTCTGGGAGGATTCTATAAGCAGCTTCAGAAGGTGGTCCTTCACAACGTGAAAATGTTACTGAAGGTTTCTAGAGGAGTCAGGAGTCAGGAAATTCATTACCAATGTGGTCTGAATAGTACAGGAAGAGGGCAAAGAGGGCTTTGAACGTGGCTTTGCTTAATATTCTTTAACGACAAAGTTATTTTCCTATTTTTTTGAAATCATGCATAGTAGTCTTTAGATCAAACAGATTTATAAGCTGTGAGTTCTTTTTTTAAAAAATTTATTTATTTTGATTCGTTGTACACAAATGGAGTACAGCTGTTGTTTCTCTGGTTGTTCAAAAAAGTAGAGTCACACCATCTGTGCATTCATACATGTACACAGGGCAATTATGTCTGTCTCATTCTGTTATTATTCTTATCCCACCACCCTGACCCCACCCCTCCCTTCCCTCTATGCAATCTATCCTTCCTCCATTCTTGCCTCCCTTCCACCCTGCATTATGCATGATCATTCACTTATCAGAGAGATCATTCGGCCTTTGGATTTTGGGGATTGGCTAATCTCACTTAGCATGACAGTCTCCAACATCATCCATTTACCTACAAATGCCATAATTTTATTCTTCTTTATGGCTGAGTAATATTCCATTGTGTATATATGCCACAATTTCTTTATCCATTCATCTACTGAAGGGCATCTAGGTTGGTTCCACAATCTAGCTATTGTGAATTGAGCAACTATGAACATTGATGTGGCTGCATCACTGTAGTATGCTGATTTTAAGTCCTTTGGGTATAGGCCAAGGAGTGGGATAGCTGGGTCACATGGTGGATCCATTCCAAGTTTTCTAAGGAATCTCCACACTGCTTTCCAGAGTGGCTGCAACAACTTGTACTCCCACCGGCAATGTATGAGTGTGCCCTTTTCCCCACATCCTCGCCAACACCAGTTGTTGCCTGTGTTCTTAATGAAAGACATTCTAATTGGGGTAAGATGAAATCTTAAGGTGGTTTTGATTTGCATTTCTCTTACAACTAGGGATGTTGAACATTTTTTCATAAATCTGTTGATTGCTTGTAGATCTTCCTCTGTAAAGTGTCTGTTCATTTCCTAGGCCCATTTGTTGATTGGGTTATTAGTGTTCTTGGTATAAAGATTTTTGAGTACTTTGTAGATTCTGGAGATTAGTGCTGTATCTGAAGTGTGTGTGGCAAAGATTTTCTCCCACTCTGAAGGCTCTCTCTTCACATTGCTGATTGTTTCCTTTGCTGAGAAAAAGCTTTTTAGTTTGATTCTGTCCCAATCATTGATTCCTGCTTTTATTTCTTGCACTTTGGGAGTCATGTTAAGGAAATCTGGTCCTAGGCCAACATGATGAAGATTTGGACCTATTTTCTCTTCTATTAGGTGCAGGGTCTCTGGCCTAATTCCTAGGTCCTTGATCCATTTTGAGTTGAGTTTTGTATAGGGTGAGAGATATGGGTTTAGTTTCATTTTGCTGCATATGGATTTCTGGTTTTCCCAGCACCACTTGTTGAAGAGGCTATCTTTTCTCCATTGTATGTTTTTGGCTCCTTTGTCAAGTATGAGATACCTTTATGTGGGTTTGTCTCTGTGTCCTCTATTCTGTACCATTGATCTACCTGTCTATTTTTGTGCCAATACCATGCTGTTTTTGTTACTATTGCTCTGTAATATAGTTGAAGGTCTGGTATTGTGATACCCCCTGCTTCGCTCCTGCTAAGAATTGCTTTATCTATTCTGAGTCTCCTATTCCTCCAAATGAATTTCATGATTGCTTGCTCTATTTCTATTAGGTTCGTCATTGGGATTTTATTTGGAACTGCATTGAATTTGTATAAATCTTTTGGTAGTTTGGCCATTTTGACAATATTAATTCTGCCTATGCAAGAACATGGAGATCTTTCCATCTTCTCAGACTTTCTTTAATTTCTTTCTTTAGCGTTATGTAATTCTCATTGTAGAGGTCTTTCTTTCACCTCTTTTGTTAGGTTGATTCCCAATTATTTTATTTTTTTTGAGGCTATTGTGAATGGGGTAGTTTTCCTAATTTCTCTTTCAGAGCATTCATCACTTATGTATAAAAATGCATTAGATTTATGAGCATTAATTTTATATCCTGCTACTCTACTGAATTCATTTATGAGTTCCAGAAGTTTTCTGGTGGAATTTTTAGGGTCTTTTAAATAGAGAATCATGTCATCAGCAAATAGGGATAGTTTGAGCTCTTCTTTTCCTATTCATATCACTCTAATTTCTTTGGTCTGTCTAATTGCTCTGGCTAGAGTTTCAAGGATGATGTTGATTAGAAGTGGAGAAAGAGGGCATCTCTGCCTTGTTCCAGTTCTTAGGGGGCATGCTTTCAATTTTTCTCCATTTAGAATAATGTTAGCTGTGGGCTTAGCATAGATAGCCTTTACAATGTTAAGGAATGTCCCCACTATCCCTATTTTTTCTAGTGTTTTGAGCATGAAGGGGTGCTGTATTTTATCAAATGCTTTTTCTGTACCTATTGAAATAATCATGTGGTTCTTGACTTTAAGTCTGTTGATGTGGTGAATTACATTTATTGATTTCCGGATGTTGAACCACCTTTGCATCCCTGGGATGAAACCCACTTGATCATGGTGCACTATCTTTTTAATATGCTTTTGTATGTGATTTGCTAAAATTTTGTTAAGAATTTTTGCATCTATGTTCATTAGGGATATGGGTCTGAAATTTTCTTTTCTCGACATGTCCTTCTCTGGTTTTGGTTTCAGGGTGATATTAGCTTCATAGAATGAGTTTGGAAGGGTTCCCTCCTCCTCTATTTCATGAAATACTTTGAGGAGTATTGGAATGAGCTCTTCTTTGAAGGTCTTGTAGAACTCGGCTATGAATCCATCTGGTCCTGGACTTTTCTTTGTTGGTAGGCTTTTGATGACTCCTTCTATTTCATTTCTTGAAATTGATCTATTTAAGTTGTGTATGTCCTCCAGATTCAGTTTGGGTGGCTCATATGCCTCTAGGAACCTGTTGATGTCTTCCAGGTTTTCTATTTTGTTGGAGTATAAATTTTCAAAATAGCTTCTAATTATGTTTTGTATTTCATTAGAGTCTGTTGTGATATTTCCTTTTTCATCATGAATTTTAGTAATTTGAGTTTTCTCTCTCCTTCTCTTTGTTAGTGTGGTTAAGGGTTTATCATTTTCTTTTATTTTTTCAAGAACCAACTTTTTGTTTTGTCAAATTTTTGAATTGTTTCTTTTGTTTCAATTTCATTGATTTCTGCTCTGATTTTAAATTTTTCCTGTCTTCTATTTCTTTTGGTGATGATCTGTTCCTCTTTTTCTAGGGCTTTGAGCTGTAATGTGAGATCATTTATTTGTTGACTTTTCATTCTTTTATTGAATGCTGTCCATGCAATGAATTTTCCTCTTAGCACTGCTTTCATAGTATCCCAGTGATTTTGATATGTTGTATTTTTGTTCTCATTGACCACTAAGAATTTTTTTATTTACCCCCTAATATCTTCTGATATCCATGCATCATTCAATAGTATATTATTTAATCTCCAGGTGTTGGAGTAGTTTCTGTTTTTAATTTTATCATTGATTTCTACTTTCATTCCATTATTATCTGATAGAATATAGGGTAGTATCTATCTTTTTGTATTTGCTAAGAGTAGCTTTGTGGCATAACATATGGTCTATTTTAGAGAAGGATCCATGAGCTGCTGAGATAAAAGTGTGTTTGCTTATTGATGGATGGAATATTCTATGTATGTCTGTTAAGTCTAATTTAGCGATTGTGTTATTGAGATCTATGGTTTCTTTGTTCAATTTTTGCTTGGAAGATCTGTCCAACGATGGTAGAGGAGTGTTAAAGTCACCCAGTATTATTGTGTTTTGGTCTATTTGGTTCCTGGAATTGAGAAGGATCTGATTGACGTACATGGATGCACCACTGTTCGGTGCATAAATATTTATGATTGTTATGTCTTGCTGATGTATGCTTCCTTTAAGCAGTATGAAATGTCCTTCTTTATCCCTTCTGACTAACTTTGGCTTGAAGTCTGCTTTATCTGAAATGAGGATGGAAACCCCTGCTTTTTTACTCAGTCCATGTGCATGGTATGTTTTTTTCCCAACCTTTTATCTTTCATCTGTGGGCATGTTTTTCTATGAGATGAGTCTCTTGAAGGCAGCATATTGTTGGGTCTTTCTTTTTAATCCAGTCTGCCAGTCTATGTCTTTTGATTGATGAGTTTAGGCCATTTACATTCAGAGTTATTATTGAGATATGACTTGTATTCCCGGTCATTTTGACTTATTTTTGGATTTTAATCTAACTTGGTTTTTCCTTCAATTGGCTGTTCCTTTAGGGTAATTCCTCCCTTTGCTGACTTACATTGTTGCTTCTCATTTCTTCCTCTTGGAACATTTTGCTGAGGATTTTCTGTAGGGCAGGCTTTCTATTTGTGAATTCTTTTAGCTTGTGTTTATCATGGAAGGATTTTATTTCATCTTCAAATCTGAAGGTAAGTTTTGCTGGGTATAAGATTCTTGGTTGGCATCCATTTTCTTTCAGAGCTTGAAATATGTTGTTCCAGGCCCTTCTTGCTTTTAAGGTCTGGGCTGGGAAATCTGCTGATATTTGTATTGGTTTCTCCCTATATGTAATCTGCTGTTTTTCTTTTGCAGGCTTTGAAATTCTGTCTTTGTTTTGTATGTTAGATATTTTCATTATAATGTGCCTGGGTGTGGATCTGTTGTGATTTTGTGCATTTGGTGTTCTATAAGCCTCCTGAATTTGATTTTCCATTTCATTCATCAGATTTGGGAAATTTTCTGATATTATTTCATTGAACAGATTATTCATTCCTTTGGTTTGTAAATCTGTGCCTTCCTCAATCCCAATAACTCTTAAATTTGGTCTTTTCATGATGTCCCATAATTCTTGGAAGTTCTGTTCATGATTCCTTACCATCTTCTCTATTTGGTTGAGTTTGTATTCAAGATTAAATATTTTGTCTTCATTTTCTGAGGTTCTGTCTTCCAAGTGATCTAGCCTGTTGCTTAAGCTCTCTATCGAGTTTTTAATTTGGTTTATTGTGACCTTCATTTCAAGGATTTCTGTTTGCTTTTTTTTTCAGAATCTCTATCTCTTTATTGAAATGATCTTTTGCTTCCTGCAGTTGCTCTGTTAGCATTGCCTGCATTTGCTCTCTTGGCTCTTTGTTTGCTTCTTGGATCATTTTAATTATGTACAACTCCCTTTCTGACAATTCTTCTGCCATGTTTTCATTGGGTTCTTTTCATATAGTATCTCGGTTTGTTTGGGACATTTTCTTCCCATATTTTCTCATATTAGTAGTGTATCTACCCCTCTAGTAGTGCTAATCCTAGGTCTTGCAATTTCCCCTTAAAGACTTATAGGGTTCCTGCCTATTTCCAATACCTCCCCTTGACGTGAGAGATCAATATTAGCAGCACACCATATAAGCAATATGTGTCCTTAATCTAAATAGTCCCTATTAAGATATTAACAGTGTTGTCTTAGTAAACAGAGATGAGTTCAAATTATTATCTGCAGCATAACCAGTAAGTCTGCAATAAGGACTGCAATTTCTATCTAATGTTGGACAGGGAGGATGGGGAGGGGTACAGGACATAACACTAATGAGATAAAAAGTGAGTCTATAGATATACTATGACACAGGAATAGTGGAGGTGGAATTAAAAGAAATAGGTTGTTAGCATGAGAAAAAAGAGATTCTCCAAGGAAAGAGATATGTAAGAGGAAGATAGAGTGATAAGAATATTAATAAAAGAAAAAGGTAGGAATATAGTGGGTATGCTAGGAATAATTGTAGTAATACAACGAATTTAAAAACATTCCTTGATAAAAATATACTGTACAGTCAAACCTCTTATGTTTCAATGGCCTGATGCCTGAGAGGTGCTTGGTCAAGCAGTGACCCAAGAAGGCTGCTGTCCCACTACCTCCAGGTTGGGAATAATCAATGCTTCTGGGCAGAGGAGACCTGGTGTTGATAGACGATCAGTCGCAGCACAAGTGCTAGACTCCGGGCCATGGTGTGGGCCTGGGCCCTAGACGGAGTTGGGGAGGGGGCGTAGAACTGTGCTCAGTGATGGAGACACTGGGCTTGATGGCCCAGGCAGGCCTGAGCTCTGCACTGGGGACTCAGGCAGCCGTAGGCCAGTGAGCTCTCCCAGAGATGCTGTAAAATGGCACCAAAAGGCCTGAGCTCCACGCTGGGGACTCAGTCAGCTGCAGGCTGGTCCTCTCTCCTGGAGACGCTGTACAATGGCATTGCAAACTCTGAGTTCTTGAGCTCAATTCATAGTGTAAAGATTACCTTAGGTATCAATAAAGTTATAAATGGACATCTGCTTGACTGGTATGGGATAAACAAAGATATTCATTTTCCTGATTCCTTATTGAAAGTCTTTTCTCAATACTTTTAAATTGGTGGCCACTAGAGGGGAGTGAGAGGGGAGAGGGGTCTGGGGATAGGTAAGACAGTAGAATGAGTTGAACATTATTACCCTATGTACATATATGACTACACAACCTGTGGAATTCTACATCAGGTACAACCAGAAGAATGAGAGATTGTACTCCATATATGTATGATGTGTCAGAATGCATTCTACTGTCATGTATAACTAATTAGAACAAAACAAAACAGAACAAAATTTGTGGCTACCTATGATGGTGGAATAAACTGAAGAGGAGGAAAGCAGACTATTTTTCCATCCAATGTAGCCATCCTTCAGTACAATGGCCTATACATGTTTCAGCCATTGGAGGAGGATAATTGGTTTAACTTGGAAATCAACCCAGTCTACTGGTGGTAGCTACTTAAGGCACTCTGGGAAGGGTTCTGAGCTTCCATCTGGCATCCACAGAAAGAGCTGTGGTCAACTTATAAGATCCCTTGTGGGCATGGATTGATGTTTGGTGCCACATGTTTCCCATGCCAGTAGGCCACTCACCTCATCCAGCCCTCAGCTTTCTATCATGCTGCCTAGTTCTTCTCTCCACCTTTATCTTCTTGCAGCATATTGGCAGATCTCAGGAAGGAAATGTAGGAAAGGGTAACATCTATTAACCATTCCCTTCTCTGTGCATTCTTGGAATTTTGTTCATATTTTAGTAGTGCCTTTACCTAACTCATGGTAATCTTGTTTTGTGTATTGTCATTGTGTCTCTTTCCATTGGCACTCTGTAGATGTCTTGAAGTTAAGGATAGTTAATCTTTACTCTTGTGTTGTCTATACCTTCTGTCTCCTACTCCCAAACCTGGTACCAGGCCTGAAATAATAATGATTTAGTTTTATTGTACTGTTCAATTTTTCATCTCTACTTGTTAATTCGAATTGTCAATTTGATTAGAGTAAGAGATGCCAATGATTAAGTGGCTTCTGGGTGTGCCAATGAGATCATGTCTAGGAATGATTGGCATGTGGGATTACCAACTAAGGGCAGCTTAGGGCTGCCTAAGCATGGGCAGCCCTGCTCAATAGGATGGTGGCTTGGTTGGAATAAAAGTTGGAAGAACAAGGAAGCAGATGCAGATGCAAACTCAACTCTTCTTGAACAGGTTCTTGATTGCTGCTTCAATCATCTGAGGATATCAGACTCTTGTTTCTTCACTCTTCCAAAGCAGACTCTGCCAGTGACTCTCCAGGTGTTTCCAGAAGCCTTTGGTCTCAGACTAGGGTAGCACGGTTGATCCCTCTTGTTCTGGGACTTTAGCCT
>JAJEJO010004234.1:290191-331905 GCA_020662805.1 Glaucomys volans
AGGCTAAAGTCCCAGAACAAGAGGGATCAACCGTGCTACCCTAGTCTGAGACCAAAGGCTTCTGGAAACACCTGGAGAGTCACTGGCAGAGTCTGCTTTGGAAGAGTGAAGAAACAAGAGTCTGATATCCTCAGATGATTGAAGCAGCAATCAATAATCTGTTCAAGAAGAGTTGAGTTTGCATCTGCTTCCTTGTTCTTCCAACTTCTTGTTTCAACCAAGCCAGAACGCTTCTAATAAAAATATGTATTTTTTTTCCTCACATAAGCCAATTCTCCAACTCTCTGGGTACTACCTTGGTAGATTTAGATAATTTCCAACACCACCTAGAACTTCTGGGACAAAAGGGGGCAAAAGACATGCCTCTCACCCCTATTACTCAGGAAACTAATTCTACAGGTTTTAGAAGGTTTGTTCCAGAAATGGGTGCAAAGGTTTTATATATACATATGTGTATATACATATATATATATAAAATACATATATTTCTTATATCATATATAGTTATGTATATAAACATACATAATAAGAAACATATATGTCTTTTCTATTCTCTCACAATATCATACTAGTAATTAAACTGACTTTTAAAAAATATCCCATATGGTAAACTTTCTTTCACCTATGAAACTTCTCCAGGAGATTTTTCTTTCTACCAGTGCATTGTTATTGTTCCCTCCAACCTGAACTTGACTCAGTGTAAGAGCGGATTGCTTCTTTAAAATCAAAGTTATCTTTGAAAACTCTGTGGCCATCAGGTGCTTTAGATTTCCTCTTTGCTCTTCCCATATTTGATCTTTTTACCCTACAGCTACCTAGACTTCTAAATATATAGATTGTGGCATTTTTTGTTATGGTAGAAATCTCTGTTATTTGATCAAAACTTGGAAAGCAGCAACTTTCAATTCTTCCGTGGTTACATGTAGTATCATATGAACTCAGATAAGGGGTAGAGGATCTGCTGTGAGCCCTGGAATTTGTCCTAATTCTGAAAAAATCCTTTATTCAAGGGAGGACCCTCATATCAACGAAGTCTAGCTTCACCCACATCCAGCTTGATCCAGCAGCCTCAGTATCTGGTCATATGTATTCTTATCCACTCTTTACAGCAGGTCTCTTTCCTCTCTCAGCAGGCCAAGGGTTTCATTATGACTTGACTCTAGTTAAAGGTCTAGTGGTCAGGAAGGAAGACAAACAGATCTGGGGTTTGGGAGTGATCATGTTTTGTTGTGAGGCAGAGGTTTCTGCATTATTTTTATGAAGGGAAGGAGAACTCAGCCTTCACATGGAGGAATGGACCTCTTCTTTAGGCCCAGTGGGGTTAGGAGAATCTGGGGATTCACAATTTCTGAGTGCATTGACACCCAGGTTTCTATCCCACGTGGCAGAGCCCTAGTCCTTTCTAACCAGAATTCAGGCCTAGGTGGAACAGATTTGTCTGGGTTGAGATGTCATATCTGGAATTCCATTACTCTACTTATATCCTGAATCTGACCTTTAGTTTTTCTATCCTCTGGCTGCTGAATATGGTGAATTTCTTATCTGCTGCCAATGAGGTCCGTTGGCTTTTGTTCTTTGACTTAAGTTTGTGATTCATCATCTTCAACCTTTCATTGCTATTTCTTCAATACATAATAACCCCAGCAAAGCCCACCCCCAGTTCTATGGTCCTTGGAGTTATTGCTTTACCTGAACAACTGCAACACTTGAGATATTGCCCCTGCTAGTTCATCTACCAGTATTCCATCTCAGTTCTTATCAGCAAAGACTGCAATGATTGCAGCTACAATACCTGGAGGATTATTAGCACTTCATCCACCATTTATGATGGAGTCCCCATTGTCAAGCAGCTGGCCAGTGATCCAGCTCTAGGTACCACTTTAAAATCCGTTTTTTGTACTGCTCCTAATACTGTTTCTAGTTTGGGTCTCCCAGGAAATACTCTGAGATGAAGATTTACATGTAGGGAATTTATTAAGGAGAATTTTTGGCAACAACACCAGGTAAAAAGGGAGGGAAACAAAATTTTCCAGAGGGACAAGTTGATGTACTTGCAACGGATATCTCAGATGATTCCTTGGAGAGTTTTGGAGCTGGGATGACCCTTTAGAGTTGCCCCAAGTTTAGGTGACAGCTGTACCTCGACATCTCCTGGTATCCTGATGAAGGAGTGCTGCATAGGGCTCATCCTGCCCAGGGTGTTGGAGGACTCAACTGAGAATGATCAGCAGCCAACATTTCCAGCAGTGGGGGAAGAAAGGCGGAGTGTGTTCTCTGCTAATTAGGGAGATGTGGGCAGTGGTAGAGCATGTCTCTTACCTCCATGAAGACACCGTACTAGTTCATGCTCAAAACTGTTCATATGCCGGGCACAGTGGTGCACACCTGTAGTCCCAGCGGCTTGGGAGGCTGAGGCAGGAGGATCACAAGTTCAAAGCCAGCCTCAGCAAAAGCAAGGCACTAAGCAACTTATTTAGAGACTTTGTCTCTAAATAAAATGCAAAATAAGGCTGGGGATGTGGCTCAGTGGTTGAGTATCCCTGAGTTTAAGCCTCAGTACTCTCCCCCTCCAAAAATGTTCATAGGATAAGTAAGGATTGCCAGTGTAGCAGAACAGAGAGATAATTTCAAGGTTGTCAAAAGACAATGTGCCTAAGTGTAAGTCTTGGAAATCTTAAAAACTTCTAGAAAAAAAATAGGGAAAACACCTTGAGGCATTGGTATAGGCAATGGTTAGGATCCCAAAAGCACAGGAAACAGAAGCAAAAATTGACAAATGGGATTACATCAAACTTAAAAAGCTTCTGCACAGTGAAGGAATCAGTAGAGCAATGAGATAATTTATAGAATGAGAGAAGATAGAGCCAACCACTCATCCAACAGAGGGTTCATGTCCACGATGAATAAGGAACTCAAAAAACTTGACAAAACCAAGTAATTCAATTAAAAATTGGGTAAATGATCTGAACAGACACTTCTCAAAAGAAATGCAAAGTCAAAGATATGAAAGAATAATCAGTATCATTAGCCAGAGAAATGAAAATCAAAATTACAAGGAGAGTCTATCTCACCCCAATTAGAGTAACAATGAATAAAAACAAGAAATAAAAAATGCTGGCAAGAATGGAGAAAAAGGAACTATATACATGGTTAGTGGAAATGGAAATTAGTGTGACCATTACAAAGACCAACATGGACGTTTCTCACCAAACTGAAAATAGAATTGCCATAGGATCTAGCTCTCCCATTTCTGGGTGTATGTCCAAAGGAAATGAAATCAGCTTCCAAAGAGATACCTGCAGACCCACTTATGGTGGCTTTTCACAATAGTTCAGATATGGAATCAACCTAGATGCCCATCAACAGATGAATGGGTAAAGAAAACATGGCATATATGCACAATGGAGTATTATTTGCCCATAAAGAATGAAATCCTATCATTTGCAAGAAAATGGATGGAACTGAAGAATCTTCTGTCTGGTAAATAAGCCAGAAACAAGAAGACAAGTATCATATTTTCTCAGAATATTGATTCCTAGAAATTGGGAAGGGTATGTGGGGGGTGGTGAGTGGAAACAGGGAGGTTGAATATGATCAATGCACACTGTATATAGGCATGGAAACCCATACTATGTACAATTAATGTGTTAATAAAAACATGAAGCAATGACGGTGTGCAGCTACACGTATGTGATGGACAGCATGTCGGCCAAAGAAGCAATGTCCCTGGGTCTCGTGTGTGCATGGAAGTGTGCTCTCCAGAAGGCACGTGCAGTGTCTCCAGGCACGGGGGTCTGCTGGGGGAACCTGAGAGGACATGTCGACTGGGCAGAAGAAGCAGCAAGTGTGAATGCCTGGCATTCTGGGCACTGTTGGGTAGCCGTAAGGATGGTTATTTCATCAGATGCTTCAATTAGAGGAAATTGAAAGAAGTCAATATAAAAGAGATGACAAGATGTGTTCTACGTCATCAGTAGAAACCTAAAGCTTTGACATCCTCCTCTAAACTACTCCTTTTCAAACTTCTTCCTCTATTCCTATTTTTAAAATGGAGCTTTTTATTTTGAGATAATTGTAGATTCCCATGTGGTTGTAAGAAATTCATGGGTGAGATTCTGTGTATCATTTACTTACCTTCCCCCCAAAATGGTAATATACTGCAAAGCTCTTTTGAACCCCACAGGTAGGAGATTGCCATCCATGCAGTTGAGACACAGTTACCCCACACTGCGAGGATGCCTCTCCTTCCCCTTTCACAGACACATGTCCTTTCCTCCCAAGCCTATTCCCCCAATCCCTGGCCACAACACATTTTGTCCCTGTCTATAATTCTGCCATCTCCAGAATGCTAAATAAATGGAATGATACAGCAAAGGCCCTGATGGATTGACTCTTTCCACTTACCAAGATGCTCCAGAGATTCATTCAGGTGGCAGGTAATAGTAGTTCATTCCTTTTTATTGCTAAGTAGTATTCCATGGTGAATGGGAACCACATTTTAACCACTGAAGGACATTTGGGTTGTTTCCAGTTTGGGGTTGTTATGAATAAAGCTGCTATAAACATTTATGTTCAATTTTTTGTTTTGTGTGAACATAAACATCCATTTCTCTGTAATAAATGCCCAGGAGTGCTATTCCATTTTGTAAGGTGGTTGCATGTTTAGTATTTTGAGAAAATGTCACACTGTAATGCAGAGTGGCTATACCATTCTACATTCCCACCAGCAATGTATGAACAAGGCAGTTGCTCTGAATTCTCACTAGCTTAGGGTGATGTCACTGTTATTACTTTAGCCATTCTAATAGGTGTGTCTTGATAGCTCACGTGGTTTTAATTTTTATTTCCCTAACATCTAATAATGTTGAGATATTTTCATGTACTTATTTGTTACCTCTATCTTCTCTTTGGAGAAATGTCTTTCTGTCTTTTGCCTATTTTATAATTGAGTTGTTTGTTTCTTACTGTTGGGTTTTGAGAATTTTTTTTTTACATAGTCTAGATACTAGCCTTTTGTTGGCTGTGTGGTTTTCAAATATTTTTTTCTCATTCTAGAACTTGTTTCTTCATTTCTTAACAGTGTTTTTCACAGAGCAACATTTTTATTCCCAGTGAAATCTATCAATATCCTCTTTCTTTCCTGTTCTTTTGTATTAAGGATTGAATCCAGGAGTGCTTTAGCACTGAGCTACATCTCCAGCCCTTTTAAAAAACATCATTTTGAGACAAGGTCTCACTAAGTTGCTGAGGCTAGCATTAAAGGTGACTTCTGCTTGCCTAAGCCTCCCGAGTCACCAGGATGACAGACATGCTTGATCGTGTCCTGCTCAATATTTTCTTGTATGGATTGTATTTTGGTGTTGAGTCTTAGAATTCTTTGCTTAACTGTAGATCCAAAAGATTTTCTCTTATATAATAGGTTCATGCACCTTAGATTCATAACCCAATCTGAGCTAATTTTTGAAGAAGGTTTGAGCTGCCACTACTGCTTCTCCTCCTCTTCCTCCTCCCCTTCCTCCTCCTCCTCCTCCTATTCTTCATCCTCATCCTGTTCACCCTCCATCTCCTTGTCCTCCTCTTCCTCCTCCTTTTCCTTGTTTATAGATGTCTAGTTGCTCCATTACAATTTCTGGAAAAAGCTTTAGTTTCTCCTGAATTGACCTTGCAACTTGGTCAAACATCAGTTGTCATGTTAGTGTGGATCCATTTCTATGTTCTGTGTTTGGTTTCCTTGATTCATGTATCTATCCCTTTGCCAGCTACAGTCTTCATTTCTGTAACTAGAAGTTATGAAATTGGACAGGCTAATTCCTTCTACTTTGTTTTTCGTTTTCAAAATTGTTTAACCATTTTAGTTTCTTTGGTTTTCTATATACATTTTAGAATAATCTTTTCTATACCTCCAACAATCTTGCTAATATTTTGATTGACATTGTATTAAATCTGTATATCATTTTGGAGAGAATTGACATCTTTACTAAGTTGAGTCTTCCTAGAAAAAAGTATTGTTGGATCTTCTTTGATTTTTTTGTCAGCATTGATAGTTTTCAACATGCAAGTCTGATGCATGTTTGGTAGGCCCTAGCTCAAGTTGACATTAAAAATAATAACTTTATTAATGCACAGATGTTTGCCTTTAAAGGAATCATGCATCTATTTACTGCATTATTGTAGCAGGTGAGATATTGCATAGGAAGGTATCTATAAACAGAAGCATGTCACAAAAGCCAAGTCACATACTGTCAAGGTGTTGTGGAGCAAGGACTTTGACAATTAGACTTTTTCTCAACTGTGTTGTATTCCATTTTTTCCTGTTTTCCCTGAGCCTTGGTTTCCTCTTCTGTAAAAAAAGGAGATAAAATGTATATTTCTTGCCAGGGTGCTCTCAAGAACAACTGAATCAATGCTTATAAATGTGTGAGTGTGTTTTGTTAAACTGGACATCTCTGTTTCAAAGTGAAGAGTTGTACTCTTCCTCTATCCACATCTGCTCACTCAGGTAGCTCTCAACCTTACTGTTCTTTGATGGATGACATACGTGACTTAACAATGGCAACTGTGAGCTTGAAAAAGATGCAGGTTTTATTAGATTGGGAAGTATAAATAATTTAATATTTCCTTTCCCACTGTACAAATCTGTGGTTGTGGAAAACTCTTTTGGAAGCAAAGTAAAAGAGCCCATCTAACAAGATAATGAAGGTTAGCTCTCTCTGGGAAAATTCCAGCTCACTGGACTGGTCAAAATTGAATACTGAGTCTCCGTTTCCTCCAAAGCATCCATGATCAGTGTCTGTCTCTCCAGTGACAACTTGCCTGCAAGGGGAAGTTCCAATTGCCTCTGAAGAATGAAGATCAATACAATCACTTCAAGGAAACCGTGTCTGACCTTATCCTTTGTAAAAAGGAAAAGAACCAACAGGGCATGAAAAGTGTCAGCATTTTTGGATTTGGCAGGTGATACAGGCAAAACAGTTTATGCTGTGATCATCCATCATCCAACATCAGTAAGATCACTAAGGTTAAAACCAGAGCTAAAGAGGTAGCAATTTATCCAATTCTACTATTGGAAACCCTAGCACTAATTCAGTTCAGTCCAATTCAGTTCAATCCAATTCAATTCAACAAGCATTTATTAAACACTGATACTGTGGATGACTGTAAGAGCTTCAAAAAACCCAACCTCTGACTGCTTGTTCAGGTTACTTCTTGCCAGAATGCTGGAAAGAAGCCTGTAGAATAAGGCAGATATGCAGATGCAGAAAATCTACTATGATGAGTCCTGAAGGGTGTGGATAAATCCTTTGGGAATTATGGGAAGGGAAACACAAACTACATGTTCACTGCAAAAGCAGGTGATTTTTGAGTTGAAACTTCTTGCAGGATGAGTAGAAATTTACCTATGGATGGAAAAGGGTTTAGTCCAGTTCAGTTTGACCATCATTTACTGAGGCATGCCATAGGACGGACCCGGGACAGGCAGCAGTATTGACAACTGAACAAGCCCACATTTCCATCCTCAGGAAGCTCACAGGTATAGTATACCAGGTGGAGGAGGCAGAGGCCTGGAAGATGAATATCCTGGCTGAAGAAAGACACAACCAAGTTTACAGGGAGGTCTCACTTGCAACCTTGCTCAACTTGTTTGCTTTCTGAGGTTATCTTTGACCTGGTCACAGTGGTTAAGTTTTGCCTTTTTAATGGCAGCAACATTTTCAGAAAAACACTGGGGAACTGGAAATGACAACGGACATGCTGACAATCCATTTATGCTCTTTTTTTCCTCTAGAGTCCAATACAGTTGGAAGGACAAGTCTTATAACTGCTGCTATTGCTGTAATTTTCATTATCATTTCATTTCCGTGGGCTGACACTATTTTGAGGTTTGAATTGGTGTGCTTTCTTCATGCTCACTGTCTGAGAGAGACACGTGTCATCTTCTTCAGAACTAGAAACAAAGTCTGCACAGACAGGTTCCACAGAAAAGTTTGGACATATTCTATTGACCAAATTTTCCTGTGGCCAGAGATCACCAAAAAAGCAAAGAAAACAAATAAGAAAAAGAGTTCACAAATTGGGGAAGGAAATGTGCAGAGAGGAAATCAGAATAGAGAAGAATGGAAAGATATGACCTGGGGCCCTGGGACTGCAGGGAAGATGAATGGGGACTGTCTTAGCTCCTGTTATCATTGAGGAGGGACCACCAAGTGAAGGTCATCTGCCCATCGTCCATCAATCTCCCAGTTTGGAGTGAAGCTCATGTGTGCCTGTAGATTCTTCTCAACTCCCATGCATCCACACAGGCAGCCCAGCTTTTACACTTAACTCACGTTTTCATTCCCGTTTATTATTGGTTTGGAGGGACAGAACAATTTTGCCTACCAGTTACCAATAGGGTTGGAACTTGAACTCGAGACTCACCAACTCCTGTGGAGCACTCTTTCCAGTGCTCTGTAATACTGCCTAAAACTTGATTCGTGGATCACACAGTGTGTCAAAGTTGACAGTTTGTCCTTCATTGCTCTGTGGGCAATTCCTCCTTCCTACAATGAGAAATAAACAAGATGGTGACAAGCTCCTGAAGTTCTTGTGCCATTTCAACCTGGTACTTCACTCCTACATCTAGAGACAGGGTTATTTCTGGTGAAATCCTCGCTGTAAATACACCAATCAATTTTCTTTACAAATGATTCCTAATATGTAATTATGTAATCAAGCTCTCCCATAAACAAGCTGGGCCTTGACATTGAATGATGGGATGCAGTAATATTTTAAATAAAAGATGATCGCACCACCATTTATTTTGAAGTACAATTTTCAGGACTGGGAACTCTATATTAATGGCAGTTTAGAGATAAACAGCAAGCTAAATGTGAAACCCTATGAGCCAATGCCTTTGACATAAACAAATGTATAAAAATAGTATTCTGCAACTGTTTGCAAAGTCTTACAGAGCTACAGGGCTTTTTGCAGAGCAGAGGGTGCAAAGAGTACCAGATTCATCAAATTCTGGCAGCGATCTGTTAAAAAATAATGGTTTTGTCTACAAATGGAAACTGCTAACAGCTTTCCCGTCCACTGCAATTGTCTTTCCATCTGCTTGGGTTTCATAATCATGTTGTCTTTGGAAAATTACAACTCAGAGCATATTCTCCTGGAGGTCTGTTGTATAGCTGAATATTCAGGGCCATGAAATGGTGACAACAGTTGAGTTCCCTGCGAATGCACTATAGCCATTGCATCCCAACAAGACCCCCTGGTGCTGTGAGGCTCTGGCAGGAGTGGAGCATCAAATTACATGGGAGCACAATTAAAAAACTCTCACATATACTTGAGCAGCTATGATCTAGCACACTCTGTTCCTTGGGTGTGATAGCTGAGTCTTTCCTCCCTCTTTCCTCTCACTTCATTTCACTACCAAAATTATCTAAGATATTATCATCTAAGTGCAAGGCCATGATGAAACTGGAAGGCTCCTCTAACCTGTGATCTGCTCAGGAAGAGCGTCGTTCCTTTGTGTCTCCAGATCCCTGTTCAGGACAGTTGATCAGTACTACCGAATGAATGAATGAATGAATGACACTCTCTCCTTTGTATGAATCTTTGCATTTCATAAGCCTTATGTAGTTTGTAAAATATATTTGTTGACGCTATCTTCACAACAGTGTAGGGAAAAATAAGGCATTATAGTTCTAAAGTATTAGTTCAAAAAGTGGGTGTTCAGTTTGGGTTCAACATGCAAGAGATTGATTAGGGAAACCACCACTAGGGGAAGTGGTGAAGGGGCAGTGGAGTCTGGGAAGCCATCAGAACACAATGCAGGTCTTGCTCATGTGGAGGAGAGAGGAACAGAGGAACAAAGTTTAAGTGGGAAAAGTCTTAAGCTATCATGCAACTCGAAGAAAGTTTAGCAAAGCTGATGGAGTCTTCAGGCCAGAGTTGGAAGTTGGAGGAGTCCTATGTGTTCCAGAAATGTACCTGCCTCTCCTAGGAATGCCCATGCCAGGCTTGGATTTTAGCTGGGAGCTCCTGATAGTGCTAATATGGTGATGGATTTTAGGTGGCAGAACTAAAGTCCTCCAGTCCATTCCACTCCACTCAGTGGGAGGTCTCACAGGAACATTCTCATGACCACCACAACTTAATTTAAGGGGATGTGACAGATACCCAGAGAGGTTAAGGGATATTCTCAAGGTCTGATGCCCAGTGATTGGCAGAGTGTGGATTAACGCCAGGCTCCTGGACACTAATTCTACTTTCTTCAAGACACAATGTGACTCTACTTGTACTTCTGACATCCCCCGACCTCCCCAACCCCTGCCTGGCCCCATCTGATTGGGGTTGTTTGGTAGGAAAGGAAAAGCATAGAGCAGCTCATTGGGTGGACCAAACACTTGACTGGGGCAGGAGAAGAGACAGGGATGGGTTTTCTTCCACTCATGCTGGAAAGTGGAGTATGAGACTAGAAAGCACATAGTAGAAGTCTTATCCTAGAGTAGGAGTGTGTAAGAAATCCACTCTCTCATAATCAAAATATTCCATGAATAAAACCAAACTTTCAAGAATTCAGTGGATCATGCTGTAAACAATCCCATCGAGTCCTGCAGGGTGGATGGAGATGACCTCACTCTGCTTTCCAAGGCTCTATTTCCAGAACCTTGACAGTACTTGGCACAGAGGTATGGAGCAAATATTTGTCTTTGTTGAATAAATAAAATGAATATTAACTTTAGCCTTGGAAGGAACCCCAGAGAACATCTAAGACACTCTAGAAGATAAAGAGAATGAGCACTGAATAATTGTTAAAGTCACCTCTAAGGGAATGAGACCTTAAGGTCCCTGTCTCCCTGATCAGAGGATCTGTCCCCTCCCATCTGGAGCCATCTCTGAGATAAGATCTCTGCCCTGTCAACACGGGAGATCGTGAAGCATATTGATACTGGATTCTCTTGTACCTTTTACCAAACAGACAATTTCTTCTATCCATTTTTCTGAAACAAACATCAATGTGTTGAGTAGATAAAGCCAAATTCTCAGATAAGAATGAGGGGGAAGAATGATGACTCATTTCAAGAAAAACATTTCCTGAACTCTACAAGACAACACCAAAGCCTGGGACTACCATAGGAAACCTCAGCTGGCAGAGAGTGGACACTGAGGAACTGGAGGGACACTGCCATACCTACTAACTACCCTCTGTAGCTTTTGAGGGACTGCCCTTCAGGTCTGGATGTGGATTCACCTATGCATTTACTGAGCACCAACTCTGTGCCAGGCTTGGGCTAAGCTTTGAAGATTAACAGCAAACAAGAGCATATCACTTGTCGTGGGGCAGGGCATTTGGTGGGAGAGACAGGTGGAAGTGCATGAGCATAGTTACTTCAGAGAGTTGGAAATGCTTTTTTTTTTTTAATTATTTTGTATTTTTTAAGATGGACAGCATGCCTTTGTTTTATTTTTTTATTTTTGCATGCGGTGCTAAGGATCAAAACCAGTGCCTCACATGTGCTAGGCAAGTGTTCTGCCACTGAGGCACAGATCTATGGAGGGTGAGGCTAAGTCTGAATAATCATGCCATGGTAGGAAGGCTGTAAGACAGTGCAGTTGCATGGAGACTTGAAGGACAAGATAAAGTTACCTCGTTACCTCTGTGCAGATCTGAGGCAATAGTTCTTGGAAGGAAGAGAAGCAGGAGCAAAAGCCAAGGTCCTAGCAAGACCCTGCATGTGTGGGGAGCAGAAGAAAAGCCCTTCTGGGTGTAGAAGTGTAGGGAGGATGTAGGAAGTGAGGCGAGAGAAGTAGGCAGGGCTGTATCTTGCAGAACCTTGTTTGGGTTTTATCTCAAGTGTGTGTGGAAGCCATTGGAGACTTAAGCAGAGAGCATCATGATGTGATTTATGTTAAATAAAATCAGGAAGGCACACATGGAAGCGGAAGCCTGCTGCCAGCATCCAGGTGAGAGTGAGTCGGGACTGGGGTTCAGCTGAATGGACAAGCTTCTAATGGTCAGGAGGGCAACACAGGGGGATTTGGGGCTGAAGGAGAGTGTGTGCAAGACAGCAAGGCATGGGGATGAGGACAGGATGTGTTGGGGACTCACAGTTTGCAGGGGGAGTATTGGTGTGCATTGGAGAGCAGGGAGACAGGTGGACCATCCACTGCCAGAGCTGTCGAAACAGGTCAAGAAAACAGTTTCCTTCTTTCCCCACGCCTCGGTTTCCTTCTCAGTAACATGTGGGTGGTGTTCCAAGGGCAGTCACTCAGAGCCTTCCATTCTGTGACTCCCTGCAGTCCAGGGTGTGGATCACGATTTGAATGTTTTGCCTCTGTGGCATCACAAAGCCAGATAGTGAAGGTGGGTTTAGAATGGCTCCTGGAACACACTTTGAAATGCGAGAATAATACATGCATCATGGAAATGGGCATTGATATCACCAAATGTTGAAAGCCCTTTTCAAGGGCAAACCAAATCGTTTGCTACAAGATACACCTGGTCCAGGCTGTTTACTTCCTGTTTTTCTGTCCTTGCCACAGCTCAGTCTCCCGGGGATATTCAAGGTATTCTCTCACTGTTGGAAACACAAAGAACTTCCCTCTGCAGAAAGCAGCAGAGGCCAAGGCATAATGATGACCAGTTTGTGTTTCTGTTTTAACTTTGTGCCAGATTCTGACCTGTTCTTACTACATGCCAGATGCTAGTCTGAGCAGATCATTGTAGCAGCTTCTGTGGTTTGCATAACTCTCTGAGGTTGGTGACGTTAACCTCCCCATTTTAAGATGAGGAAAGTGGAGACTAAAAGATTAGGTAATTTCTCCAGGTCATGTAGTCTTTCTATGGTTGATAATAGATGGGATGTAGCAGAAAGCACCCTGGATTCAGCCTTCAGAGGCATGGGCTCTGCCATTCAGCAGGTTATGACCTTGACCTTCAAGGCATATAATGCTCATTCTCCACTGATTTCCTTATTTATGAAATGGGGAAAATAATAGATATATTAAGGAACTGTTGCGAGCATTGAAAAATTATGTAAAGTGCCTGATTCAATGAATGGCCATCTCTTCACACATAAAGATGCTTTATAAACCTCTCTTATTAAAAATTTTAATACAACTTCCCTGAATATTTCTAGGCCATTAACTTGGTTTTGTGCAAAATTGCATTTAATGTGAAGATATTTGTATCAGAGAAGGATTCTTAGGGCTCTTGGTTTCTGTATGGGCAAGGAAGAAGGTGTTGAGGTAAATATTTCCTTTGGAGATTAGAAACAGTGAGTCAGAAATTTGCACAAGTTGATATTAATTCCAGGCAATATTTACTTCTGCTTTATGAAGTCAACCGAGAAGAAATAAACCAAATATTTACTAATTGCCGTTGTAGACTCTGTTGGGGGAGATGAATTCCTGTTTTTCCCTCAGGGAGCCAGACGTCATCTAGAGCTGAGCTGAGGAAGGGTGGCCTTCTGCTGGGGCAGAGGGGCAGGTTATATTAGCAAAATCTGAAAGTGTATATGTGTGTGGGGGTTGGGGGATGGAAAGACAGACATGAACAGAGACACAGAAGCACAGAGAAATTGTTTCCACGTTAAGAACCCCTGGTCTAGACAAAGAGATTCACGAGGGAAGAAATAATTCCCTGGGGCCATGAGAAACTCAAACTTGTTTTTAATGCAGACAATACACTTAACCAAGCATTAGTGAGGGCACTCCTGGGTCTGGGGGAGGAGGTTAGACTGTCAAAGGCAGTGATTTACTCTCTCATGCCCCCCTTTGCTAACAAATAATTCATAGCACTTCCATCACTTTACTGAAAAGATAACACAATCCATCTGCAGAATGATTTCAATGCCAAATTAATACAATGACCTCATATAACAAAAATAACAAAAAGAGAAATTAAAGGAAAGCTATTTAAGATAAAATATCATATACAAAATATTTTAATATGCAAATACTCAGACATGACCAGAGAGGTGTTTAGCCAAATTCTTGCACCCTGGATGGGCATGTTGGACCTTGGTGGTGGCTCTTGGCAGGCCTCCTTGGTTTCCTCCAGTGACTTCTGCAGCATGTGGCCTCTCACCCTGCATGGATTAGCCTAAGACCCTTCACATTGCAGCCATTTCCTAAGAGAGAATAACAGATGCTCTGAGACTTTTAAGTTCTAGGTTTCAAAGTCAGCAAGCATCACTTCTGCTTCCTTCTGTGGGTGAAAGCGAGTCACAGGGCTAGCCCAGAGTACTCCAGCCTGGAGCTGGGTGGGAAAGGGACTCCACTTCTTGATGGAAGGAATGGCAAAGTCATGCTGCAACTGGGCATGCAGCCTGAGACTTCCTTCTCACTGTATGTGGAAACAACCTACAGCGGGGAGAAAGGGACTTGGAAAAGTTAAAAAAAAGTCTATTAAACCCTTCCTGAGTGCCTGGCACAGTGTTAAGATTTTACATGTTCTATTAAGAAAAACTTCCAGCAACCTCACGAGGCAGGTACTATTATTATCTCCACTTTACATATAAAAGAACTGAAGCTCAAAGAGGGAAAATAATTAGCCATGGTCACACCATCCCTAAGGAGCTGAGATGGGACCCATCTCTGTCTGACTCTGCCTGGCTCATATGGAGATAGCAGATACCTAGAGCAGAGAGAAACATGCCCTCTGAATAGTGCAAATGGCCTGGTTCCAGCATTGGGCAGATCCAGGGACTGGGCACAGAAGGTGTTCGATCTCTTGTTAGCAAACAATTGCAGTTACCCATTTGATGCTTTTTAATTTAGGGAGAAGGGGACTTGCACAGAGTGTATCAGTCAAAAAGGAATTGGTAATGTTGTACTTCCAAATATTTCAGTAACTTTAAGACATTCAGATCTTTGTCCTTCCAGAAAATGTACACTTCTAGAGTGCCAGGCATTTGAAGGATGGGCACATTAGTCAGTTTGCACATCAAGAGCAGAGGGTGATGACGGAATGATCTGGGAGAAGGCAAAGAGGACCGCTTCAGAATGATGGATGTGGCATGTTTGCTGGTACAACTGGCATGGGACAGACCCTGGGAGGAACAAAGCCGACTGAGTATGACCTTAATATAGGAGGGAACAAGCTAAAACATCCTGATCCTTTTGATCGTTGTCCATCATTAAGCAAGGTTAATCTTTCTGGGAGTATGAGACTCAAGTCGCAGTTGGTATTAATTATTTGACTTGACTTAGAAAACAGAACAGACTCTTTGTGAACTCTCTCAGTCTGGGATGACCCTCAAGTTAGCATTTCTTAGAAGGTTTTGATGAAGGGCATGGAGAATCTCCTCAACATCACAGTACAGAAGCTGATTCTGAGTTTTTACTCCTGACTTTATTATGGTCTTGATGTGAAAGGTCTTTCTGGAAAGGCTTAAACAGCCCCACAGCCTAAGAGTTCATTAATCCAGTCTTTCATGAATGCCACTAATTTTTTAAATTTTGTTTTAGTTGTAGGTGGACCCAATACCTTTATTTTATTTTTATATGGTGCTGAGAATCGAACCCAGGGCCTCATGTATGCTAGGCAAGTGCTCTACCACTGAGCCACAACCCCAGCCCTCCACTAATTTTTTGATGCCTCTAGGGATGTTATTCTAGGTATTGGCAATGTAGTGTTTGAAAACAAAACATGAAATGCAGAGTCTCATGGAACTTACATTCCATCAGAGGCAGGGAGCGACATTACAGAGTGTACCAGTGGGGACAGGTGCTAAGAAGAAAAACCATACTAGAGAGGACCCAGTGGTGGTGCAAAGCTATTATGGGCAGGTTACTGAGGAGCTGTTACTCCACTAAGGTGATGTTTAAGTACAGACCTGGGTGAAATGGAAGAAGAAACTTAAAGAAAATGTCAGAAGGAAGATATTTCCAGACATGGAGAGCAGTTAGGACAAAGTTCTGGAGGTAAATGTGTGTTTGGGTGGAAGAGTAACAGGGGAGCTAGTGTGGCAGGAACACAGTGAGAGGAGGGCACTGGTACCAGAAGAGTTAGAGGGGAGGGGAGTCAGGCTGGGATGCCAGGGCCCTCGAGGACTGGTAAGGACTCATTATTCAGGGTGATACAGGAATCTATCAGATAGTTTTGGCCAGAGGAGAGATATAATGTGAGTTATGATTTTCAGAGGTCATTCTTGCTGTTATATGGGGAACGATAAGGGGATAAGAATGAAAGTAGGGAGACTGTTTGACTAGTCCAAAGCTGTTGCAATTATTATTTGGTTAATGAATGACAGCTTCTTGGACCAGGGTCATAGCCGGGAAAGTTGTGGGACGTGGCTCAAGGGTTGAGTTGTCTTTCAAAGTTAATGTCGGCAAGATTAATGGACAAATAGGGTATGGGATGGGATTGAAGGATGACTCCAATGCTTTTAACCTTAGAGATAGGAAGGATGGAACTGCCATTTGCACAGATAAGAAAGATGGAAAAAGAAGATTGGCAGATAAAGGATAAAGAGCTGAATTTTGGTAATGGGACATTTGGAATGTCCACAAAACATTCAGAAGATCTGAAAGAAGAAGTTGAATGTAGGAGTCTGGCTTTAGGGGAAGAAGTCCACATTGGTGGTGACCAGATTGGCGATGATTTAGATGCCAACAGCATACAAATGATATTTAAAGTCATGGGATTGGATGACCCAGAGAGTAAGGGCAGATAAGATAACGTCAATGACAACAGAAATCTAAGGACTGGGTCCTGAGCACTCCAAAATTCATAAGTCAGGATAAAAAGAGGTGACAGTGGAGGAGTGCCAGAAGGAAAAGCTAGGAAGAGGGTCAAGTGCTACTCTGACAGTAGCCAAGAAGGTATTTCAAGGGAGGGAGAGGTCAGTCTCCTCAAATGAAGCCGATGGGTTGAGTTTGGCAAAAACTGAGCATTGAGTGAGAATGCCAATGTGAAAGCCATTAGGTGGAATCTGTTTTAGTGGAGACCCGAAGTTCAAAGCCTTACTGGCATATGTTTGGGACAGTATAAAGAAAGTGGGGAAAGAATGCAGACCACCCTTAGGAAGAGTTTTTCCGTAAGAGATTGGGACTGTGGCTGGAAGGGTTGATGGGGAAATTGTATCAAATCTGTAGGATGCTGCTCCTCCAGAAGAGAAAATAATTGCAGGTGGATGGAGGGTGTGTGGTGTGTTTCATCAACAGTAATAAGGACCCTCTAAAGCTTAGTGCTCATGAATTTAAAGTGGAATCCATCACGTGGTCATGTGTTTCCTTCTTCCATGTTGCTAGGCACAGAACAGGGGGAGAATTGACCTTAAACATGGTTTGTCCCTCAGGCCCAGGCAAGAATGTGGGAGAGAGAGGTTGAGAGTCTACATATGGACTGATTGTAGTGATGGACAATGAAAATTAAGTTGAATGTGAACAAACGGACAAGGGATGGGGACAATGAAAAAGAGAAAAGAGGTGATACATTTTAATCTGCACTGAGTTGAGGAACAGGTGAATGTGGGCCCAGCAGGGGAGACCTGCATATGGGGTTGGTGGTAAATCTGGGACTGTTGCCCATGATATTTTGAAGTGACGGTGGTAGAGTGTGGTAGTCTGGAATATGACAGGGCAACGGGCACCTGGAGGAGGATCACAGATAATTATGAAAGGAGAAGAGGTCAAAGAAGCCAGGGTGTTGGCCGGGTGGGCTGTATGGATTTTGAAGTCACCTGCCCCATATTTTTGATACTGTTCCTGAGAGGGTTGGGTCCAGAGTGCTCCTGGAGAGGTGTAGAGATTCTCAGGGAATATATATACATACATATATATATCTATATTATATAATATAGATATATATATTATATATGTTATATAATATAGATATATATATTATATATTTTTTTTACAGTTCCTGAAGACCCTTTATTTGTTTAAAGTACTCTGCAATCACGAGTTTGAGCAGCTACAGTGTTATTCACCATATTCTAGAGGTCCGCCCTCTTCTAGAAGAATATGGAGCTACTAAACACATGGTACTATAAAACCAGACTCCCGAACCGGAGCTCCTGAACGCAACTGTGCCACCAGCTGGACTCTGGGTTGCCACTTAAGCTTTCCATCAAGGCTGGACTCCCAGATGAGAAAAGACAGGCCAGCCTTTCAAGAGTTACAGCAAGTGACTTAGACACCAAAGGCCCCGCGGGAGGCAGCTACGCTTCCCTCACCACCCCTACCAGGGCAGGCCTGAGGCTGCGCCCGTGCAGCTCGTATCCCACCACCAGCCCACTGTGCCCGGCTCCTTGCCCTCTACTGGCGTGTGGCACAGAGCCTCATGTTCATAAGGGTTGAACTTGGCTCCAAGGGGGTCCAGCTGGAGCCAGTCGTGCTTTGTGAACACCTTCTGAATCTGCACCTGGGTCAGTACCAGCCCCTCGCACAGGCTTTTCAGGTGAGGGTTGTCCTCTTTAATTTCTTCTTTCGGAACTCTCTGTGTTGCCTTCTCCAGAATGTCTGCAGCCTCCAGCAAGTCCTCACAGAAGCCTTGGATGCCATATGATTTTGCCTGTTCCACCAGTTTTTGGTTCCTCTGCCTCAAGTTCTCAGTGTCTGCCAAAGCTCGCTTACATTTTTCCATGGTGTCTCTCAGCTGCTCTTTCAACCTGACCTTCTCTTCCAGGAGGTTCTTGTCTGTAGAGGGTGGCTCTGTCTTCTGCTCATTGTGACCCATGTCCTCTTCCAGGCTTTGGCCATTGTTCTTTTGTTTTGTAGCTGTGCACAACAACAGAGGAGAGGGACTGAGAGACGACACCAAAGCCAGGAGATTGTGCTGCGCCAACCTTACACACCGAGCCACCCTGACTGCCACACAGCCTCCGTCAGGCACGTGCCGGGCCTCAGGGAATGTTTTTGAATAAAGAGTTGTTCCATAATGACAATCAAATCACAATCTAAGACAAAAGTCTTAAGAGTGGATAAGGCAGAAATAAATGGATCCCATTCTGTGGTGAGCCAAAGTGGGGATGCTCATCTTTAACAACAGAATGTGATAAATTAACTCTTTGAGGGAATTACTTCATAATTTCTTTCTCCCTGGATGCTGTAAGCATTTAGCCTTCCAGAGCCCTTACAGAATAAATTCATATAACAACTCTAAGGAATTTTGTCTTTTAAAATGTTTCTGTTCCCTCTATAATTTGGTAGTTGAAAAGGAGACAAACCTAAGAAGAGGATTTTATGTACAGAGCCGAAGACAGGGGGATAGAGTCATTGGAATTCAAATTTCTTTCCTCATCATTATGACAGCTCTGAGTTTAGCATTGGATTTTGTCTTTTTTCAACTACAAATAAGATCTCTGGAGCTGACCCTCTCTTAAGAAATAGCACTACAGGAATATAGTGCTGTGTTTAGACTGGTCAGTAATTGAGTTCTCAAGGCTAAATGCTTAGTTTGTGGGTTGTTTCAAAGGCAGAATGTGTTTTCTTCCACAGAAACAATGTTACATATGGAAGTTAGGGTTCTAGGCAAGTCTATTTAATCACAGCATCCTAAAATAGAGAATATTACTTTATTTTGTCTTCATAAATGATGCTGTATATATTTTATAAGACTATGTTAATGTAGTTAGGAAAGAAAGTCTCCTTTTCCCTTTGGAGCTGTCTTGGGTCATAAAAGAGTCAATTCCATCAAGATTTCTTCCCTTTTAAGGAAGAATTAGAGTCTGGGTCGAAGTGTTGAAAAGTGATTCTTGTATCAGCCTAATCTCTTGGTTCCCTCTGGCAACAGAATCTGGAGAAATGTGAATGAAAGAAAAGAATAAATCATTTCAGAAGCTTATTTTGGCCTCGGGTCCAAGGAGCATGCCACAACCCAGCCTCAGCTGTAATAAATCAGACACTTTTAATTTCTGCCTGGTTCCTGGGTCTACTTCCCAGTGGACCAGCATCCTTAGAAGAGAAGACAGACAGACATTGGCCTTCTAACCCCAACAACGTAGAGTGCGAGTCAGCGTGCTCTCAACGTGTGCGTGAGAAGGCAGACGTTTCCACCAAAATCCAACTGCCTCCACTTCCCTGAGCTAGGAGAGAGTGTCTCCTTGGTGTGACGTGGCTCCCTCCTGTTCTTCCCTTCCACACCCTCCTGGGGTCATGCACATCATGTTCTCGAAGGCAACACTGATGTAATTTAAAGAGCCCCAGAGAAAGGCTTCCCGTTTATCACCATTCCGCCTGTCTGCTACGACCCATCTGCTCTTTGATAGGCATCACAGTGGTGTGCAGGAAAGTCATGACTTTGGGCTTAGACAATTTGATTTAAACTCGGGTTGACCTCTGACTCATTCAGAAGCCTCAGAAAAGTTAATTAACTGAGAGTCAGTTTCCTCATATGTAAAATAAAGATGGTTAACTAATACCCAACTTGAGAAAATTCAGGGCTCACCATTGATAATGATTGCTCGTTCTTGCAAACTCTGGGGAGTAGGAATGGTCTCATTTTACAAAATGAGGTAACAGAGACTCTGAGAGCCTAAGTGTGGTCCAGAGCTGGGATTCAAGTGCAGGCTCCTCTTCCATTGCAACACACCTTCTGCAGGCACAACTGGGGGCCTTCACGACCTCTGCTGTGGTGGAGATGTTAACTGAGGCTGTGGCTGGGGTGCCCCACAGTCCCTCTCAGAATGCCCTAGTCAGGCCAGAGGAGGTACTTGTTCAGGTACTGCAGAATCACTGGCTCACTCCACACTCCTTGTGAGAACAATTTTGGCTTCTGGTGATAAAGCTCCTGATGTGAAATGATGTTGTTTCTTCTTCCTTTGAGAGACCAGTGTGCTCCATTTTTCAGACTATAATAAGAAAAAATTCACACTAGGATGAAATGCCAAATGAAGGAACTTCAGTCCCATTAGAAATGATGGTCAAAACCCAAGAGCAATAAAACAGCAAGCCAATGGTGAAGAGACACGTGAGACACATTATTTTGATGTTATTGTCTTAAATAACTGGAGATGACCTGGAACTTGGTTATAGATAAAGATAAAACTATGACTGATCACGATTTCTTGTGTAAAGGAAAACAATGAATCTCTGGAGGTTCATGGCTCGGAAGAAGAATAAGTCTGTCATTACACACCCAGCGCACATCTTCCCATTGCCAAAAATCAAATAGGAGGAATTACTGGGGTTTCGGGAGGTTTTAGGTTACAGGTCACTTTTTGATGAAAAACTTAGTATTGGGAATATTTTTCTGTGTAAAGTTCAAAAAGTTGACCAAATCTCTCCCTCAAAGGATTAAGCTGTCTTCCAAGAATGTATTTTACTTACATAACAGAGAGATGGGGAGAAAAAATAATAAAGAGGGGATGAAAACGGTGAAGGAACTTGAGATGGAGACATGCACAAACGTAGGATGGGGAGAGGGGCTGTGTGTTATGAAGGAAAAGAAGATATTATGGTCTGGGTGGCTCATATAAGGTCAATGGGCCTTAATTGCTTTTTTTTTTTTTTTTTTGCATCAGAAAATCTGAGGAAAGACAATCATTTCTTGAATGGAATTTTATTTCTTTTTACCTGGGTAGTTGGGAAATAACCTGGGATTGCTGTGTTGGCCTCAAGAGGTCCAGGAACATTGGTTCTCACTCCTGTATTGCAGCCATCTGTTGGTAGCAAGTCTCTGCGTGATTGTCCTGTGAGGGCGGAAGGGGAGAACTTCATGCTTCTTTATTCAGGGAACTTTGTGTGCAGTGCTGGTTCTAAGAATGACCCCGAGGACACAAATTCACTGTAGGAACAAAGAGTCTCATGCAAATAGATATTTTTAGACAGGCTTGCATGGGGTTAGAAGTTTCTTGCACTACAGTTCAAGCTTGTGTGATCTTGAGCAGGAGTTTAATATCTCCGTGCCTCAGTTTACTCATCAACACAAGGAGGACAAAGTCCCCATAGGGATTCTGTGAAGAGCAAATGTTACTACAGTTGAATCAGCCAGTATTCATTTAGGAAAGCAGAAACTCCACCTGATATTTTAACACAAAGATTTTAATACAAAGAATCAGTCAAACAGAGGCCAGAAGATTAAACAAGCAGAGGGAACAGGGAAGAAAGAGATGGAAACTGCAGAAGTGAAGGAAGAGGTTGGGGGATTAGAACCCAGAAGCTGGGAGGTAGAGCTTGGGACAGCCCTGGGGAGGGGCACTAGTGCTTCTGAGAGACCAAAATGGGGTGAGTGTTGAGTGTGTGGGGGAAAAACAAACTGGAACCTTGAGCCCACTGCAACTGCCCTAGTGAAGAGCTGGTGATGTTGTGACCTAGACGGGAACAGAAGCAAAATAGGAAGGAGCTGGTCTCCTAAGAAATACCTAAAATGCCAGGCAAGCTTCTAGAATAGACCCTGCTTGAGATGGAGTGGAAATTTTTTCTCCTTTCCTGGCTCAGTCCCATTCCTTGTGTCCTTTCCGTATCATTGTTTTTTTTTTTTTTTTAAATTTAAACTAAGAGAATAGTAAATGGGTTCTCTGTGGCTCAAGATAGAAAATAATTAAAGATTATGGGCACACATGGTGAGGATGGAGAAAATACGTGAGTTTCAAGATGATCAGGTCCTTTCATATAAAACTGAGAGTGTGAGTCATCTAATCCTTGGCCCATCCATCCACTCATGCAGTCTCCCCTGCTCACTCACCCACTCACCCCCACTTCTCCTCCATCCATCATCCCTTTTATTCACCCACCCTTTACTCCTTCCCTTCCTTATGATTCTAGCCCAACAAATCCTCGAGAGTGATGTGCCTGCCTACAATAGGCCAGGCCCACCACACAGGGCTGGGACTCTTCCTGCTGGCTGCGATGGGGTTCCCTTCCTCCGGGAGCTCACAGTCTAGTGAGAGAGACAGGTATATAGCGTCCAAATTATAGCAAAATGGCATGTGATTTTATTGAGACATGAGTATGGAAGTAATTTCTTGGTGATATGGATATTATTAAAAGCAAATCTAAAGCAACAGAGAAGCAACTTCTAGGATGTTCGGTGGTATCATGGTTAAGGCTTGGTGTCAGATCCTGGATCTTGCATTACTGGTTCTATCATTGAATTGCGTTCTTAATATTTTTCCTTTGTGCCTTTGTCTTTTCATCTTTAAAATGGGACTCAAAACACTTAAATCCAATTGCTGGCAGTAAATCAATGAATATAAAGCCCTAGAATCATGTCTAGCACAAAGGACACATTAAAAATATTGGCTAAAATTAATATTTGTATGGAACCTTGGAGTTAAATTCATTATTGTGTCTAATTTTGAAAAATTCTCCCCAACCCCAGGAAAATTGGCAGGGTAGTTACTACTTTTCAGTCAGACACAGTGAAGTTCAGGGAGGTTGATTTTGGGGACAGAGTCATGAATGGTGAAGCTGTGGGGCCTCAAATCTACCTCAGTGTTCTTTCTGTAACTTCTTTCTCTTATGCCACCAAGGCCCATGTGCTGACCTGGAAAGCAACTGCGGGTCTCCCAAGTGCCACACCTGCTGACCGGCTGCATCCGGGCTGACTGCAAACAGTCAACAGGCCCAGGCAGCAGCACAGCCGAATCACTACTGCTTTGTCCGCCTCTGCCACTCAATGCGAGGTCCCTGGGGATGGAGGTGCAGGAGGCATGGGTCAGGAAGCTGCCAGACACCAAATACACATCTTAATTAGTGGAAGGCAGTCACCTTTGTCCAAGTCCTAGATGATCAAGTGTCTCCACAGGGGTCTGGAGAATGAGGAATCCAAAGTTCTTCCAAAGTGAAAACTTGTTTTAGAGTCTAAAAACGCTCACAAGTGAGATATTTTTGACTGAGATTCCACTCAAAATGTGGGCAGATTTCCTTGACTGTTTGATTTAGCTTTTGGTTTGTGTCCTGTGAATCTGCATCAAAATTGTGAGTGTTGAAATGTGTGAAGCTGGGAGAGAGGCAGGAGATGGTGCAGTCGCCCCAGACCTCAACTTGCAGCTACCATAGCTGCAGGGTGCTTGGGTATGGAAAGGGACACAGGGGCATAGGTCCCGCTCCCATTGCCATGTGTGGAGCCCTGGGGTGGTGAGATGGAACAGCATGTGCTTTCTAGAATTCCAGGCTGCTTGGAGAGACATGCAGTACATAATTAAAGTACAGTGTAATTTGAGGATCCTGCAACCTTGCTGTTTTAATCAGCTTTTTCGCTGCTGTGACTAAAGGACCCAACCAGCACAATTGCAGAGGAGGAAAAGTTTGTATAAGGGGCTTGTGGTTTCAGAGGTCCTAGTCCATAGAAGGTCGGCTCCATTCCTCAGGACTTGAGGTGAGGCAGAACATTGTGGCAGGAGAGGGTGGCAGAGGGAAGAAGCTCACAGCATAATCAGGAAGCAGAGAGAGAAACTCCACTCACCAGATACAAATATATACCCAAAGCCAAGTCCCAATTCCCACCTCCTCCAGCCACACCCTACCACTTCAGTTACCATTCAGTTAATCACTATCAGGGGATTGATTCACCGATTGGGTTAAGACTCTTACAACTTGATCGTTTCTCCTCTGAACCTTCCTGCGCTGTCTCTCACGTGAGTTTTGGGAGGACACCTCACATCCAAACCAGAACACTTGCACAGGGAGTGCAGGGGAAGAACTGATGGATATTGCATCTGGGAATCTGCGGAGGTTTCTAGACAGGCATCTTGAAGATGTGTGTGCTAAGCAGCAGCCATAGCGAATCTAAAGACCTGGGATTATTTATATGCTCAACTTAATTCAAACTGTTTTCCTAAACAGTTGTACCAATTACCAACACTTAGTATTTTCTTCTCAATATTTGCCAAACTAGTGGGTGTGAAATGGGACCTCGTTGTGGTCTTAATTTGCATTTTCTTAATCACTAATGAGGCTAAGTATCTTCTCATATGCTTATTGAGAATTCATGTTTTATGTGTAGTACTTATTTATGACTCACTTCCATTTTTCCATTTGGGGTGTTTGTATTTTTTTAATTGATTTGTGGAAATTTCCATATATTCCTTTGTTGGTTTTTTTTTCAAAAACACATTCTCTAATGTATTTATTCTTATGAGTATATATATATATATATATACATATACACACACACATATGTAAATACACATATATATCTATATAATCACTTTGATATGTAATAATATACTTACATATATTAAAGAGTGCCTGTAGATCCTATATATTGTATACCTCCTATGGCTCATATTTTCATTTTACAGGATTTATTATGTATCCTGTTTAAGAAACATTCTCTACCCTGATTCATAAAGATATGCTCTTTTGCATATATTTAACTTTTTTTTAAAGTTTAACCTTTCATATATAAATTTATAAACTACTTAGAATCCGTTTCTGTATATTGTATAAGAAGTGCCAAATCATGCAGGGACTTGAGGAATTAGGGTTTTATTCTACAAGCAATTAGAAGCCACCAAAGACTCTAAATAGGGGAGTGACATACTTTGATTTGTATTTTAGTATTCATCTTTGGTGGTTGGATAAAAAGTAGATTGTAAGGAGGAAGACATGGATGAAAGGACAGCAGGTAGAGGAGGGCTCTTACATGGTCCAGGAGAGAGATGTTGTCAAGTGGGACTTGGAGAGCTTAGTGCAGATAGGCAGGAGCAAAAGGATCTGAATTCTATTTTTAGGTAAACACATCATAACTTTCTGTTCAAATGGATGTCATCTTGGAGAACACTGGATTGAGTGGCTGAGTGATGATGGTGACTTTGGAGATAGAGGAGACGCGGGTGTGAGGGATCTGAGAGAGCCAGGTCAAGCCTGCACACCAATGAGATACACCAATGGAGATGCCATTAGACACCTGGTACAACTGTTTACAGTTGAATTAAGTTGAGCATATAAATAATTAGAACACAGGTTTGGAGCTGCGGTGGAGAGGCAGTCTGAGTTGCAACTCTGCACTGGGGGTGGATTTGTGACTAGCTGGAAATCTATACTGTGGCGAGATTATAAGGAACCCGAATTTTGGTGAGCTGAGAAAGTGAAGGGGGAGAGGAGCTGGATGCATGCTGACTAATCTTCCAAGGAGCTAGGTGGTAAAAAAAAGGGGGAGGGGCAGTAAAGGCAGAAGGTAGAGCTAGAGGTGAACAGAGGGTTGAGGGACTCCTTGCTCAATGTGAGAGAGATTTCACACTGAGTGGAGGTACTGGAGAAATGTAAGAGTTGAAAATATAGAAAGCAGACATGGAAGATAATTTAAAAAGTATTCCTTGGAAGTCTGGGGGAGGAGAGACAGGCATGGAGGGGATGCCCTTTGATGGAAAGGTGAAGAAGCAGCCATTTCCTGACAGTGACAGAAATGACACTATACTGTGACCCTTAAGTGCCAGGATTCAGAGCCAGGCAGCCTGGGTTTGAATTGGGTTCTGCTGCTACGAGTGGAGGAACTCCCACCTTAATTCCTTCGATGGTGAGATGGGGATGATGATCCTATTATCCACAGGGAGGCCTCTCATGGGGACCGGAGGGCATCACAGAGCACCCAGCACAGAAGTGCTGTGATTATACAATATCACAAGTGAAGTGATATTGTATTAATAAATAGAGTTTGCATGTGTGAGCGGGGAGTCAAAGGGGTACACATTACATTTCTCAATGTGCTGATAGTAGTGTGAGGTGACATGGTACTGGGGCAGGTCAGGAAGAAACAGTGTGAAAGAACTGTTCTAGGACAACGAGAAAGGGAACCCGTCCCCAGCACTGGCTTCCTGTTGGCATAGCATGGCAGGTAAAATTGACTTAAAATGAGAATGAAGGGTACTAGTTCAGACGGTTCTTTTCCTGTGAATGTGAATGAGTGAAATTGGGACAATTCTTGGAATTGGTCACCAGAAGCACAGCGTGTTTTCTGAAACCAGAAACTAAACTGTACTTTCCCTGAAGCTGAATCTGTACTGAGCTGCCTGTTCGGAGGGTCACTTACTTGAAATACAGAGGGATATGTCTTGTTTTACAAAGAACATCTTTGGATTTCAACTGTTTTTTTCTTTTGGGTGTGCCGTCTGCTGTTATGGGAGGGTAAATTTCAGCTACTGGAGATTACATAGATATTTAGACAAATACAGTTCTAAAGATATCACAAAAACGGATGAAATATACAGTAGACATCTAAAAGGATGTCCTAGCTGCACAGTGCTGATGCACCTATGTAATCCCAGCTACTCAGGAGGATAAGATGGGAGGACTGGGAATTTGATCAAGACTGGTCTGGGCAACATGGCTAGACCCTGCCTCCAAGAAACCAGCCAACCAAACAAAAAACCCAGGGAACCAGTACTTGATAATTTGAAAAGATATGGCCCAGATAATGTAATTTCTGTTTTGATACCTCATGAAAGAAAAGGCACATATATAAATGGGAGAGGTAATTAACATTTAGCTAGCATTTTCTAAATAGATGACACTCATTCAGCTCTTTTAAATATACTTGTTAATGCAATTATTTTTAGTTGCTTATATTTTTAGTTGAAAAAACTGAGATCAAGAAAAGGTACATTGCTCAGCTATTATACACAGAGACATGATTTAAATCATTGTCTATCTGACACCAGTGGTTATGATAATGACCTTGTTCTATTTCTTTGTCATCTAAAGTTGTAGGAGTTACTGTTGCACTCAGATGCAAAAACCCTGACTAGACCTATTCCATAAATAAAGACCCCATGACAATTGCGGGACTTCTAGGTCCTGCCTGCCTTGTATCAGATTTTTTTTTTCCAGCTTCACTGTACCTGACCACATAGGTTCCAAGGGCTACAGACCAGAACCAATGCAGCTTGACGATGGCATGGGATTATAAACTGAAGATAAAAATAGTGTAATTGTTGTTTTAAACACATTGATGCTAATGCTTACAGGGACATGAGTCTTTGTAAGTTGTAAAGCACTTGTTGGCATGTCAGTGCTCCTGAGAGGTAGGCATGGCAGGCCAGCAAGATCACATCACTCACCTGAGCTTTGCCTGCTGATTAGTGGCCTGGCTGAGTCTGGCCTTTTTGCATCTTGTCCAGTGACATGTAGAATAATGAGACATTCTCAGTTTGGAGTTACTGTGTCTATACAAATGCCAAGCTAACCTAGAAGATACATGGATTTATGGCCAGACTTAAAATAGCACCAGCATATTTCAAAATAGTTTACAATTTACTTTCTCTGTTGGAAAGGAAAGACGACCTTTCTTTTCTTTGTGCTTCTAAGAACACTTAGCTGCAGGTTACAGCCATGAACTGCACATGGCGTCCTCTCGGATTGTTCCTTATTCAAACCATCAAAGAAGAAGGAAAAGTTTCTCAGTCATTTGCAAATGGTAACAAATTGAACTCTGAGCCAGGCATTTGCAGGGGACCTGAGCAATTGTGACACTTTCACAAGTTCTGAAAGGCACTCCCCTCATGGATCTCCCATTGCTTCTATCAAACCTGCAGCCAGTGGGGGCACCGGGAGTCACCCTTGGTTTTTCTACCCAAAGAAGCCAAGGCATGGCTCAATCCTGCGCCAGCCACTCATCATATGGCACATTATTGCTTCGTGGGTTTCTGTGACATTGTTTGTTTTTCTGTCCCCTTTGCTCCTCTGAGTTAGGTTCTGTGCTCTGAGCAGCTCAGCTCCTCTGGAGGCAGACAACTTGGCTCAAAGACGTGCACAATGAATTTAGAAAGCAACACTGGGGCAGATGACATTTGCAGGTTTTGTGGTCTTGATAGAGCCTCTTACATCACTGGCCTCCCTTTCTTCATCCATGAAATGAGCGTGAGGTTTGTGAGTGAGTGGAATGTGATGCGTGTGAGCATACTTGCATGCGACATGGATAATCACCTTTTCGAGACTGACATCATCACCCTATGTTCATGTATGATTACACAAGTGGTATGAATCTACATTGTGCACAACTGTGGAAACGAAGGGTTGTGCCCAATTTGTGTACAATGAATCAAAATGCTAAAAATGTAATGTATCAAAAATATAATGAATCAAAATGTAAAAATAAAACAAACAAAATAAAAAAATAAAAAAAAAAATTATTCTGTCTTTCCCATATTTATGACTCTTAAAAACATCTCCACTTCTGACATGATGTTCTTTTATGGAGGGCTCCTCCAATGGCCTGGTGGCCAGCCTGTGGCACCTGGGAGAGGGTGGAAGCTTTAGGAGGTGGGGTTTGGTGGGAGGAGGTTGCGGCTGTGGTGAGGTGAGCAGGCCTCCTCTGCCATGATATACTGTGTCACCAGCGGTCCAAGGGACAGGGCCAAGCAACCATGGCTTACACTTCTGCAAACAAAGTCAAAATAAACCTTTCTTCTTTTCAGTTGCTTATCTCAGGAATTTTACCAGAGTGATGGAAAACTGATACACCATCCTTCTCCAAACTCATTCCAACCTGTCCTTCATCATTCTTTCTTGAAAGACCTTCAGTGACAGCATGCTTGTGAGGATGTCATTGAGTAGAGCAGTGATAACCTTTACCTGAGTCTCTCATTCCTGGGCCAGGATGTTGGTTCCCCAAGACCCCAGGTTGGCCTCCTGCTGGGAACACAGGTCCAGCAGAAGGGAACTGACTCCAGTCGTGCCTAACCCCTCATGTAGGAAGCTCTGGGGTTCCTTTCCCTGCCCATGAACTTCCTTTCCCAACAACTCCAGAAGAAGCCTGGATCTTTTCAGAGTGTGCCTCCTCCAGGTGTTGGGAGGCTTTAGACCTTGTGTCCATGGCCTTGTCTAAACAGCAGTAAGGCCAAGTCCCTCCCCTTCTCATGCATCCCCTGCTGTTCAGTATTCCCATGAATCAAGTCCAAACACCCTTGCCTGCTTGGTTTTGAGCATGTTAGCTCCTTCCCTTCCTTGAGTGTGGCATGCTCGCTTCCACCCCTCATTTTGCCCATTCTCACCCTTTCCCAAGTGGCTCCCTCATTCCATTCAGGGCTGCCCCATCTTCCAGCCTCCTCAGGAGCTGCCCCTCCCATGACACCCTCTCTGGTGGCTCCCATCTGATCTTTTCCTTTGGTCCTGAACTTCACCCCTCTGACAAGTCTGCTGTAGCATGGGTTTAGCACCAAGTTATACACTGCTTGGTATACACTGATCTTGTTGGTGGGAATGAAATATCTTCCACTTTACTGATGGGCTTTTCCATCTACAATCTACAATATTTCTTTCCAATTTTATCTGCCAAGCCACCTCTTCCCAAACCAGCCTCCCTCTACATTCCCATTAAACTGTGATTCCCTGCTCCTCAGCTCTCTTTTGGCTTCAGTTTTTCTCTCCCATTGGGTCTACCTCCTTCCATTTCCATCCTGATATTCAAAACCAAATTTTCAGTCTTCCCTATTATCCTCAATCAAAAGTCATCTTTATTTCTTTGTTATTAACATTTCTAGGTGGAAGGACTCAGATCAGATCCAAGTCCTGGTCTGTCAGTCACAGTTCTGATCTTGGGCAAGTTATGTAACTCCTGAACCTCAGCTCCCTCTGTAAGGATCATGAACTTCTCGGGCCTTTGGGTGTTTAGAAATGTTACTTTATCTGCCAAGAGAAATCTCCTTCTCTTACTGAGTCACTTGGCTAATTACTTCTTCATACTCAGAAGTCACTCTGTCCTGGAAGTCTTCTTGATTCCCCAGGTTGGTGTTACATGGCCTCTCTGGCCTCCCACACTTCCTCTGTCACTACCTCAGGTTACTTTACAATCGCATGTAAAGTACCAGGCCTACCAATACCAGGCCTACACTACAGATTAGATGATCAACAAATGCTTCCCAAAGAAGCTTTCCTAATGCTTTGGGTAATGCACCAGTAACATAGCGGAAGTTCAATAAATCCTGTGTTCCTGTCCCCCATGTTTTAGTGTGCCCTACTCTGTAATTAGTATTTTTCATTTATACCTCTCTACTTGAATTACTATATCTTAAGATGTAGATACACTTGATCTACAACTCAACTACCCTTTTATCACTCACAGGATATAAGACACAGCACCATGTATATTTTGGATCCGACGATAATGCACTTGTTGCAATTCAAATCTTCATCTTAGGAAAACATTTTGCCTACCTTCACTGGTGTCATAACAGGGAACCAGCCTTCTTTTAAAAGGCTTTCCATTCTAAATGTTTCTTAGTGTTTGTGGAAGGAATGAGTGATGAATACATGCCCTGGATTCTGAGTTGGGACCAGGAAGACAGCTCACCATCTTCCCTTTTTCTTGTGCCTTGCACTTGAACTGAGAGTTGAAAAGCCATGGTGAATTGAAACAGGGAAGAAACCAGCGTGACTCTTATGCCTTGCTATTTGGAGTCCCCTGGGAGCATGGCTGAAGTGGTTGCTTAGCACACACACAGAGGCAGAGAGTAGGTGGATATATGAAAGAACAGAAGAAAAGAAGTAAAGAAGAAGCATGGAGGAACTTTAAAAATAAGCAAAATTACATGAAGTCATGGAAAGAAAGCCAAGTCTGTTACCTCTCTTTCTCTCTCTCCCCTCTGCTTCTCTCCTTCAAGGTTATCCAGAAAAGACCCCATAAGTGCTGTAGTTTCTTCAATGGACTATAAGGGACCAAACCAATAGCTGGACTGACCAAGGATGGAAAACCCAGGAAGCCTGGAGTCCTTCCCACTCTCTCCCCAACCCTCCCAGGCAGGCCTTGGCTTGTCCCAGTGTTCCCTGCCAAGAGGATCCTGCTTAGCCTTCCAGCCCAGCTGATCTGCCTGGGCTCTGAAAGGCAGAAGCATGAGCAGAGCCGGGCAGTGAGGGCAGGCACTGCAGCAGTGGTGCCAGGAGGAGGCACTTGCTTATTTCATAGCTGGATTTAGTGGCATAATGAGGTTTCATCTGTTGACTGTCAGTCTACCATCCATCAACCCCTGTCCCACTGGGGACAACACCCAGGTCCCATGGGCCTCTGGAACATTGGTCTGTTCTCTTCCCTGACTATTAGCCCCAGTAAATAAAGGAAATGGAGCCACAGATGGAAGTTGTTTGCTGCACGAGTGTGTCTCGGGGCCAGCAAGGCTGTGGCTGATGTCCCTGCCAGGAAACACACCAGCTGGTGATGTTTTTATGTCTGCTCTCCCCAGTTCTGATGGGGAGCAAGTGGGAGGATTGATGTGCTTGGCCTGCCTTGTTTTCCCTCCAGCTTCCATTTTGGGTTTATACACTCTTGGCAGCCCAGCTGCAGGCTCTGCTTCTCAGGCATCCTCAGACTGAAGCTGTGACAATTGGTCCTTGGGGATGAAGGAAGGGGGCGGATGGCTTCCTGCACCTGCTCTGGCTTGCATGAGGGATTCCCCCTTCTCACCCATTAGACTGAGACTACTTGAGACAAAGGGACAATTTCTAGCTTATTGTAATGGAACAAGAGGATTGAATTCTAAGTGCAGAAAGGAAGCCTTGTGGATAACATGGTGCTGGACCTTGAGAAGAGACAGCCTGGATCCCCTTACAAGATCATCCACTCATCAGCTCTGTCCCCTGGGGTTTCTCAAAGCTAAAGGCATTGCAAAGTCTTTGGACAATATATTTCTAAATTTGTAGATTCCCTAGGTGAGTGACTTTGTGAAGTTATGTCTCTAGCTCTCAGTGTCCTCTTTTGTACAATGGATGGATAGATGAATGAATAAGTCTGTCTATCTATCTATCATCTATCTATCATCTATCTATCTATCTATCTATCTATCTATCTATCTATCTATCTGTTTTAATTCTAATCCCTGTAAATTTTCCTACCTTTATAGATGCTATTGATTTGTATAAAAATTTCGTGAGTTTCCAAAATTCCATTTTACAATGAAATGTTTGTAGCTTAGGTTTATTACAGTTTCAGTTTTCCAAATCATATATATGTGTGTGAATATTTGCATGATTATGTGTTGGTCTTCGATTCCTTATTTTGAGAGACATATGTCATCATGATGGGACTCAAATTGCCCAGGTTGGATCTTGGCTTGGCTTCACCAGTAATTCCAGCTTAAGCAAGTGGCTCACCCTTATTGTATTCCATCTTTTCTTTGATAAGATGGATGTGATAATAATAATGTCTACCTCTGAAGGTTGCTATGATAATCAATGAATTTATATTGTGAATTCTTAAAACAATGATATTAATGTGGGAAATGGTTGAAGAATATGATTTTGAAATTTTTTGCTTTCAGGAAGTTGTTTTCTAATACATAAACATCTTCACCTCATGCATAAGACCTTGTATCTTATATTCATGTGAAGTTTCCTTCCTTAATTCTTTTTCCTTCCCCCATTTTTCCTTGTCCTCCTCCAGCATATTCTCTTTCCTCCTTCCACTGGGTTTCTCCTTTCTGCTGTCATGAGAATGAAGTCCCTGCCCACGGGTCTTCTTTGCCATATAGAATACGTGTACACACGCACAGACACACAGCATGCCTACACTTACATATGTACTAGAAGTTATCATTCCAGTTCATTTAGGAACTGAATTTTACCTCGTTAAAGAGCAAAATATTAGTAAAATGACCTCCTGATTTGTTTTCTCTTAAATAGAAAAAAGTTCTTTCCAGTGAAAAAGCCTGGGAAGAATGATCGACCAGCCTGGTAGGAATGAAAGTACTTCTTATCCAAATGTCTCCAAATACCACTTCTTACTGAGAAACTGGGCTTCTTCAAGAAGTAGATGATTATGGGTGGGGGACAGGAAATACATAAGAAGATTCTGGATCATCTTTTCACCTCAGAAGGCAAGGGAGCTACCAGAGGCCCTTGGGGACACATCAAGATGACTTAAGAGTGATGTGATGTAGTTTGTAAGGTCTAAAGATGAGCAACGTAAACATCAAAAGAAAGAATAGGCCCAATATCTTGAAATACATCATGCATGTAAAAAGTCTTTGAACTCAATGTTATTTTAGATAAACAAAGGAGTCACTGTTACATTTGGAGAATTCTAGAGACCCTGCTAATTTTTGAGAAAATTAGTAAACAAAGGGAAAGATGAATCATCACCCTTTCTTTTTAGTCAAATTTTACCTCAAGGCAACCAAGTGGTTGATGTTACAAAGTTTTTTCTTTATAAAAATATTCCTGATTATAAATTAAAGAGGAAAATTCAAATAAAGATAATTATTTTTAATAGAGATAAAATCATTAGGTGAAATGCTAATGGGGGATATTATGAAAGATGTGTTTGGCTGGGAACACTGATACCCATGAATCCATCTTAACCTCATATAAACAGAGGTAGTCAGGTATTAGGTGCTTCCTGATGAAATCTCACCATATCATAAAAATGGACAAAATGTGAATGTGATCAAATCATTTAATCTACCCAACAGTTTCCAGAAAATAAGGAGGCACAGGAACACACTAAACAATACCACAGGTGTGTACTTGTCTTTGGGAGAATGTGGAAACTCTACCAAAAATGTTACATGGTATGTCAACAAATAAATTATTAGGGAAAGCAAAAGAGGCTGAGGAAACCTATAGATAAAAAGAATTTAAGAGACATGTTAGCCACTGCCACAGGGAGTGGATGAATGAGCAGACTGGATATTTGATAGCACAATGCAATTGTTATTAATTTTTTAGACATGTAGTGGTTTTGTGAATATGTTTGAAAAAAGAGGCCCTCTCTGAGAGATATATTCTAATATATTTAAAAATGAAACAGTAAACCTGGAATATGCTTAGAAATTATGGGATATGGAAATTGGTAGGGTAAGAATGTAAAAGATCCACCATGAATTGATTACTTTTGAAAGCTGGAAATCGATATGTACAATTTCATTTTATTAGTCTCTTGATCCTTGTGTATGTTTGTAATTTTCTCTAGTAAAAGTTTTAAAATCTGGTGAGAGCCAGTGGTGGCTGTCCTCTGTTTTCAAGGAGTTTCTTCACATCCTGCTTCCCAAGCTCCTCCGTGAGTCCTCGTGACTCTGCAGTCCTGGACATTTGTTGTCACGATCTCTTCATCTAGACCCAAGACTTTTTTGGACAAGCCATCTGGTTTTTGTTTCCCTGTTGCCACTGGATGCTTTCTCTTTTCTTTTCTTTCCTTTCCCCTTTTTCAAAAGCTAGCCTCCATCTTTGTTAAGGTTCAGACCTAGAAAGTCCCCCAGAATCTCATGTTTTGAAGGCTTGGTCAGAGGTACGGTTTGGGGAAGTGACAGAATCACCAGGGCCTGACCTCAGCATTGGGTCAATCTACCAATGGCTGAATGGACTACGAGGAGATGTTGGAAACAAGAGCCTGGTTGGAGGAAGTAGGTCCCTGGGGGCATACCCTAATATTTCTTGTTTGGGCTCACTGCTCTTCCTCTGCCTCCTAGCTCAGGGAGTTGGGTAACTTTCCACTGCCATGCCTTTCCACCATGATGTTCTGCCTCATCTCATGCCTGAAGCAATGGAGCCAGCTGACCATGGTCAGAACCTCTGAAACTGTGAGCCAAAATTAATCTTTCTTCCTTTAAATTTCTCTTTTTTAGGTAATTGTCACAGTGAAAAAATCTGATTGATACAACCTTCATCACAAGCCTTATTCCACTTGAAAATAACTTCACACATGATGCTTTCAGAGATTTATCATTCTTACTTTCTTCCAGATATCCCCTCAAATGGGTTTGAGAGCTGTTATTGTTTTATATTCCTTTCCACATAGCCAATAAAATAGTACCTTGGTGGTGGCATGCCTCATCTGCAGAGGAAAGTGGGACTGTTAGGAGCAGTGAAGAACATAGGTGCATGGGAAAGACAGAAATTCTGCTTCTAATATAAAAACATGAGTTATGTGGAATAAACTGAAAGTCCCTGTTCTACCCATCCCCAACTCTCTTCCCTTCTTTCAAAGGAGAACTATGGGGATTGGAGAAGAGGCATTTTGGCCTGGTGACAGCTTTTACAGAGGATTTAATCAAAAATCATTCTTAGTCAATATGGAGGGTTTTAAAAATAGCCCCAGTCTAGGGCAAGGTGAGTGAGTTGCTGGCATGGTATGGACAAATGGTCCCAATTTTCACAGACCTGAGGGTTGTCCTGGGACACAGACTTCCAGGTAAAACCCAAAATTGCTGCACAAACCAAGACAAATTGGTCATCCAAAACTGAGACCAAGGAAACATGTCTTAAAAAGAATATGGGACAAACGATGTGACTGGAAAAACTCTTTTATCTTTGGCAACAAGTCTGTTTTCTTTAGAAAAAAAAATTGCTGTGACAACATATGTTTGCTTTTGAGTAATTACCTCGCCACAGCCAAAGATGATTGGGAAACTGGCCTAGATTTGGAGTTCTCCAACGTATGAGACCACCTTCTGTGGTTTTCCACTCTAAAGTGAAAAGAAATCCAGACAAAGAAATTCTCCAAAAACACTTGTGAGAGACTATTGGTTTTTATAAACTAATAGCAATGTAAATAGCAATGTACAATTAATTCAAATAATATAATTATTAAAGGAGTTTACAATTCCTTTCCAGTTGTCATTTTTGTCTTTGGGGAGGTACTGTACATTCATTCTAACAGTCAGGGAAAGAATTCTTTTCTCTGAGTTGGTAGGCATTAATTCCAAACGCAGTTTCAATTGCTTCATCTTGATTTTGCTTTTTAGGATTTCTAATTTTGAAAATTTAGAAACATTTTGTTTTGTGACTCCTATTTTGAAAGGTGACAATGGAGAATGTTGCCCTTCCATTCAAAATGAAAGCAAAACTAATTTTGTGTTTGCAAGATGGAGAAGAGATTACTTTTGATCAGAACAAAATAAGTAGGAAAGATCTGAGTTCTGGAAGTGGAAATTGTGATTAATACAGAATGCATGAAGTGTATGGGTTCTGTGGAAAGGTGTCATGGGGACATCAGGCTTCATCTAAATCTGCATTGTGAGTAAGAGCATTTTTTCTAACTAGAATTTCCATAGCTTTCACTAAATTACAAAGGAGACATTATTACCAAGAAAGACTAAAATCATTGTATTAGAGTGCCGAAGGGCAGAGGGAGAGACCAATAGAAGTGTCTTCCACCAACAATCAGCAGAACCACTGTTCTGACAGATACCTGCTATGCCCTTGATTCTGACATCCATCAACCATCAACCATCAAATTGAGATTCATCTAGTACCTGATGGCATCTTAAGTCAGATGAAATACAGTAATTCTTTGTGGAATCTTGATCTTATCTTTTATTTCTGTGCTTCTTGATAAGGTAGACTTGTCACAAACAGGAGTCAAAACACAGTCAAAAGAGCTTTGCTGATACATAACGGGGGGGAGGACGGGTCATGGGGGGACAAGAAAAGAATGGAGGAAGTATGGATGGTATAGAGGGAAATGGGATGGGAGGGATTTGGGGAAGGAAAGATAGTAGACTGAGATGGACAGTATTACCCTATGTATATGCAAGTTTATATGAATCGTGTGAATCTACAGTGTGAAAAAAAGATATATTCCTTGCTGTATAATTATATCAAAATGGGTTCTACTGTCATGTATGATTAAAAAGAACCAATAAGAAATTTTTAAAAATGTGAAAAAAAAAGAACTTTGGATTCAGGACCAGGGGACCTAAAATTCCTAGCTCCGAGATTTAAGCTATAGGAACTTCAGCACATCATTTCCCCTTTCTAGATCTAGGTTCGTTTCCACATCTGCAGGATATGAAGGGTCATCATCTGGTTCCAGAATATCTTTAAAGACACCTGAAGTGGGAAGGAGTGATTCCTGAGCCCCCTGCCCCCACCTTCAACCTAGAATAGTTCTTGTTATGAGTTCGACAAATCAGACTTGTTTTTAAGTTATTGCTGGAAGAATAGTTTTTGTTATTTTTCTTTTAACAGTGCTAAGTCCTTACTGTTTGAGAGATGATCAGAGTGATCAGAAGCACAGATGTTAGCTCAGATAGACCTGCCTGCCCAGTCATTCTTGCTGTGTAACATTGGTCCAATAATTATAACTGGGATAACTTTTATCCCTTATGGGGTTGGATAGCACAAAGATAGTTCATGGGAAAGGCTTATCTGATTCCTGTGAATTGCATGTGAGATGATTCTGTCCTTTGGGTGTTAATGAGAGTTGGGGTCTTCATGTCTCCCAAAAGATTATCTACTTTGGTATTTGGTCTTCCCAATCCCATCTCAGAACGTCTTGCGGATCTTTGGATCCACAGTCAACTTCTGAGAGACATTCACCACTGGCGATGACCTTAGCATTTTAAAGGGGTTATTATCTGTTGCAGCAAATCAAAGGAGTAAGGAAGAACTCTCAGACTGATCAGGAACAGCAGAAATACCTACAACTCTGGTGAAGACAGACTGAGATTTAATTAAAAAATATTCATTGTGGCTTGATGAGGGCAGACAGGTGGTAGGATGTGTCCACTGGCATTTAGGGGCTGGTGGATTAACTAGGTAATCAAGGTGGACACAAAGGAAGATGAGAGGCCAGGGAGCTCAGAGGAGGGGCTGAGTGGTCTTATGTGCAGATCTGAGGAAGTTTCCCAAAGGAAACTGAATTTGAACTGAACTATGAGGGAAGAAGGAATGATCATAAGTGGGAGGGTGAAAGGCAGAAGGGTTTCTTAGGTGAATAGCAGAAACAGATCAGTCTTAAGTATAACAATAAATAAAATGAAGCAAAGATTAAAAAAATTCTTCATAACATTTCTTCTTAAGTGTTAGACACTTCATGAAGTACTTTATATGCACTATTTTCTTGAAGTTATTTGATGCTTAAACAACTCTATGGATGAGTTTTATTATTTTTGTGGTTTGCATACCAGGTGTCTCCCCCAAGCTCCTGTATCAATGCAAGGATATTTGAAAGTGAAGTGAAATGGATCAGGAGAGCTGTAACCTAATCAGTCCACCCTAGTTTGAATGGACTGACTGGGTGGTAACTTAGGCAGATGAGTTGTGGCTGGAGGAGGTGTGTCATTGGGAGTGTGCCCTGAAAAGGGCCATCTGCCGTGTGGTCCCTGCCCACTACCTCTGCTTCCTGGTAACCATGAATGGAGTAGCTTCCATCTTCCCTGCCTTTCTGCCATGATGTTCTGCCTCATCTTGGGACCAGAGCAATGGACTTGGCCCACCATAGACCAAATCTCTGAAACAGTGAGCCAAAATAAACTGTTCCTCCTCTAGTTGAGTATTTTGATCACAGAGACAAAAAGCTGACTAACACAATTGCTATGACTATTTTATAGATGAGAAAAAGGAAAGCACAGAGAGTAGAGTCTTTTGCCTAAACTGGCAAGTGGACTTGTGTGGATTAGAACTTAGACGTTCGTTCTTTTAACTAAATGTTCTCATGAATGTTGAGGCCGGTCAACCAGCTTGGGGCCAGGCTGTGGGCAGTTAGGACCCCTATGCCTCATACCAGCTGTGGAAATCATGCTGGTTCCTCTTATGAGACAATGTCTCTTAACTGTTGCATTACTGACACTTTAGGCTGGATAATTTCTTGTTCTTCAGGGCTATTCTGCACTTTGGTCAGCAACATCCCTGGCCTCTACCCACTAGACGCCAGTAGCACTTCCTTCCCAAGTTGTGACAAACACAAGCATGTTTGCAGATATTTCTAACTGTGCCCTGGGGGGCAAGATCTCCTCCAACAGGGAGCTGCTCTTGTAGGCAGCCTCATGCAAGCACTGGTTTCATGCTCTGCACAGACTGAGCTGAAGCCAGCAGAAATTCTCTCTGCTGTGCACAAAATTGTCTCCAGCAAACTCTTAGCTTTGAAATTGTACTTCTCAGCAGCTGGGGTCTTGATTTCCCCAAGGTGACTCACATAGCCCCAGTCTGTGGGAGTCAGCCGGTTATCTGTTCTGACAAGGCCCCTTGTGTGTTTGAGGGAGGTGCAGTTTCTGACTCTTCAAAGCACGCTGGATGCACAATTATATCCCTGCATTGTGCTTGCCAAAGCATGACAATTGGAACACTTTGATCCAAAGTTGCTTTGTTCTGACCAGCATCAAAAGTTCTGAACCTTAGATTGAATAGTGAAATTGATTATATATTCCATTTGCTCTAAGCCAACAACTTGCACATTTGTTCATCTTTTCATTTTCTAGGTCCACCTACAGACAACACTTATGTAACCTTCTTAATGGCATTTTCTATGGTGACTGGGCTTTCCAGAGTAGGTTTGGGTGGTATAGCTGCATTATCAGTATCCCTGGGTAGGCCCAATAGGAGTTTTTGAGGTTGGGGTTAAACTATGAAAGTTAAAACCTCTGAAGACTAAAGCAGGGAAGGAACAGTGTGGATGGCCAAAATTCAAAATCAGAAGGGTATCAGGAAAGTTTTTATAAATGGAAGTACCCAAAGCAGATCCTTGCACTGGGATATTGAGCTGCACCTTGAAGAAGGGAAATCAGAGAAGGGGAAGGAATCAGGGGTGATGGAGAAACACAGTCACTGCCATGAGGCTTGTCAAACAAATATTTCATAAACACTGGTTGTACAACGGACACTGTACTGAGCAGCCTCAGATCCCAGGCAGGATGCAAGCTTCAACACCTGGAGGTGGAGAGGGGTTGAGTGACATGCTCAAAGTCACATGGCTAGAATTGGGAAGAACAAGGCTAGAACTCAGGAACTCAGGTCTGTCTGAGCTTGGGATAGGAATCACTGAGGTCTGTATCACTTTCTGAGCAATGTGTGCCCTGAGGGTGGACCCTGGGAAGGCTGATATGATTTAAAAGATCAGGGAACAGGTGGATCAGATACTTTGGATATTATTTTAATCATCCTCCCAGGGGTGGAGCCAGGGTAGAAGAGGAAGAGGCCCTTGGTCACAACTGATGGAACAAAGTCATGGAGTGTTGGTTTGCAGACCTCCTAGGAATAAACAGGAGAGGTCCTGAACCCTGATTCCTCACCCTGTTGCATACACCACAGAGGGTGTATTAGTTTGCAAAGGCAGCTGTCACAAAGTACCATGCACTGTGTGATTTAAAGAGCTCTGGAGGACAGAAGTCCAAGATCAAAGTGTCAGCAGAGTCGGTTCCTTCCAAGGTTCATGAGCAAGAATCCGTTTGTGTGTTTCCTAGCTCCTGGGGGTTGCTGGTCACTTTTGTGTTCCTTCGCTTGTAGATGCCCCATCCTGATGTCTGCCTTCCTTTTCTCAACGTGTTCTCCCTGTGTGTATGTCCTTCTGTGTCTAAATTTCCAGTTACCAGTCATATTGGATTAGGCCCACCCAAATTATTTGTTCATTTGCAAAACTCTACTTCTAGGTAATGTCACATTCATTCGGAGGTACTAGGGCTCAGCCACCAATATATATATATATATATATATATATATATATATATATATATTTGTGATGATTATAGGGGGGGATGCAACTAAGCTCATAATGAGGGCATCTCAGTGAAGCACACAGTGGTTATTGGTTTGGGCTCTGGTTCAAGCTCTTCTGTGAGATAAGTGAAGTGTCTGTGCCCCTTGAGACTTTGAATGGAGGTGCTCTACTAGTCTCCTCTGTCATCTCCGGGCCCTGCTGCCTCTTATTTACATCTAACCTTTTATATATTAGTGAATGAAAAGAAAAATAAGAGCACCTAGGACTGGCAGCATTGGAAGAAAACAGAAGGAAGAGATCAGTGATTGTTGTACACAGGATTGAACTCAGGGGCACTAGACCACTGAGCCACATCCCTAGCCCTATTTTGTATTTTATTTAGAGACAGGGTCTCACTGAGTTGCTTAGTGCCTCATTTTTGCTGAGGCTGGCTTTGAACTCACGATCCTCCTGCTTCAGCCTCCCGAGCTGCTGG
>JAJEJO010004235.1:9119-108044 GCA_020662805.1 Glaucomys volans
CCCCTGCTTCGCTCTTCTTGCTAAGGATTGCTTTAGCAATTCTGGGTCTCTTATTCCTCCAAATGAATTTCATGATTGCTTGCTCTATTTCTATAAGGCCCGTCATTGGGATTTTAATTGGAATTGCATTGAATTTGTATAGCACTTTTGGAAGTATGGCCATTTTGACAATATTAATTCTGCCTATCCAAGAACATGGAAGATCTTTCCATCTTCTCAGATGCTCTTTAACTTCTTTCTTTAGTGTTCTGCAGTTCTCATTGTAGAGGTCTTTCACATCTTTTGTTAGATTGATTCCCAAGTCTTTTATTTTTTTTGAGGTTATTGTGAATGGGGTAGTTTTCCTAATTTCTCTCTCAGAGGATGCATCACTTAAGAATAAATATGCATTAGATTTATGAGCATTAATTTTATATCCTGCTACTTTACTGAATTCATTTATGAGTTCCAGAAGTTTTCTGGTGGAATTCTTAGGGTCTTCTAAATAGAGAATCATGTCATGAGCAAATAGGGACAGTTCGAGCTCTTCTTTTCCTATTCATATTCCTCTAATTTCTTTGGTCTGTGTAATTGCTCTGGCTAGAATTTCAAGAACACAAATCAATGAAAAGTCAACAAATCAATGACCTTACATTATAGCTCAAAGCCCTAGAAAAAGAGGAACAGATCGTCACGAAAAGTAGTAGAAGACAGGAAATTATCAAAATCAGAGCTGAAATCAATGAAATTCAAACAAAAGAAACAATTCAAAAAATTGACAAAACAAAATTCGGTTCTTTGAAAAAATAAACAAAATTGATAAATCCTTATCCATGCTAATGAAGAGAAGGAGATAAAAACTGCAAATTACTAAAATTTGTGATGAAAATGGAAACATTACAACAGAAACAATTGAAATACAAAACATAAAAAGAAGCTACTTTAAAAATTTATACTCCAACAAAATAGAAAGCCTGGAAGACATCAACAAGTTCCTAGAGGCATATGAGCCACCCAAACTGAATCTAGAGGACATACACAACTTAAATAGATCAGTTTCAAGCAATGAAATAGAAGAAGTCATCAAAAGCCTACCAACAAAGAAAAGTCCAGGACCAGATGGATTCACAGCCGAGTTCTACAAGACCTTCAAAGAAGAGCTCATTCCAATACTCCTTAAAGTATTTCATGAAATAGAGGAGGAGGGAAGCCTTCCAAACTCATTCTATGAAGCTAATATCACCCTGATACCAAAACCAGAGAAGGACACATCAAGGAAAGAAAATTTCAGACCCACATCCCTAATGAATATAGATGCAAAATTCTTAACAAAATTTTAGTGAATCGCATACAAAAGCATATTAAAAAAATAGCGCACCATAATCAAGTGGGTCGGGGATAATAATAATCCCGGGGATGCAAGGGTGGTTCAACATCTGGAAATCAATAAATGTAATTCACCACATCAACAGACTTAAAGTCAAGAACCACATGATTATTTCAATAGATGCAGAGACAGCATTTGATAAAATACAGTACCCCTTCATGCTCAAAACACTAGAAAAAAGAGGGATAGTGGGGACATTCCTTAACATTGTAAAGGCCATTTATGCCAAGCCCACAGCTAACATCATTCTAAATGGAGAAAAATTGAAAGCATTCCCCCTGAGAACTGGATCAAGGCAGGGATGCCCTCTTTAGCCACTACTATTCAACTTTGTTCTTGAAATTCTAGCCAGAACAATTAGACAGACCAAAGAAATTAAATATATTCTTTTAAACATGATATGCATAGTAAATAGTTGTTGTTACTCATTGCTTCATGTAAAAATAAAGGTCATACTATATTATATTCTTCATTTAATTAATCTTATATGATAATTAAAGTCTATTTTCAGTTATAGAGGCCATAGAGCAAATTTATCTAATCCATATATCTGTTGTGTTTTTATTAGATGAATTCTTAATAAGGACTTTCAAGCAGGTTAAATTACTAGTATCAAAAGAAAAAATGCTTTCTAAAGAAAGGCACTGTTTTGGTGGCTAATCGTAATGACGATACAATGTGAAATCCATGTAGTACAATTTTAGTTAGCTTTTTCCGCACTGTGACTAAAGGACCTGACATGAACAATTTTAGAGGAGGAAAAGTTTATTTGGGGTTCATGGTTTCAGAGGTCTCAGTCTGTCATTGTTTGACTTCCTTGCTTGGGGCCTGAGATATGGCAGAACATCATGGTGGAAAAGGTGTGAAGGAGAAAAGTAGCTCAGAACATGGTACTCAGGAAGTTGAACGAACTCTTCTCACCAGGAACAAAATATAAAGTCCTAAGTCAAACTCCCAATGACCCACCTCCTCTAGTCACACTCTACCTGTCTACAGTTACCACTCAGTTAATCCCTATGAGAGGATGAATGCACAGATTATGTTATCGCTCTCATAACCCAATCGTTTCACTTCTAAACCTTCTTTCATTGTCTCACACATGAGTTTTTGGGGGACACCTCATAGCTAAAACATAATAAGTACCTAAAAAAATCATTGCATTACAAGGCAGGATTATGGTGCCTCTGAAAAATAGAAATGCATTCCATTAAGTGTCTTATCTTTATGAAAATAAAGAGGGACATCTAGATTTTTCTATTTCTAGTTCAATAAAATACTGATTCCAACAAGGAATCACACTAAATGAAATGAGAGAGAACACATAGAAACCACAAAGTATGTATTCTCTTACCTATTAATAAAATTCAAAATGGTTCTAATCACACTGCCTAAAACAGGACAACCAGTTGGCAGTGTTCTCAAAACAATAAATAATTTCCATATTCTAAAGAAGAGCCTAAACAAAGCACCCACCCTTGACCCTCTGCTTGAGAAACTGACATTTTTTTTCAATATTCAAAAGAAAAAAATAGAGTTTCTTGGCTTACTCAGAATATACATAATTTATTTGGTTATAATTTACTCATTTTAATACCTGATTTGTTTTTAAGGTAGATTGCCTAAGGCATGCAGAATAACTGAATTTTTCTAAGTATAACTTCTGGAGTCAATTTTAAGACACATTTCAGCTAGATCACTTGCTATCTGTAGTATCCTTGAGGAAAGCTCTTCACTCATGGAGGGGTCAAGGAGCAGAGATAGGGATGGGAACGGGTTTCAGGGAAGATGCACTGTTCCAGGGCATGCCCCCAGCAACCCACCTCTTCTGGCCATGCCTCAACTGCCTACACTTAACACCCAGTCAGTCCATTCCAACTGATGAGGTTACAGCTCTCACCTTCTAATCACTTTAACTCTGAACATTCCTGCATTAACACAGGAGCTTTTGGCAGGGACACCTAATGTCAAAACCATAAGAGAAGGTCTTAATGTAAAGATTGTATTTAAATTAAAATGAGAATTTTGTAAGGAATCTGTCTTGAGGATATCTGGAAGAAGAGATTTTGAGACAGAACAGTAATTGAAAAGGCTCTAAGTTAGAAGTATGCTCACATCATTAAAAAATTAATTTAAAAAGAGGTCAGTAGGGTCAAAAAAGGATGAAAGTCATGAGAAATTAATTCAGTGAGGTAAAAACTGTGAAGGTTCTTGTTGTGGTGATGTTTTTGTGTGGTGTGTTGGGTTTTGTTTTTAAGTGAAGTGGGAAAATATTAAAAATTTTCAGTGGAGGAGAGTGAGCAGAGCATTTTCTGATGTTTTAAGAAGACTGTTTCAACTGTAGTGTTGAAAATAATCTGTGAATAGTGGCATCAGAAGATTTCAAGACAGCATTTAGGAGGCTTCTTGAAATTATTTAGGTCTAAGGTGATGGTTCTATGGGCAGGGGTGAAGAAAGTGGACATGGATGAAATGGATGGATGTAAAGAGAATTCTATTTCTTGACTGTTACCAAGGTTTTGACCCTGAGTATTATTTTAATTTTATTAATTTGTCTAACGAATTTCTACTAAGTCTTTGACAAACATGCTGAGCAAGTGCTTGGTTTCCTTGGTTTTGTAGTACATGAAAAAATTCACATTTGCCTATTACTGACATTTAAAATCATATCATTGCCTATAATTAAAGCAGTTTAGTTGACTCAAATAAATTTTAGCTTCTTCAATATTTTTCTAAAGCCAAATGCCATTTCCTTAATAATTATTCTTATCCTTGTAAGATGATCCAAAGTAATCTATATCATCATAATTTCATAAAGTACACAGTTTTCAATCCATTTGTTCAAACCTCAGAACAATTTTCTCAGAAACGTTAATCTTCAATCAGAGCAGGACTGTGTTTGATTTTGTGTTTTTAATGTATTTCACATGTATAATATGGTTTTTCAACTTATCATATCATAAAATTCAAAGGAATTTTGAATTTTATGATAGATCATTGTATTGAAAAATTTCCATTTTTGTTTTTTTGGTACTAAGGATTGAACCCAGGTGCACTCCAACACTGAGCCACATCCCCAGCCCTATTTTGTATTTTATTTAGAGACAGGGTCTCACTGAGTTGCTTAGGGCCTCGCTAAGTTGCTGAGGCTGGCTTTGAACTCGGCATCCTCCTGCCTCAGCCTCCTGAGTAGCTGGGATTATAGGTGTGCGCCACTGCGCCCGGCTAAATTTCCATTTTTAAGAATACAAAAGAAGGGAATTGGGAAGGATTAATTAAAAGAAAATAATAAAGCATATACTGGCATGGCAAAACGATGAGATAGACTATGATATCTGTTTTCCAATAATACTATGATTCATTTTTTCTTAGAATCATACAAAAAATTTAGTGGCAAACATAAGCTTTTTAAGGGTATGAGCTGTTTCTTTCCTATTTTATCTTTTGTCCCTAGCACAGTAAAACTGAATTCTATATCTATTTAAGAGTATTTAAGAGACGAGGGAAGGGGAAGGAAACTAGACAAACTTCAAATCTGTTATTCTTGATATTTTATTTTGGTGTTATTTTATGTGCTCTGTTAAGATTAGACAAAAAATCTATAAATCATTACAGTACAAAGATGAGCATACACAAATATTTGACTGACTTCATAAGCAAAAATCATATATTTTATTTATTAATTTATTATTGTGTGATATGTTTATGTAAATATTTCCAGATATGAAATATATGTTGAGGATACAATCAATTCAAAGTGAAATGTTTCAATAAGATAACTGAAAATTTAAGGTTAAGAGAATGAAAATCAGGTCAGTTTGGGGCAGAAGTGATGTCAAGGAAGACTTCATGGAGATTGTTTTAAAAAGGAAGAATGAGAAGGAGTTAAGTGGGGAAATAGTAGGTGAAGTGCGGAAAGCAGAGAGCATACTAGGTAGAGGCAAAAGCATACGTGAAACAGGGAGCCATGAGGCATATTATAACACACCAAATCTGACTCCAAGGTGGCCACACTTGCATTTTCTCATTGTAGGTTAGTTTTGCATTTTCTAGACTGTATTTAAGGGACTCATTAGTAAACGATTGATTTTGTATCTTCTCTCACTCATCACATTGTATGAGGCTTATCCAAGCCCCTATGTTTGTTCATGTTCTTTTACTTTTTATTATAAAACATATTCCTTTTTATGCCTGCCAGAATCTGTTTATATCTTTTATAACTCCTCGTTACTTTCTATTTTGGTTGCTTCAAGTTGTGAGACAACATGAATGAAGTTAGTATTATCAAACACGTAGGGGTTTTTGAATGGGTATTTTTGTATTTCTTTTAGTTAAATATGTAGGAATTTGATTTCTGGGTCACAAGGCAAGTACACAACTTTAAAAGAAATTGCCAAGAAATTTCCCAAAGTGATTATGCCGTTATGCACTACCACCAGCAACACAATGGATTATTATTTGCTCCACATCCTTGTGGATACTTGGAATTAATAAGGTTTTTACTTCTGTTATTCTTGTTGGTATATAGTGGTATCCTATTATAATTTGAATGTAATTTCCTTGATGCATAATGATGTTGAATATATTTGTTAGTGTTCATTGGCCTTTTTTAAATTGTCTTGATGGGAACATTCAAATATGTCCATTTTAACTGTGTTATTTGCCATTTAGTTTTGAATTATAGGTACGGTTATTTTATTTTTGGTCATTCATGTTTTGATATTGGGTCTCACTTTGTTCTTGTTGCACTTAATTTTTGGGCTCAGGCAATCTGACTGTCTCAACCTCCTGGGTAGCTGGACTACAGGCATGCACCGCCTTCCCCAGCTCTTTGTGTTTTCTTCAGAGCCTGCATAGCAGTTATTTATCCTATATAAGTTCAGAAAAAATGTCTCCCATGCTGTCTTTATGTATTTTTCTTCACAGAATCTTCATGAACAGAACATGAAAATTTTAGTCAAAAGTAATTTATTATTTTTATTGTTATTGATTGTTGCCTTGAATAAAAACTCTGCCTATACTAAAGTTCTATATTATATAAAGTTTTTTTCCAGAAGGTTTATAGATTAAAGTTGTATACTTATGTTTAGAATCCATCTCAATTTAGGTTTTATGTTCAGTAAATAGCAATGGTCAAGGTCCATATTTGTCCAAATTGATATCTAGTTGCTGCAGCATCTTGTGTTAATTTCTTTTCCATTTCCCATTGAAGAACTTTAGAGTATTATCCTAAAAACTAAATGGGCATATAAATTGTGGATCAATTCTGATCATTTATCTGTCTGTTAAATCTTCATTCAGGTACATTATGGTTTAGATGTGAAGGATTCCCCAAAATCTTGTGTGTAACACAATGCAAGAATGTTCAGAGGTGAAATGTTTAGATATGAGAATTGTAATTAATCAGTGGATTATCCACTGGTATGGACTAACTGAATGATAACTGACCAGGTAGGGAGTGACTGGAGGAAGATGAGTCCCTGGGGGTGTGCCTTTGGGTTCTATATTTTGCTCTTGGTGAGCAGAGCTCTCTCTCTGCTTTTGGTTGCCATGCCCTGAACTTCTTTCCTCTACCATGTCTTTCCTTAATGATGTTCTGCCTAGCCTTGGGCCCAGTTCATGGTCATCAATGATCTGAACCTCTGAGACTGTGAGCACTAAATAAAATTTCCTCTTCTACATGGTTCTTGTCCAGTCCTTTGGTCACGTTGACACAAAACTGACTAAAACACAGTACAATTCTGTCATAATTGCTATAGTTTTATAGTAACTCATGAAGTTAGATAAAATTAGCCTACTAATTCAGATGTGCTTTTCCAAATTGTTTTAAATAAATTAGATCCTTTTCATTTTTATATTAATTTTATAATTAGTTTGTCGGTTTTTATCAGAAAACCTGGTGAGATTATTGCTGAGATTTATCTGAATATACAAATAAATTTGTGAATAAATAAATACCTTAAACTTTTGGATATTTCCAAACCATGAAGGTGTTAGATTTTTTTATTTATATGTATTATTAAAATCTCTGTTCACAGTATTTTATACTTTTTATACTAAAGTTCTTACATATAATTGGCTAAACATATCCCCAATTATCCTGTATGTTTGTTATTGTTGTTAGATATTCTTTCAAAACCAAATTGTATGTCTTAGAATATAGATACATTAATTTTTATAGACTTTTTAATCATACAAACTCATTAAATGAATCATTTTTCCTTGTTGGTTTTTAAAAATTTCATGGGATTTTCTGCTTAAGCATTCATGACCTCTATAGATAAAGATAATTTTACTTTCTTATTTTTTGCAGTGTTGGGGATTGAATCCAGGGTTTCACACATCCACAGCAAGCACTATACTCCTGAGATATACCTCCAGGCCCAAATTTTACTCTTTTAATTCTCTTATATATGCTTCAATTTTTTAAATTGCCTTATTAAAATACTTTGGATCTCAAGTAGAATGTTATCTGGATATGATGCATGTGAATATCATTTTCCTTGATCTACTGAGGAAAGTGTTTGTTTTTCAAAATTATCTACACTGTTAGCTTTAAGCTGCTATTTTGCATGCCCCTAAACAAAGTGAAGGAGTCCTTTATATTTTCAATTTCTTGAAAGCTTTTGTCAAAAGTGCATGATTCCTTTTGATGATCATTTTTTTTTTCATTTTTTGTATTGTATTTTTTCAGTTCTAACAGTTCCATTCAATTTTTTAAAAATACTTGATTGTATTCATATGTTCATATTTTCCTTTGAATTTTGATCATATTTATAATTGTTTTTGTCATTTTTGTTGACCTCATAATATCTATTACTTCCTTTTGTCTTTTTTGCGACTTTTCTCTTGGCTATGTATCAAATTAAATTTTTTCTTTATCATTCTTTTACTAGTTATTAATTAGTTGTCAGATATACCTAATGTTATAATTTTGATCATCTGTATTTTGCTACATTTATTCCATAAGAGTTCATATTACTAAAGGACTTGTGCATCAGTTCAATTTTTTTGAGACGGACTTTTTAAGAACTGCTAAAATAAATCAAAAGTGTGTTTACTTTGAGGTCATTTTACTCATTTATTTATTCACTTAATTTTTTAGATGGAATCTCACTATTTTTTTCCAGATTGGCTCAAACCTCTGATCCTTTCACTTAAGTCTCTCAAACAGCTGGGGTTACAGGTGTGCACCACTATCCCCAGCTTGAGGCCACTTTAAATCTTCTTCTTATACTTTGCTATTTTGGTGTCTTTCCCGAGATGCTAAAGGAGAGCTTTACGTTCTTGCTATTCAAAATGCTTCTCAGAGCCCTGTGCAGTGGAGCATGCCTGTCATCACAGGGTCTCAGGAGGCTGAGGCAGGAGGATCGTGAGTTCAAAGCAAGCCTCAGCAATAGCGAGGCCCTAAGAAACTCAGTGAGACCCTGTCTCTAAATAAAATACAGAATAGAGCTGGGGATGTGACTCAGTGGTTGCGTGCCCCTGAGTTCAATCCCAAATACCCCCTCACCAAAAGAAAAAGAAAGAAAACATTTCTCAGTCTTGTATGAGTTCTGAAAACAGTTCAGCTTCTTGGTGTTCTAGGTATTTCCTCATGGAATTTCTCTCTATGAATGTTAAATTTAACATTTGGTCAAAGTTTTACAGACTCTAAATATAGATTTTTTATGATTTTTGCTATTTAGTTTTCATCTCTCTATTACTGGAATTCAGAAGAACACTATCATATGTTGGAACTTCTTAGCTTGCACCAGAATCCTGAAAGTGCCTCTTGTGAGAAGTTTTGTGTGATTAGGGAGCTTATTTAAAAGTTTTCTTCTTTCAGTGACTACTATCCTTAAATTCTGGTATCTGAAAATGCATTTAATATGTTCTTTTTTCTGCTTTTAATAGAAGGAAAAATATCTAGAACAAATTGCTTTGTCATGGTTCAATACATCTTTTAATGGTTATTAGGTAGAATAAAAATATATTACATATAGTGTCTCACTTAATAGGAAGGGCTACTATTAATCTTCATAATAGATTTAAATTAGATCTGTCTCTGGCAAACAAAATACAACCTTACTCTATTTTCAAAGCAGATTATGTGGCAGCTATGAAGAAAATAGATGGGAATAATAGAAGTAAGAGCACAAACAGGAAAACCAGCTAGGAGAACATTACGGATATTATTGTGTCCTAGACAATATTGATCGTTGTAGAAACAAAAAAGATGTGCATGATATATGAGACACCTTTTGGTGATAAATCTGTGTTACTGAAGGATTCAATGATGAATGATAGATGGAGAAAACAGATTACGCAAGGCTGAATTTAAGTTCCTCAATTATGTGTATTGGAAGAATAAGTTTCCTTTAATTAATACAAAGAATAGTAGCAGAAGAAATAAATTTGGAAGGAAAACTTATCATTTCAATATTGTATAAATGGAGTTGAATATTCTTGTAAGGTATAATGACCATTTATACATGTGCTAAGAATGTAACTGTACCATGTAGTTTGATAACCCTCGTGTAGCCACAGAAATAGACAAGAAAAAGGCTTGTAAAATGTTTATTATACTTGGAGATCCCCAAAAGAAAGTTATTACATACTACACAGGACCAAATGGAGCAAGGATTTTGTCAGGTGGAAAAAAGTATGAGGAAGGAGAAATCATGAATCCTGAGTCACTGTCTTAATTGAGGTTTCCCTGTGAAAAACAAGGCAGGATGAAGAAAATTGTTTTAGTCAGCTATTTTGCTGCTGCAACTAAAAGGATCAGACAATCACAATAATAGATGAGAAACAGTTTATTTGATGGCTCACAGTTTCAGAGGTCTTAGTCCATAGAAGGCCGGCTCCATTCCTCAGGGCTCGAGGTGCGGCTGAATATCATGGTGGAAGAATGTGGCAGAGGGAAGCAGCTCACATCATGATCAGAAAGCAGAGAGCAAGAGCAAGAATGAGAGACTTCACTCTCCAGATACAAAATATGCACCCTAAAGCCATGCCTCAATTCCAACCTCCTCCAGCCACACTCTACCACTTAGTTACCACTCAGTTAATTCCTATCAGGAGATTAGATTACTGATTGGGTTAAGAGTTTTACAACCCAATCATTTCTCCTCTGAACCTTCTTGCATTGTCTCACACATGAGCTTTTGGGGGACATCTCACATTCAAACTATAACAGAAATAGCTTAAATTGGCCTATTTGAATAATTCTGAAGGATTTTGGATTGTAAGAATGATCTCTAACTTTCAAGTACTTGACTCTAGGTGTTTTGGGGAAAGGAAAATATTGGTTTGGTGTGTACGAGATAAAGAGGTAATTAGGCCTACAGATGCTACATTGATTGGTTTTCATATGAAAGATTTGCTACTAGACTGCTGTTTGCTATCTCTAATTGGATAGCCCTGGGGCAAATAGTCTCTCCATGGCCAACAAGTTTTGTTAGAAGCCAAACAATCATAAAATACAGAAAATGTAAAAAATAATTAACATAACAAAATTAATCAAATATGCTGATCTGAGAAAAGATCAAATTTAAAATATACATTTAAAAAAATTGTTTCTAGCATACAATTACAGCCATGGGAGAATATGATTCAACCCAGGAAGTGTTTTTAGATTTGGAATACATGTCCCAAATACACATATCCCAAAGGAACCACAATATTTAAGAATGAAGCTAAGACACAGAAAGTAAGACACAGTAAAGAGGAAGTGAAGGACTCAGAAAGGAAAATTAAATCAGTCAGGAATAAAATCAGCACTGCACAATATCATGAAAGACAAAGGAAGAAAATATTTTGAAAAGATGGCAACAATCATCTTCAATTGAATGCTGCTGAAAGATCAAATAAAACAAATCCATGAAAGATACATTTCATTTTCAAATTATGGAATTCATTGGTGACCTTAGAAAATTGAGTTTTGTTTGAGTGTTGGGACAGCAAATAAATTTGCATGGGTTGAAAAGAAAATAGGAAATGAAGTAGTTGATAGAGAAGGAAAAAGTAACTCAAATTCATCAGTGTGCAGAAAGCAGAATGTACTATGTAGAAGAGTTTGATTAAATAATGACTTTAATAACTTTAAAAATATTAGTATATATTGATATATTGATAGAAAACAACCATATCATTTTTGTAAATATTGATAAAAGTCATTTTGGGCAATATCCATGTGTAAATAAACAGACACACATAGTATTCAATACAGTGCCTTGCATTAGTAAGCCCTAAATAAATTTTATACATTATTTAATAGCAGGGAAGAGTATTTGTATCCATGCATTTCAAGCAAACCAGCCTGATTCAAAATTAGAGGTCCTTATTTACTATCTAAACTATGTTTCCTAGGTTACCTAACCTCTTTGATAAAGTTTAATTAAAAAGAATATGGAAATACTTTGTAGAGTTTTATTAGAGGTTTAATACCTGTTTGATTTTGGTTTGTGATGAGTATAGAAATTGAAAGGCACGGTTAAAACCTATGTCTAGCAAGCTTTAAGTATTAAAAATTAGGCATGAAACATCTTTATTTTTCTCTATCTTTTTATATTAATGCATTATATTTTGCTTGACAAAAGTGTTATTTTCTGACATATTGGTAAAAATGTATTCCTACACTATAGATAATTTAATAAGTGCAGATATAAAGTACAAAGTATGGTGCCCTTCTTTAAATGGATATTAGAAAACCCACATTTCTGAGTTTTCGTGTGAATGTGTATGCATGAAAAATGGCTAGATGATATAAAATAATGATATTACACAACTGATTCCTTGAAACTACTTACAATCCAGTGTATCTAGTGTAATCCAAGCATGTAACATAAAAACATGAAACACCCAAGTAATTAAAAATATAATTCACAATGAAGCAGCAATTAATGTACATTTTTGAGGGGTAAAACAAGGACCAATACATCAATTTTGCTAGGCATTGCACTAGAATTTTGTGATTTTTTTTAAACTTAAATTTACGCTATTGGAGTGATCATTATTCAATCAACCAGGCATCATCACAAACTCATTATAAGCCAAGCACTGTTCTACTGCTGAAAATATAGCAGTAAGATAGAAAGTTATAGTTTCTGTCAAGGATTGGGGAAAGAGTTCAAGTAATATGCATTTTCATATTACAATACTTGTAGAATTTGTACAAAATTGCAATATTTGATGTGCCGTTAGTACAATGATGAAAATTTAAAAAGGGTACTTTGTGATGCAATTTTACATAGGATTATAGGGGAGACAATGATTAGGAGAAATTTGCACAGAAACTCAAAAGAAATGACATTAGCTGGATGTTGTGACATACCTGAATTTCCAGAAAATTAGGAGACTGAGGTTAGTTCCAGGCCAGTTTCAGCAACTTAGTGAGGCCCTGAAAAATTTAATGAGACCCTGTCTCAAAATAAAAAAGGACTGGGAATGTGGCACAGTGGTACCGCACCCGTGGGTTCAATCTCAAACACTGAAAATCAAGTTAGCCATGATGATATTTGTGCAAAGAGTAATTGAGAAAAATGGAACAGCCAGAACAGCACAGGTATAACAGTGGGGTCCCCATGGTAGATGGAGGCAACATGTGGGAAAAAGAGATCATATCTCTAAAATAGGAAGCCAGAGAGTGATCCAAAGTTTAGGTTTGCTCTTATAACAACTTACTCTTCTGTAAACACAACAGTGCCACTAAAGTTATCTTAATCCCTTCCAAGGATGCTCCCCCAATTATATATAAAGACCTCTCACTTGGTACTACCTCTTCAAGGTCCCACTACCTCGCTTATCACAAGAGGACTAAGCTTCCAACATAAGAACCTTTTGAGGACACTCAAACCTTATCAATCCATAGCATATGATGAGAATATCAATGAAATTCTTCACTGCAGAAAAAATTCATTGCAGAAAATGATGTGAAACCCTGTAAATTTGGATTATTGTCATAATCAAATTTCTCAAACTTCATGACACAGAATGTACTACTTAATTCACCAGGCTTCCCTCCTAATTGATTCTTCTAGCACCACCTAACTTTCCTTCATAGCATTTAATACAGCTACAATTTGATTATTATTTCTGCTGCCTTAATTCAGTCTGCATCCCCCAGAAGACTGTAAAATGCATAAGAACCTAAACCAACTGTATTTTGCAAATTTTATCGCCAAGCCTAATGCAGCAACTGACCTAATATCAACATTTGACATTTATTAACTAAGAGGAAAAAGGTAGTATTAATTAATTTTTACTGTGCTAAAATCTCTTCAAGTACTTTGTACATATTAACTCATTTAATCATCACCACAATGCTATTAAGTAGATATTATTTTCATTTTGCTGACTTGAATTATTATTTAACTAATTTAACATTTTATTACCTTAAATGGATTAATGAATATAATGATGATGCTCATCACTGAGGAGAAGATGCTCATAGACCACAGTTATCCCACACATACACATACAAACACACACATACACACACACTCCAAAGGTGATCTTTCTCTTGAGTATAGCAAAAACTCTCAATCTAGACAGTATCCTTATGTGAATTTACTGAATATCTTGCATTTCACTTGATTCTTGGTTTTATCTATACGATGCCAAAATCACCTGATGAGTTTATTAAAATAAACCTGATGAGTTTATTAAACCAATTATCATGTATTGTTAAATTTATAAAATTATCATGTATTGTTAAATTTATAAAATTAATTTTCATAACATATTGATGATTTCAATTCAAAGAAATACATGTTTTCAACTAAATGGAAAGGTCAAGGTGTTTTAATGGCATCATAATTACCTCTGAATACAGACCTTTTTGCCATTTGCAATGTAATGCTTTCCCATTGGATATTCATTTTCATATATTAATTCACATAATTAGTCTCATAGAAAAATGCATTTAATTAGATGCCTATTAATATTTTATAATTAGAATGAATCATAAAGTTCATTCTAAACAAGAAGAAATATGTGCTATTAAAATATATAGCTGCTGCACTCAGTCAGTCTCATGCTTATATTGGTGAACATTATAATTAAAGTTCAATGTGCACTTTCAGGTCAGGCTATAAAATTTGTCAACACAAAGCTATGATCCTATATTTAAGCTATACAACTACTTAGAGAAAAGTAGAAGAAAGTAGGTTAATTTTCACTTTCACTTTCTAGAGAGGGGTGATCTTCACCATTATTTAATTTTCCTAAGGGATGAACTTCTGGACATATAAATTAATGTGACTAAGGAAAATGAAATAAAAAACTGTAGGCATTTATGAAAATGTGAGAGGTTAAATGTTAAGATATTATTGTCATTGCCTTTACTGTATTCTCATAGCCTTGTGGCTTGAGAGAGTTTTCTAGAGGTCCTGGGCCAGCAGAAATTTTCAACATTTTCCTACCAGTTCTTTTGTTATTATAGTTGTATTTATCTCAAATCAAAAGTTGATAGTTGTAAGAAGTCAGATTTTATGTTTAGCTCATTTGAAGAATGTGCATTATTCCATCTTCCTAATTCTCTCTTACATCCTCCATGTAGATTTGTCCAACAGTGAAACAGGCTACCTTGGGAATTAGCATTTTTCAGTCAACATGTTAAGTTAGAGGCGAATTTGTTAACAACCAACTTTCTAACTTGTATGACATAATTGTGTATTGGATGCAAGGTTAATCAAGATCATCTTTAAGATTATAGTAATTTTAAGAACTATTATTAAAATTGGACCTTGAGGCACAGACATATGACTATTAATAAGCATTATTTTGTGATACTTTCTAAAGGATGGCTGATGTTGCAAGGTGACGAGTTATTTCAGCAGGATAGGGTACTCTGCCTAGTACTATGGTTCAAGAACATGTCAATGTTTGCTTTATTTTCCAGCTATAGAAGATAGAGAATGAAAGGCAGAGTCAACTTGAAAATAATCTTTGGAATATGTCCTAATGGTTTATCTCCTGCTCCAATGCTGGACAAACTTCTTTGGAGAATTATGAAAATATAACACCTAGATATATGAATAAAGTCATCAAATATGGAAATTCATAATATATTTTTGGAAAATATACACATTATTAGAAATCAGGACAAGTCCTAAAAATATAAGCTTATGTGCATTTTCTCACTATGAAGCATTTTCAAATATTCAACCAAAAATCTTTCATTGAAAATAAAGGTAAAACTGAGTATAGTGGGCACACAACTGTAATCCCAATAGCTCAGGAGGCTGAGGCAGGAGGATGGTGAGATTAAAACCAGCCTCAGCAGAAGCAAGGCCCTAAGCAACTCAGTGAGACCCTGACTCTAAATAAAATACAAAATAGAGCTGGGGATGTGGCTCAGTGGTTGAGTGCCCTTGAGTTCAATTCCTGGTACCTCCCCCCCAAAAAAGGTAAAGTTGGGCATGGTGGTGCACACCTGTAATCCCAGCAACTCGGGAGACTGAGGCAGGAGGATTGCAAGTTTGAGGTCAGCCTCATAAATTTAGCAAGACCCTAAGCAGCTCAGCAAGACACTGTGTCAAAATTTTAAAAAAGAGGGTTGGGGATGTGGCTCAGTGGGCAAGCACTCCTGGGTTCAGTCTCCAGTACAAAAATAAAATAAGGATAAAGAATATAAAAGAAATATCTTTCTACATATTTATGATATTTCTTTTGAGAAGTATTTTAGCTAAATGTATGCACAATGCCTTGTTTTCCTTTTTTAATATATTTTTTAGTTGTCAATGGACCATTATTTTGTTTTTTTATATGTGGTGCTGAAAATGGAACCCAGTGCCTCACACGTTAGGCAAGCACTCTACCCACTGAGCCACAACCACAGCCCCAATGACTTGCTTTCAGTCCATCCTATAAAATCATCTGTTGCTTATCCTCAAAGTAAACAAAGGACCTGGCCATTATGGAATGAAGTTATTGAATGTAATAAATTACTTCATTGTTATCAAATTCCACATTATGTCTTCACTCCTTGAAAGTCTATTATTAAGGTTTTATATGAAAGAAATTTAAAGTCTCTAAGACTGAAAGGAACTCTCCTATTCTTAAGGTAAAATTTGCTTAACATCAAAGCAGTGGATGCTTTCATTTTTGTATTTTTTCATGTTTTGGAACATCTTTCTCGCTCATTTTCTATTACGATATGTGTAATAGAATTCATAGCTATGAATTATAGGAAATAAAAAGTAATAAATCAAAACACATCATACTTTAGTTTTGAAATATAAGGGTCCCAACTACATTTACAAAAGAAATAGGATTTTAAATTGGTACATGTTTTGGAGTGTGAATTATAAGGCAATAGTTGCTTCTGTTCTCATAATATGGTAGGTATGTAACATAAGTGCCATTTATTTTTTGGCATTAAATTCCTTTGTATTTGACTTTCATATATTTCTTGTGCTTGGTAACCCATTATTGAAATTTGAATAAAATTCGATTAACTTGGATTTACATTGGTAATAACATTGTACAAAGAGAAGAGTGAATAAAATGCATAATTTTATTAAACTTCTTGTTGTAATTCCTCAAAATACACCAAGTAAAATATTGGTAATCTAGCATAATATCATCCTAAGTGGAAAAATAGAAGTCTTTATCATATCATGTCTAACTCTAAGCGGGTGTATCACACTGGCAATGAGATCAGTATGCGTGAACATAGTAAGAAAGGTATACAAACTAGCACTAGTTCATACTATATTTATTTTAATCATGCTTCATTTAATCTAGCTTGACATAACTTCTTATAAATTTATTGCAGTTTCCTGGTTCAATCTGCCTAAAGTTATTATCTTTATATTTCAGATAACAGCATTAGTTTTATTGTTCAAAATATCCTGCCCAATGTCTCAATATATTGAGAATATTAAAACAATTCATGGTTAATTTTCAAATTTTCTTTCATTTAAAAATTTTAAAATTGATTGATTAGTCACCTATCTAAACAGGATTGAAAACAAAAGAGCAGAGGGACTATAAATAACATCATTTTGAGGTAATATTTATATTTTGAATTATTTATTCATTTATTTCTTTTAAATACCCCTTTAAATTGATTGAATTATTTATTGATTTAAATTGATCGAATTATTTTCCCTTGTACTTGATTTAATGTTTCGTTGTTCATCTTAGGTCTGGGAACAATGTGTGTGTGTGTGTGTACACACATATATATATAAAAGAAATTTGATATGTGTGTGTAGGCATATCCAACTATACATTTAAACTGTAAGATATAATATAGACTATATATCATTGTAGCTTGAATAGCTGCACTCTGTGATGAATGCACCAAGATGAAATAACATTCTACGTTTCTCAGAATGTGTCTCAAGTGTTAAGTAAGGTAAGAGTGCATCTCTAACTTGTGGATTGGTTCATATTCCATTCAGCTTGTTCTTAACTACCTGCCCTATTTTCTGCAGTGTGTTGAGATTCCATTTCAGTTCACTCACAGTAACTGCTATATTTAAAACCAAATATAACCTTTCACTCATCCAAATAATAATAATAATATGAAAACTGAAAGGCACAGAATAACGACATTATGACCTCCAGCTGAACATTGAAAGAAATGGGTGCTATGAATAATTTTGTTGAATAACAGAATAAGAAAGAGAACAAAAACAATTGAATCAGTTACTTGGTATTATATAAAAAGTTTTAATGTTTAAATGTGATTTTTTACTTGCTACTTTTATAGCATACACTCAATTGTAAAGGCTTTGTATAGTAGAAAACACTGGTACTAAAAGAAAGGCGTTTAGAAAGTCAAAATTGTTCATGATATTTTATAATATTCTCACTTCTGTAAAAAACCATGAAAATCAGAATGGCCCAATCTATAGTAGAATGTAAATTTTTGCTCACTGCCTTTCTAAGACTTTTTACATTTTTACCACAAATTCATTAGAAATGCGTTTTTAAAAACTATTCACAATTATTCTAGAAACGATATTAAAGAAAGTTGCTCATTCATTCATTCACTTTTGTTGCTGGTGATGAAACTGAGGGCCTCCTACATGCTAGGCAGTCACTCCAGCACTGAACTACTCCCCAGCTCCAAGAAGTTTATATTAAAATACATAAATAGGCCAAGAGGTTATTCATGTTAATCTGTCATAATAAGCAAAATTCTTATAATATAGCAATTAGCTAAAAAGTGATCATTAAAGTTCAATTATATTGAGTAGCAAATGCAATTTAATCAGGAATCTTTAAATGGTTTCAAATTATTTAGAATCAAATAATTTTCCTCTTGCCCTTTCAATTACACTTAGAATATATAAATTTAGATTAAAAAGTAGAAATGAAATGATGACTACACACATAAGAACATATGCTTCCTCTTTTTTATTCCACAGAAGCAGTTTGTTGTTACTTAGTGAAAAGCAGGAAATTTATTTTCAACCTTAATATATAATACTAGTAGCCTTGTGCATGATGCAACCATAAACAAAATTGATTGCACCATTGTTTCAATGTTTTAAAAATAATTCTAGAATAAGAATAAAATATTTTGAAGCCAACCAAAACCTACACAGAAAAAAAGAAATACCTATAAAGTACAAATAACTTGTACTTAAAAGCATTAGACAAATACTTAAAAGTCAAGGACCAGAGGGTCAAGTTTCTGGACAGAGGAAAACAAAAGAGACAAGCTGATAATCAATAGATGATTTTACCCACCCCTCAGGAGGATTGGCTTTTAATGCCCTAAGACAATGAGGCTTAAAACACAGTGTTTTTCTTCAGCAGGGGGATGAGACTTGTTGCTGACAAACAGATACAGAAGCAAAGTTTATCACCAAACTGTAGAGAGAAAATTAGAAACCTCAAAGCTTCAGTCTGAAGGGCAGAGCAGAAAAATGAGCCTTGAATACGTATGATTTTATCATCAAGAAAATTACCAAATTCTGAAACTACAAGTAGCAGAGGGCTACAAAGCTAAGGTGAGGTCCTCTGCACAATGATATACAGTTTTCCAGAGTTTGTTTTTGTTGAGAAGATGAAAAAGAAAGCTCAGGACCAGCCAGGGGAAGATCTCCCAGTTATCTTACCAAGATCTCAGGCAAAAGCTAGAGACACTTTCAGACTTTAGATGAAAGTCTAAACTCTGGAATCACAAAGTGTCAAGCCAAAAGTCAACCAAGCCTTATAAAATGTGCAATGAAACTCCTAATGAAATTGGTCTGTATTTCAGATTAAAATGAACAGGGTCCATATAGACTTTGCTCACCAGAAGAAATTGGAAGCCATGTGTACAGGAAAACATTAAATGGAACATTGCACATTTTTTATAATGAAGTAATGCCTTTCCTTCATCAGAACTTACTTGTACTTCTTGTACTAAGAATTGGGACCACAAAACTAAAAGCAAGAGGAAGCCAGCGCTTGCAATGCCAGCAGCTCAGGAGGCTGAGGCAGGAGGATTGCGAGTTCAAAGACAGCCTCAGCAAAAGTGAGGCCCTAAGAAACTCAGTGAGACCCTGTCTCTAAATAAATTAGATTTTAGGGCTGGGCATGTGGCTCAGTGGTCTAGTACCCCTGAGTTCAATCCCTGGCAAACCCCCGAAATATTATTATATTGAGTATTTGGTTCCAACATATGAATTCTGCAGGGACATCAACATGCAGACTATCACACTATTCATGAGAGCTCCACACTTATTATCTAATAACATCTCAGAAGTCCCAGATTCTAATACTTTCATAATATGAGTTTAGATTTCGATGTATAAATTTTGGATGGATGCAGACATTCAGATCCTAACACACGATGCCATAAATAGGGATTATAGGAAGTTAGTGACATGAAAATAATTTTATTTATTGGTAATTTTGTTATATGGTCTTATTTTTGTTGTGTTACATTTGTATTGTCTTTAAGAAAATTGTTCTAGCTTGACATTTAGGAGTTCTATACTTTCCTGAACATATATTACAGTCTAATAAAAATAAATTATAAAAAAATGTATTTCCAGAGACCAAGTGTGTGGCTTAGTGGTACAGTACTTGCCTAGCATGCACAAAGACTTTGGTTCTATCTCTAACACAGCAAAAAATGTGTGTGTATGTATGTATAGAGATATTTTACATATACATACATATACACATATGACTTAGAAAAGGGTGAAGTGGGACGTAAAGGAGAAAGTATAGGAAAATGGCCAGTCACCACTCCCAGGTGAGATCCTAGAACTTTAGTGGGCCAACATGATCAGGATAGAACCAGTTATATCATGGGTACGAGTGTGAAGCAAAATAAAAGAGGTCAGAAGGCCAGTGCAGGAGCCACATGAAGGCCTTTTCTAGAAGTTTATCACAACATCTCAATGAAGACTTTCCCTCAAACTCTCCTTGATTTTCTCTCCTTTAACCTCTATCTTCTCTGTCCTTTCTCCTCTCCTTTAACCCTCTGCATCCTCACTACCCAATACTGTGAGCTCCTCAAAGCCAGACACAAAATTTGTTATACCTCTATTCATCACTAGAATTTACTACAGTGACAGGCCTGTGGTCAGCATTTAATAAATATTTGGTGTATGGTTTACACACAAATGTATACATATATGTATATGAAAATGATTGGAAATAGACAATCTATAAGTTAGCATGTAGAAATGATGCCTCAGGAGAGTTGCCAATTATAAACTATTCACATAGTTAAAGACACAACATTTCTAATTCTGAAAATAAACAACAGGAATAGACTATTCTAACTAATTTTCAAGAAAAATAGGAACATTAAAAACTTCCATTAGAAAACATTAATAAAATGACAGTTACCAGAATATTGCATATAAAGATCTATGAATTGTAACCAAAGTTCTACTTCAAGGAAAATGCATCATTCTGAACCCTTTTATTTTTTAAGACACTAAGGATGAATATTCATCTCAAGATAATTGGAAAAAATAGGGAAAGACATAGCATTATAAAAGGATTGATAAGCATAAATCAGATAGAGGTCTTTTAAAAAGCCACACAGAGGAGTTCTCTCTTAGGAAAGGTACATATTTCTTCATGGTATTTTAAAAAAGAACACTGGATAAGAAAGTTTAAAAATCTGGTTATCATTTCAATATGTAAATATTGTTTAATATTATTAAACATTTTTTATTTTATAAAAATTTGTGTATTATACTGTTAGTTTTGCCTATAATATTTAAAATTTGTACAATTTGTCTAATCTACACTATGAAAAGAAACTGTCATTCCTGCCTTACAAGAATTCACATTGTTTTAGGGCATTCAGACCCAAAAAGCCCAAACTCACCATCTCTAGAGCTGCATTCTTCTCTTTCAGACTTAATGGATTTCTAACTTGCTTATCTTATGGATCATGCATTTTACCCTTTCCAAATCTACTATTTGTTGCTTGGACTAAAACCCTTGTGTCTTTCAACAAAGATGTTGGAGAATGACAAGCAAATGGAGTCAGTAGTTGGTTGACCACAACTTGAGTAGTGGTCTGAGTTCTTATAAGCAAGTGGATGATACAGACATCTGCCATAGTCAAAGTAATATCGTTTGCTGAACCTTGAGGGCCTTTACATTTAAGAGATTACAATGAATCACATCCCGGGCAGGAAGTATTCATTATTTCAATTACATTTACTGAGTGCCCACCAAATCAAGTGTATTTCTCAGTGCTGGGAATATAGTAGTGAACAACACAGACAAAAATTCCCTTTCTAGAGAGAACTACATTCTAGATTAGGGAAGTGGATCTTAAATGAAAAAAGTGAGACATGTAGTGTGTCAGATAGTAATGACTACTATGCAGAAAACAATAAATGGTTTGAAGAATTGAGATGTTGCTATTTTAAATAGGATTGTGAGGGGACACCTCTATAATAAGGTGACATGTGATCAGGGACTTGAAAAAATTAAGGAACTGCATTATGAAAACATTCAGAAAAGAACATTCCGGGCAGTAAAAAAAGAAAATGTAAAGACCATGCAGTGGGAGTCTGTTTAGTGTAGACAAGTAATGGCACAGAGGCCAATGTGCCTGGAATGCAATGAGCAGAATGAAGAGAAGGTCAAGAAGAAAAGGCCTTGCAAGTCCCTGTCAGAGTTTTAGGCTTTCCTGCACAAGAAACGACAAGCCTGGAGACTTTTGAGGATAGACCTAGTGATATGAATTGATGTTACTTTTGAAGCAGTTGTTCTGGGCACTCTAATGAGAATGTGGAGAGCAATGAGAGAACAAAAGCAGGAGTCTTTACAATAAGAATGAATTCCAGGTGCAAACATGGATCCTTCTACTTCAGCAAAAGTGTTGACCAAGTCCTTCAAACAGCCATGCCCACAACTGCTGCAAAAGAAGTCAGCAACACTAAAGACTAACTTTGAAAATACACTTCAATATACCTGTCTAGCAGTATCTCTGTTACAGATGGAAACCACCTTATGGGTATTTTCATTATGATACAAGGTGTTCTTCTCATGCTTGACAAAGTATTAAGCAATAATATTATGTTTATTTATAATATAGAGCCAACAACTCAAATTGTAGGGTCAATAGGTTATATCTCTTGTAAAAATGGTCTATTTAAATAATTTTGGCTTTTTAAAAAGGAGCAGTATGATTCTCAGAGAGAAATGTCTTTCCTTAATTAAAATAAATACCTTGACACTGAAACCATAAAACATTTATTTTCTAAGCCGAAGCTACCACTGAAACAAAGACCTGTATATCTCTTTTTCTCTTGGGAGAATATTCTATTTAATGAGTTTTTATACCATTTATCATAAATTTTAAAGATTATGTGAAGTATGAATTTATTAAAGTAAATAATGATTAAAAACCATCGACCCCCATATGAGTTAATATTAAGTATATCATCAAATTCTATGATTTTCATCCTACAACTACCTCTTTTCTTTTGTTACTGGGGATTGAACTCAGGGGCACTCAACCACTGAGCCACATTCCAAGCCCCATTTTGTATTTTATTTACAGACAGGGTCTCACTGTTCATCCATTTGAATTATTAATACAGCAAGCATACTAACTGGTTACAGCTCTATTAATCTAATCAATATGCCTCTGAACTTTCTTTCATTAACACAGGAATTTTGGGGGAATACTTCATATTCAAACCCTATGAATATTCAAATACTAAGAAACCCATATTACAAATTTTGAAAGTAAATATCCATATTTGTTTTGAAGTGATTGTGGTATAAAAGACAGTTCTGGCCACCTTATCAGCTAAATTTGCTATTTGGTTTATATTTATTCATTTACTCATTTATTCAATAAATAATCTTTGAGACGTGTTAAATCAAAACACATGAACATAATATTTTACTTCAAAAGATTTTTCATCACAAAACAAGTGCTTCCAATAAAGTTTTATCTCTGCCATGGTACACTTGAGGACTCTATAAAGGGAGAGCAGAGCTAATTTTTCCTGGGAAGTTGGGAGGACTGTTCAGGAAAGTCTTCACAGATGAGGTTACTCTTAAAATTAGACTTGAAAGATTAGTGATTATTCCAAGTCTATTGGTAGATGACGTGGCATTTCATGTATAGAGTGCGTCTTACTCAAAAGCAAAGAGGTTCCATATGGAAATATTTTAATATATTACATGGGGATTATAGGAAATTTATTAATTCATTATTAGTAATTTAAGGTAATATAATTTGCATTACATTATATAGTCTTAAGGGGAAAGATGTTTTTTCTGCTTTGAATTACTCAATGAATATTTTCTAGAAACATTATCACTGGTGGGATTAATTATCTCAACCTTTCTGGACAGTAATTTTTCAGTATATATCAAGAGATTTAAAAATATTCAAACCACTTTTTTCTGTTCTTCCTTCCATTTCCAGGAATATGTTCAGATTTTTAAACGTAGATTTATGAATGTTTATTGTTTTCTAATCAGAGTAAACACTTAACATGTTAAAATATTTGACAATAGGGAACTAACAGAATAACTTCTCTTATACAAATGAGTCAGAGATTGATTTTTTTTTTCAGAACATTTGAGTAGACCCAAAGAATTCACAATGAATATTATATGAAAGGGTCTTACCAAATCATCACAGAATTTTTCTTGGATTTTTCTCTGTACAGGTTTGAAAATCCCAATCCAAAACTTGAAATACTCTGAAATCTAAAATATTTTTAGCATAATTTCCAAAATTTGAAATTTTGAGCACCAACATTATGCTCAAATCTTTTGTGACTTTAATGCATTTTAAAATCGGGTTTTCAAATTAGGGATGTTCAACTGGTAAAGTCTATGCACACATTTAAAAAATCCAAACAAATATGAAATTTGAAACACTTATGGTTCCAAGTATTTTCAATATGGAACACTCAATTTATATTTGTGGACATAAACACACAAGCACACACACAGATACACACATGTATATGACTGCCTGCTTACTTTGCTGCTGATGCTGCTGTTCCCTAAAAGAAAATTTACCAAAAATCGGGGTACGGGGTTTATGAAAAATTTTGTTTGTATTTTTTAATTCTAAAATCAGCAGTAATTATGTATTACTTATCAAAAGAGAAAAAATCTACTTAAAAAGTGAAATTTGCCTAACTTTGAAGTAGAATAAGGAAGACTCAAAGCTGAATTGAGTACTTAATTCAGATAATATTCATGTTTTGCAAATGAAGATAGGTTTTTCATACACCAATATGGGGTTTGATGGTTCAGTAACTTAAATCCAGAATTCCTGATATGCCTGCTTAACTTTTTCCTTTGTTCCCTTTATACAATGCCAAAACAATTGGATTATTTCAGGTGGTTACATATATGATGCCAGTGAAATAAATCAATGATTTTTTTTTAACTTATAAGCTATGTTCTTTGATAACTGGGCATACCTGTTAATAAACACTTAGCTTCAGTCTCTCAATTTTTAACTATTAATTGATGATAAAGACAATGTCAATGCAAAGCAAATGTCAAGCTGTCACAGCAAAACAACAACAACAAAAAGCAAAACTAGAAAAAATAGGGAACAGGTCAGTAGCCTAAGCATGTTAATATTTCAGATTCATTTTTAAGAGAAATTATACTTACTTCCACTGCTCACACTTATTTTCAGAAATACATGCATCAGACCTCAATGTAGATTTGAGGAGAAAATCAATTGGTACTAAATTTTAAAGGCTACACTCTTATGTAGAGATAGCTAATTGTCTCTCGCTGAACTTTGTATAATATTTAAATGTGCCTACTTTTTAAGTGACTATGTCAAGATAGGTGAAGAGGTGACATTACTCATGAAGATTAGACAACTTTGGAGGAGCATAAACTACTATATTCTAGAAGCTAAGGACAAGAACATGTTTAAGCTTTAGAAATTTATACCACAAATATAGTAATTATAATTGCCTGCTAGCACTCCAATACTATTAGTGTAACAATATGCAATATTCTTGTGGATATACATAACATGCATCTGAGAATACACACGGAAAGTTCTGGTTTTGAAAGGAATGTGCATCTAAAGGCAAGATATCTTTGGGATTTCTAGTGTTAAAAAATTTACATCACAGACATATTTGTAGATATAGGTAGGTCTAATCTAGTTCTGTTTTCATGGTTTTGTTATTATTTTATAATCAATTGTGAGTCCAGCAGAGTACTATCTGAATAATATGAAAAATTTGACTATACTTGTTTATATGAAAATGGAAAATCATTTATGACAAAATAATGTTTTGGAATAAAGGGTAAATATCTCAAAATTGCTAACAGACTTCAATCATTTCTTGAAATGAGTAGTAATGATATTACTAATTGTAGGCCATGCCATCAGTAAAATTATCCTACTAAATGTAATAATCATAATAATCATGTTTTCCCCTGACAACTCAACTAATTATAATAATTCTTTCAAATATATATAGACACACATAATTCATTTCCTTAATTTTCTCAGCTTTGTAAATTTATTTTATCATTATTGTTTTTATATAAACACATTATCACCATATATTTTTTCCTTAAGTTTATGCTATTCCTCGTGATTAGCACTAGAACACTTTGCATGTTTTGAAGGAAACTGCAGTTTTGCCCTCCCAAAACAATCATTACAGCAATTAATATTTTTCAGTCAATATTAATGACATTATTAGGACTATTTTTAGTGCTCTTTTAGAATCCAAGCATCAAATTTTCTGAAAAGAAAGCAATTTAAAAGCAGTGATTAAACTTTCAAGGAAAATATGTCATTGGTCACTGAGAGTGTCCTAGAGCTAGCAATGGTTTCAAAACAAAACAGTAAACAGATACTTATTTACACACACACGCACACACACTTTTTTTTCTACACATTTAAAAGCAAGTCCTCTAAATCTGACTGGGATATTATCTAGTAGTAACCATTGAAGCATGGTATCCAGATTTATTTTGGAAGTTTTTATACCCCAAGTAAAGTCACAGAAAATAAAAATGAAGCCAGATATATTCTTCATAACAGAAACCTGATTCCTAATGCCATCTTGTTCTGATAGTGGAGCATTGTACTTTTCTTACATTTCGAAGCTCAGAAAGTACTTGAATCAAAAAATCAACTACCAATCAGATTATGCATATAACATACCCAAACACATATACATACATACATTTATGTTTTGGTTTCATTTTGTTTTCATTACTCTAGAACTCCTCTCTATCTGAGCATCGTATGCTCCTCAAAACCTAATTCTAAATGTGTTTCAAGGCTCTTTACTAAATATGCTTTTTACTAAAATATGGTCAATAGTCAAAGCTGTAGGCAAAGTCAAATTCATGTTCTAGTGTTCTGCTTAGTAGAATTTATTTATAAAGCTATAAGTTCATTTAAGAAACAAAATAAGTAAATTCTATCATGCTTAATAGAGAGCAGCGAATAAATATAGAAAAACTATGAACTGTAAATCAACCTACAACCATGGAAAAAATAGAAATTTATGTCAAATTATTAGTACAAAGTAATATAAAGAACCAGCCAACTTTGCATCAAATTATTTCCACACTTTCAACAAACAATAAATCTAACACCAAACTATTCTACATCAGAAGAATGTTTTGTGGAAAAATGCCAATTAATTTACCAAGTGACAATATTTTATATCAACAATAGAGATATATGATACAAACATTGAAATGAAACTAATGATGTATACATAAAAAATCTAGGAAATCAAATAGAGTGTTGTGCCAACCAAGCATAATTTGGTACAAAAAATAAGGCTTAATATTTAAAACATAAATTGGTTAAATATTAAGAAAGCTACTAACATAATATATCCATCAAATAAAATAAATGGTAGTCTGGGGAGATACTAAAAATTCATTTGTCAAAATTCAATTACCACTCTATATAAATGCTAGTTCCCAAAAACTTACAAATCCGATATTTCCTAGAAAAGGTAAAACACATGGCATTTGCATTGAAAAAATGAGCCTCATATTTCCTTGATTGCAAAAAAGAAACTAGAAAAGCAACTGAGATAGGATATATAACAATTTCAAAAGGAATCATTATTTTCCAAAGTGAAAAGGATAAAAATAAAAACTGATGTTTTAAATTATATCTAAAGCAGAAAATAAATCACGGTAATGAATACGAATATGAAAAACATTATTTTATTTGGCAACATCTAATGGCAAAATAATTTAGCAATGTAATGTTTGACTTTTTTCATATATTTAATTGACATTACTTTTTTAATACTCAGTGTTTAGTAATTTAGAAGGAAAGTATTTTCTTTAAAAAAATATACAGATTTCCAAACTTTTTGGTATATCTGATAATGTTTGTGTTTATGCTCAGGATTTTCTTACATAAATTTGGCTACAGGGATATTCATCAGAATGTTGTTTATATCATTGTAATACATAAGTGATCTGTGTAAATATCATTATTAAATAACTATGGTGTGTCTGCATATTACAATGTCATTCAAATATTAAAAACCATTGGTTGTGGTTTTAGTTTGGGGTGATGAAAATATTCTAAGTTTGATGGTATTAGCCACCTGTCTCTATGAACACTAAAAGTCATTGAATTGAACTTTCCAACTGAGTGAATTTTATGGTATATAGATTATGTTTCAACAAAGCTGCTACTAAAAAACATAAAACTATGTAAATAAAAAAATTAGGATACAGAAGTATAGTTAATGATGTTTAAAGAAGTAATAAAAAAGCAACTTACAAAAAAACACTATACACATGATATTCAATAAAAACATAAATGATAATAAAAGTCATTTTTACTTATAATTAAGAAATCAAATGCAAACCAACTTCTAATTAAAAAGGAAATGCAATCACAATAGAGAAGATAATTTTTAAATTATAAGAGAATACTATCAGCAATTATATGCTAATAAGTATTATTTTAATTGAAAGGACAATATTCTATACAAAAAATATAAATTTTCTTAAAGTAGAAAAATTGAATAAAGCAATGAAAGTATAAAACATTGAAAAAGTCGAAGTATTACTACATTTGGAATTTGCATTCTCACAAATGTATTTTTTTCTCATTTTACCATCTTACCTAAGGCAAATATATTTATGGGATTTGGCTACATGTTAGATTAAATGTACAATGTTCTATGTCACAAAGGCAAGGTTCTACATATTTTTCCACTATGGGAATTAAGTAAAATATTCTTAATTTCTATGATGTACATATTTCTCTTTTTATTTATAGTATTTTGAGTTTTCACTTTTTGTCTTACAAGCAAAGCTCTCTAAGTTCTGAAACTGTTTTCTTATATTTTATTCACTATGACTTTTTAAATTGCAGGCTCCTCAAGCAGTTTTACTTAATTCATGATGATCTTTGAACTGGAAGTCCCAGCTTAAAAAGTAACAACATTCCCTTTGAATTTGTGATGGAATCTATGAGTTTTCCCTTTTTATCTAATGTAGTGTCTTACATCAAATAATGTCCTAATATTGAGACTATTTGAACTACTAGTATAAACACTATTTGATCACAATTTATCACTTTTTAATATATTGATAGATTCTCTTTGCAAATGTATTGTTACTAAATGGTTCCTACTCAAATATGTGATTGAATTATATTTTTAAATTTTCATATGTAGGCTGAATTTTCCTTACTCAATATATTTGGGACCAGAATATGTTGGAATTTTAATTTTGAGGGAATTGTGGAATATTTGTATATATACTTAATGAGATTTCATGAGAAATTTATTTATGTTTAATATACACCATATGCACTAGCCTGAATGTAATTTTATGAAATATTTTAATATCTTTGTGCATGAAACAAACTTTATACACATTGAAACATCAGAGGGCATAACTGTCAGTAACAGTCAACCATGGGGACCATTATTCCTGAGTCTGAGTTTATATGTTACTAATAATCCTTTACTTACACTTGTTTGTACATAAGTACTTAACAGAAAAAATATGCTATACCATTAATACAGTAAAAGAGTTATGTGTTCCTGGTAACTAAAGCAGCACAATAGCCTCACCAGCATACCTATATTAGCTTCTAAACAAGAAGCAATAGCAAACTTTCACTCTTCACCAAATATGCTGTTTTGATTAAATGATTACTGTAAACTACATTTTATTTTTTTAGGTGAAAAGAAATATCAGAAGCATTTGGTCCTTTAGGAAGTGGGTCCTCCAGGAATGAGAAAACATTTTGCTGGATGACTTTCTTAAATGAGAGTCATCTGCCTCATTAAAAAATAGTATTTTACTTTAGATGAAGTAGAGGGGAGGGAAGAGAGGGGAGGGTGTCTGGGGGTAAGAAGGACAGTAGACTGTATTAGACATTATTACCCTGTGTACACATATGACTATATGACCAGTGAGATTCTACATCATGTATAACCAGAAGAATGAGAAATTATGCTCCACTATATATGATGTATCAAAGTGCATTCTACTGTCATGTATAACTAATTAGAACAAATTAAAAAATTGAAAAATAGTATTTTTAGTCATAGATGTCTTTCTGATTTTATAAACTGATACGATTTTTGCTATGAATGCAAGTTTCTTCACTCCTTCAAAAGCCCATATTAGTCAGTTTTGTGGAGCTGGGACCAAAAACTCTACAAGAAAAACATAGAGGAGGAGAAGTTTAGTCTGGCTCATGGTTTCAGAGGTTCATGGTTGACTGACCCCACAGCACTGGGCTGGAGGTGAGATAGCACATCTTGGTGGAAGGGCATGGCAGAGGAAAGCAGCTCAGTAGATGGCAATCAGGAAGCAGACAGAAGAGAGTTCCAATCACCAGGGACCAAATATAAACCCCAAGGCATGTCCCAGTGACCTATTCTTTTAACCACACCTTACCTGCCTATTTTATGCACAGTTAATTCTTATCAGTGGATTAATGCATTGATTAGGTAGCAACTTTCATAATCTAATTATTTCACCTCTGAACATTCTTGCATTATGTCCCATATGAGATTAATGGGGACACCTCATAACTAAACTATAACAGCCCTTCACACATTTCACAGTGTCATCTACAGTTACTTTTTCTTCAGTGTTAACAATATAATCTTCATTATCACTATTATGTGAATCACCTTGATTCCAAACCATATCAGCTATTTCATTGTTGGATAATAAGTGAAAAATTGTCAATATTAAAAACGTTGGTGTCCACTTCCTCCAGTTTACTGACAACTCTTAAAGCATGTTTTTGCATATATAAGGAGATTAGGTATCATGATATTCCACTTGACACATAGAACCTTCAGTCACCACCTTGGAAATCATCGTCTCTACATTATTGCAGACCAGAGGTTGTACAAGGCATTCACAAGTGTGACTTAGTCACTGTGTTCCAAGCATTCACAACAGCACATATGGCATCCTTCATTCTAAACTTTTGTTGAAAACCTTCTGTGCTTATGGCTCTGTTCAATGTTGCTAGCAGGCTACTCAGTAAAGTGTTTTTATGCTTACTCTTCATTGATTTAAGAGTACTTTTGTCACATGGTTGAATGAAGTCACATTTGGGGTAAAGTACAATGCATAAACATCATTTCTTCTTTATTTAAACTACTGGGGATCAAACTGAGGGTTTCCTGCATATTAGGCAAGTGCTTTACCTTTGAGTTATATTTGCAACCCAAAAACATAACTTTTGATGAGAAGTTCAGCTAGAGGATGAAAACAGTTGCCAAGGAGTAACAAAATCGTGTAGTCTTCCAATGAAGCCTTCTGGCAATGAGTATGAGCCTCTGACACAAAACGTTTGTGAAACCAACCAGAAAAGACATCCCTAGTGATCCATGCCTTTTTGTTAGCATAATAATGAACTGGTAAGAAATTTATTCATTTGAAACAGCAAGGGCAGAAGCTTTTGCCTATCACAGCAAGTTTATAGTTTTGTGTACCTGCCACATTAGCACATCCCAGCACAGTTATTCTGTCTTTGGTATCCTTAATTCCTGTAGTGGCTCTCATCAGCTCTTGATAGTGTTTTTCTGGGGCAATACCACCAAAACTGAGATGTTTCAGCAGTGTCATAGACTTGATCTTGCATCAGATTTCCATGTGTGGTGATTGTCACATATTTATCAATGAGTTTTTCCACTGTTTTGTGATCAGCAGATGCTTTATCTCTATACATTTCTGACAGTTCAATACTGTGTGTCTTCTTAAATTTCTGCATTTAAATCAATTACTGGCATAGGGAGATTCAAGTCAAATATTTTCCTACTTATTTTCTTATTTCCCATCTGCTTTTGACAAATTTATTTTTTTCAATCAATAATACATTACATTTTTTTTTGTACTGGGATTGAACCCAGGATCACTTATCAAATGAGCCACATTTATATTTTAATTTGAGACAGGGTCTTGCTGAGTTGCTTAGGGCCTTGCTAAGTTGCTGAGGCTGGCTTTGAATTTGTGATCCTCCTGCGTCAGCCTCCTGAACTCCTGGAATTACATGGATGCCACATCACACCCAGAAATCATATGTTCTTAAAAAAGATCTTTCCTTAAATATTGTTTTCATTATGCATCATTTGATTAATTCTTTTTTTTTTTAATTTTTGGTACTGGGGATTGAACCCAGGGGCACTCGACCACTGAGCCACATCCCCGGCCCTATTTTGTATTTTATTTAGAGACAGGGTCTCACTGAGTTGCTTAGGGCCTCGCTAAGTTGCTGAGGCTGGCTTTGAACCCGCGATCCTCCTGCCTCAGCCTCCCAAGTGCTGGGATTACAGGTGTGCACCACCGCGCCCAGCTGATTAATTCTTTATTAATACTAAGATAAGTTGCAGTACATATCCATACCTTATTAAAACCTACCTTAAGATTCCATCTCAACCCAATTAGACTGTCTATTATCAAGAATACAAACAACAATAGATGTTGGTGAGGATGTGGGGAAAAAGATACACTCATACATTGCTGGTGGGGTTGTAAATTAGTGCAGTCACTCTGGAAAGTGGTGTGGAGATTCCTTAGAAAACTTGGAATGGATCCACCATTTGACCCAGCTATCCTACTCCTTGGCCTATACCCAAAGGACTTAAAATCAGCATACTACAGTGATGCAGCCACATCAATGTTCATAGCTGCTCAATTCACTATAGCTAGATTGTGGAACCAACCTAGATGCCCTTCAATAGGTGAATGGATAAAGAAAGTGTGGTATATATACTCAATGGAATATTACTCAGCCCTAACGAAGAATAAAATTATAGCATTTGCAGGGAAGTGGATGAAGTTGGAGATAGCCATGCTAAGTGAGATTAGCCAATCCCAAAAAGCCAAAGGCCAAATGAACTCTCTGATAAGTGGATGATGATACATAATGTGGGGTGGGAGGGAGGCAAGAATGAAGGAAGGATGGATTGCATAGGGAAAAAAGGGGAGTGGGATCGGGGAGGAGGGTAAGAATAATAACAGAATGAGGTAGACATCATTACCCTGTGTACATGTAATATTACACAAATTGTGTGACTCTACTTGTGTACAACCAGAGAAACAACAGTTGTACCCCATTTGTGTACAATGAATCAAAATAAATAAATTAAAAAAACCCTACCCCCTCTTTTAGTGCTTTTACAGTTTCTAAAGAAAGGCAAGAATCTTACAAAAATATATAACTCTTTTCATGGCATTGTCATGCTTTCTGTGATATTTTCCATACATTCACATATACATTTTTATGTATCATTTAAGACATTGTTATTTTATGTTGATTACTATTTTGTAGTTAGATATATTAACACTTCTGATTCTTTTCAGTTTTTTTCATGTGCTATGCTTTATGTCATTAATTTGACCTTGAAGAATTCCTTTAAGTATTTAAGTATTAAATTAAATACTTAAATTATTAAAGTATTTAGTATTTAAGTAATTATTACTTAAAGTATTAAATTAAATACTTAAATTCCTTTAAGTATTTTCTCCACAGTAGTTCTTCTAATGATGAATTCTCTCAACATAATTTTTTATTTGAAGATGATTTATTTAATCTTCAGTTTTGAAAGATAACTTCATTGGGATAATATCATAAGCTGGTAAGTGTGTTTATTGGTTGGGATTTTATTTTATTTCACATTTTATGTTTAATTTCTGTTTCTTTTGCCTATAGTATAACTCATACTTATTTGAAGGCAAATTTGCATATTTTTTTGTTTTCTGGTTACATTAAAAAATTTTTGCTCTGGCTTTCAGAAATTTGACTAATTGCATAGGTGTGTTTTCTTTTATATTTATTCAGGTTGGGGTTCACTGGAATTCTTCAATTTGTGAGTTGAAGCCTTCCATCATTTTTTAAAATCACACCTTCAGGTGTTGAATCTGGCTCCATTGTTTTCTCCCTTTTCTCCTTCTCTAACTACAAATACTCTGAAGTTGGAAATTTTTAATGTACTCACATTTTTTACATGCAGTGTTCAGTTTTTTAAAAGAATATTTTTGCCCTGTGTTCCATGTTGATTTTTTTTCCATTAACATCCTTCTCTCTTGCTGTGTCGTGCCTGCTTATGAAAACATTCTATCTGATCTAAGATTGAGATAGTTATTTAGAATTTCTGTACTATTAATTTGGTTCTTTCTCAAAGGGTCTAATTATTTTAAGTTTCCCATAATTTTTTTATTTTATTCAATATTTTCATTCTTTGATTTTATGCAAAGTCATTTTATTTTCAAGTCTATTTGTTGCTGTAGGTCTTTTTCTACTGTATTGTCCTCTTATTAGGTTCAAAGTTATCATTTTCTTACTACCTTTCTAGTAAAAGAATAGATTGGCTCAGATGTTACAGAAAGCAATGTGGCAGTAAGAATATTTAAAATGTATATATACTTTAATAGACCATTCCAGAAATACACTTATTAAAATTAATAGATGTGGGGGCTGGGGATATAGCTCAATTGGTAGTGTGCTTGCCTTGCAAGCACAAGGCCCTGGGTTCAAACCCTGGCACCACAAAAAAAAATCATTATAATTAATAGCTGTATGAAAAAACTGAGTTCATTTTTCTTCACTGATTAATATGGGAAAAATAGAAAGCAATTTACATGTTCAATAAAGTGATTAAAAATATATTCTAATCTGTTCTTGTGATCCCTTATTGTGTGCTCAGGATAATCACATTTTCAACAATTATTGAAGGATAAAGTAAAGCTCATGTTAACATGTTGTGTGAAGCATCTGGATATAAATGTATGACTACATGCATTTATCTGCGGTCATGTATCAGCTGAGTCACTTTGTCCTTTTACTCTGAAATAAACTAATTTTCAACCCCTTTACACACTCTTCAGAAAAATGTAAAAACCTCCACAGGATCACTAGAAGCAATTAAGGACCAGTAGTTTTGCTAACATTATGATTCTAACATTTTTAGGCTACTAATGTCTCAATTTCATTGCATTCAACTTCCCATAGATATTGTCTTCCCTCTGCTACACAGTAACACACACATACACACAACTGGAATCAAATATATTAACATTTATCTATCAGTGTTCTTTTTCTTTCTAAATATTCTATTATTTTCATTTTATTAATTATTATTTTAAGGAAATGAACAGTACTTCATTCTAATAAAAAATGAAGATGGACACTAGCATTAAAGGAGACAAGAAAAAAAATCACTAAATTGAAAATATTTATGTTGATATTTTTGTCATATCAGCCCAATAATCTAAATTGTGATTATATGGCCAATTAGGTGACTCAGTCACAAATAATGCAAGAGCAAGCAAAATGTAAACAAATATGCCTCCAACATTTTGTCAAGTATGGGTTCTAAAAGTGCACATATATCCCAAAATTTTCATCATTTGGTCAAGTGAAAACTGTGAGTATAGGCACATAGGTACATGTGTATGCACTCACACACATGCCTTTTATCAATATTCAGCCGTGAACAGTGTGAAAATGTGCATACCTTGTATGTTTGCATGGCCATGATTGAAACCATACAGAAAGATAAACATCTGAACACATACATGGAGTTTTTCTGTTATCTATGTATATATTGTTATCATCTACACAAATGGAACTTCTAAAGCACTGAATAACTATCACAATTAGAGGTATAAAATTTGACTGTTCTGAAATTATATTTTTAATACCAAAGTAAAGCAGGAGTCTACAAATTTTCCCAAAGAAATGCAACAAAGAAAATCTAGAATTAGGTACGGCTCTGAAAAGTCATAACAGATGTTTTGTTTTTACATAATTAAGTATTCTCTGGGGGTTTTAGTACTCAAATTGTGCTTTGTTAAGAAAACAACAGTAAAACAACAGTAAACTAGTCATCAAATAGTGAAGCTAAATACTTCCAAAGTCAAAATTTTAAAATAAATAAATGGGTTATTCTGAAGGAAAATGCCACGTGTCTACCAGTGTTTAATGTTTGCCAAGTGATGTGACATTTCTCGTATTTTCTTTTCATAGTGAGAGAGATAGAATGCGGAAAATATGTTCTAAAGTAAAATTCTGATTCGTTGAACTCTCTACAGTCAGAAAGCCAATTGCATTCTACTGACACCACACCACATACTTGAATGCTGACATTAGTACTTTATCAGCAGAGGTGAAGTTTTTGCAAACAATGTAAAATCAGGTAAGGAGATATATGAAACAAATATTTAGCATTACTGACTACATAGTAGGCAAATTTAAATATGCTTTATGATTTTTGTCATTTAATTTTACAATAACCTTAGAATAAATATACCTTATTGTCTAAATTTCATAGTGAGAAAATGGAAGCTTATGAAGGTTCAACCACTTTCCCAAGATTGCAAGGCTAGAAATGAGAAAGTTAGAATTTGAACCAAGGTATATCTTATCTGAAAAGTTTATTTTTGTTTTTGTTTGTTTTTTTGCTATGAAAATCTTCTTCTGTAACACTGTTAAGATATCACATGGTTACATCTGTTGATAAACTATTGCTAACTATAAACATAAAGTCATAGAAAAATGTACATATATTCAACTTACATGCAATAGCTTAAAAATGCACCACACACACACACACACACACACACACACACATAATTATTCTTTTTCACCCTTAACGTTCTTTTCTGTCAATCTTGTTTTTTGGAAAATTAGATGATACCTTGTTAGATAGATAGATAGATAGATAGATAGATAGATAGATAGATAGATAGAGATAGGTGATAGATAGATAATAAAAAGAATATAAAGACAGAAAAACTTTGACATGATAGTAGGAAAGGTCTACATTATACAAAATTCTACTTCTGCTTTCCCATCTTGCAGGCATCTCCTCCACAGCAGGGAAATGAACACTTCCTGTGACTTCATGAAGCTACATGTTTTAAGGCTGTGCACTTTAGGAAGTTATTCCTTACATTGAGTAAAAATTTTCTACCTGTAACTTTCACCCCTAATGTTAGTTATGCCCTCTGGGTCTACAGAAAAAAAGTCTATTTCCACTTCCACATGACAGGTCCTCAAATATTTCAAGACAACTAGCATGTCTACCCTTACTCTTTGCTTCCTCAGGCTAAACACCCACAGAAGATTATACTGTTGCATTAAAATTGCCACCTTGCATTTTGTACATGCCTACATGTCTTCTCCTCTGTTATTTCTTTCTGAAACTATAGAAACAATGAGGAATTAGGGTACATATGAACTGAATTATATAATCTCATTCACCTCCTCTTTCACTCCCTGACATTGTTTCTTTGCAATCCTTCCAGGCAGTGAAGCGCTGTAGGAATTGCAGGAAAAAAATCATTCAGGAATCATTCTTAAAGCAATGAGATTTTTTAAGCCTAAAAGTCATACACATAGAAATGTCAACCCATTCTAAGACTCATCAAGATCTCATTGGTGCCATTCACAGTACGAAATGCTCAATATATGAAAAACATTCGATTTATTAAAATTGTAATAAGTTTACAAAAATTACAGGCAGATTTACAATACTGAGACAAACCATATTGCTACATTTTAGAATCATATTTGTGTTCAAATTCTAACTATGTAATTTACTAGCTGTTTCTTATGTTTTACAGAGTCATGATTTCCTTTAAAAAAGAAAATAATTTTTAATTCATATTTTTTATTATTAAGATGAGAAAGATCCAATGTATAGCCAATTAAAGCAGATTAGTATTAAATTAAAACATATATGAAAGCACTGGAATAATCAAATGGATGGTTTACTTCATTTCAAAAGTTTTACGTCAAATTTGTAACACAAAAACTATTCAGCAAAGGGAAGAACATTCATCATGTCAGAATGAGGAGCTTCTAAGATCCCTAACAGTCAATCGAGGTTGTTTATTTCATAGAACATGGTAAACTTAATCCACACATTATTAAACTCTGGTCCCAATTTAAATCCACTAAAATGAGAGTAAAATATTTAAATGCATAAATGTGTAAGATCAAAGAAATAAGGAAAAAATGACAGCTGACAAGAAACTGTGCAATTTTAGAAGTTGGGGAGAGATACACAAGTAGAAATTGGCTTAGTTGTCCAGAGAAAGTATCTCCAGAAGGAAAGGCCAACACAAAAACCAATATGTAGTATAGCACCCCAGAAAGACTCGAGAATTGTAGCCATCTCTCATCTCTAAAGACAACTGGAGATTTTGTGGCAATAATAACAGTTTTTAGTTGGTCTTTTCAAACACTGCACGTGAATCTACTCAGCTAAATATCCAAGGTGATCACTGACAAATTCTATCTTGTAGAAAAGAACAGAACGCGTCTCAGCCAAGCTCTACGCCAGTTTTTGTTTTGTTTTATTTTGTTTTTGACAGGGTGGTGGGATCTACTTTTTATCATTGTTCTTCTATTATTATTTTAATTGTACATATTCATTGAGTACAGTACAATAAGCTAATAAATGCTCAGAGTATGTAATGATAAAATCAGGGTACTTAGCATTTTCATCTCCTTAAATATTTTGTTAATTTTTGATCAACATATAATAATTGTACACATTCGAAGTACAATATGTTATTTCAACAAATCTATATAATATGTACTGATCAAAACAGTAATATTTTCATCTTTCTTCATTTGTCCACTAATATGTTCATCATTTTCATGTAAGACATCACCAGAAGCATTTTCAATGTTCATAGATCTAACAACGTTCTGTTCATGATGATATAAGTATATTCTTTAAAACTACAGAAGTTTTCTCTATATCTCTCTTCTTTCTGGTCTTTTATTAGAATCCCCTCTAACATACTTGTTAATGGTCAATTTTATGTATCAATCTGGTTTAGACACAGGGTGCCCGAAAATTTGAGTAAGCATTTTGGGGTTGTCTCTGTTTCTGAATGGGATTAACATTTGTATATTCATTGCTACCAGAGGCTGGTGGAGAGAAATGGAAAAGGAAAGGGGAATTGTTCAAATTATAAATTGATTTAAGAAGACAGAAGGAAAAAGCTTTAGTAATCATTTGCCAAGAACAGTGTAACCCAACCTGGCCCTACACACTTTCTGTGGTTTCTCTGGTTGAGGACTCGATGTATGAATACTGACAGCCTACTGATTTTCACAGTCTAGGTCAGAATTGCTACATGGACTATGTTATTTTCCTCATCCATGATCCCTTATGATGTTCTCTGTTTTGCAGTCATTGAAATGCTTTATTTTCAGCATTCTTCACCTGACTCACCTTGCTGGTCCTTGCAGCAGTCTATAGCTATGCGAAGCATCTCCCCAAAGGTTGTTGCTTAAAACAATAACCACCATTATAATTGTAAATGGTTATGGGAATACAGTTTGGCAGTTTTCCAGGTCTTCTTTGTGGCCTCTCAATAGGTTATAATCACTCAGTGATGGGGGCCTGGGGACATGGAGGCTTGATCCCTGTGGACAAATGTTAGACCTGTTCTCTTTACCATATAGTCTCATGGTCTTTTTTCTCCTTGGTATGACAGGCATACTTTTATTTTAAATATCAGAACTCCTGTATTGGTTTTCTAAAGCTGACATGGCAAAGAGTTAGATGAATCAAAATAGCAGGAATTTATTCTCACATGGTTCTGGGGGACAGGTGTTAGAATCAAGGTGTCAGTAGGGCCATGTTCCCTTTAGAAGCTCTAGTTCAAAATCCTGGAGATGCCTCTTTTGTCTTTGGGTGACTCCCAAGTGTTCATTGGCCTGTGGCTACCTCACTACATTCTCTGCCTCTGTATGGCCTTCTCCTCCTCTATGTCTCAGATTTCTCTTTGCCTTTCTTTTATAAGGAAATTGTCATTGGGCTAACTTTCCACCCAGATATTCTAGGATAATATGGTCTCAAGACCTTTATCTTAATTCTATCTGCAAAGATTATTTTTCCAAATAAAGTCACATTTATAGGTTTTGAGTCTCAAGACATGGACACAATTTTTTAGGGAGATATCACTCAACCTGCCATAATTCTCCAAAGAAAACACTCCAAAAGAAAAAAAAAACAGAAGCTTCTAGGCCTTATTAGGCACAGATGTGGCCCAGTGTCATCTTTGTCCTGTTCTTATAGTTATTGCATACCATGGGTCCAGCCCAGATTCAGTATGGGAAGAAATGTCATATAAGCATCAATTAAAAGAAGTGTGGCTCACAAGGACAGTACTTGGTTACAGACTGACACACTTCCACCTCTAACTACTGAAACTTTTTTCTAGAAGAATTCTCACTGACGCCCACATATGGCATCCTGCCTTACTAGTTAGGGTTCTCTGAGTGGACAGATAGCATCTTGTTTCCTTAGAAGGATAGAAGGAAAATCAATATAAGGTTAAAATGATAAATTTTAGGAAAAGGAACTGAAAACAAATTACATATTGTCTACAAGAGACACACTTTAGAGCTAAAAGAAATAGGTTAAATGTGAATTATCTGACAAATATATACCATGAAACAATAAGAAAAATGAGTTTGTGACTTTTCTAATATCAAATAGACTTTCAGATAATCATAGCTCTAATAGGCAAAGTCATTAAATAATGATAAAACAGTAAATCTATAATACTCTTCCAAGATGTGTAGTATTTATAAATATATATGTACCAAACAGTAAAATCACAAAATATATGAAGTGAAAACTGACAGAATTGCAGGGAGAAATGAATAGTAGAATCATAATATTCAGTATTATTATTCAATATCCACTTTCAGTAATGAATAAAACTACAATACAGAAGATAGACAAGGAAACCAAGAACTTGAACAATACTTTAACCTAAATATACCCAACAGAGCTGGGTAGTTGCCCATGCCTGTAATCTCAATAGCTCCAGAGGCCGAGTCAGGAGGATTGCGAGTTCAAAGCCAGCCTCGGCAACTTAGTGAGGCCCTGAGCAACTTAATGAGATCCTATATCAAAATTTAAACAAAAAAAAATTCAAAAAGGTCTGGGGATGTGGTTCAGTCATTGAGAGCCCCTGGGTTCAATCCTTGGTACAAAATCAAATACATACATAAATAAATAAACAAACCTAATAGACACATAAAGAACATCATATCCAACCAAAGAGGGATATACATTATTCTCAAGTGTACATGAAAAAAAATCCCAATAAAACTTGAAAGATTTGAATCATATAAAGTATTTTATCCACATATAGTTAAATTAAACTGGAAATTAGTAACCCATGAAAACCTGGAAAAGTAAAAAATCAATGAAAATTAAGGAATAAACCAAAAGTAAAACCAGATATTCCTTTGAGATGAATGAAAATGAAAGCATATCATATCAAAACTCATAACATGTAGCAAGTGCAGTACTCACAGGGAAACTTACATCTATAAACATCTTTTTAAAAAGAAAACATGAAATCAGTAACCTGGGATTCACATTAAAGAATTAGAAACATAAGTTCAAATTCATCCATATTGTAAGATGTCAATAATAAAAAAATGATACAAGAGAGATTCTAAAGGCAGAAAGATAATACAAAGCAAATAACAAACCAAAGTTGTCTACTTTAAAAGATTATTAAAATTGACTAAACTTTAGGTAGACTGACTAGACTTTACATAGACTGACCATAAAAAACAGATGATGGAAATCAATAAAATAAAAAATCAAATTGAAGACTGTTACTGACCTCATAGAAATGGAAAGATTTAAAAGATCAGATAACACTGTGATAATTATTTATATTTTACTGTGCTGGGGTTGTTGCTCAGTAGTAGAGCCCTTGCCTATCCAGCCCCAAATCCTAGGTTTGATGCTCAGAATACATACATTTCTCTCTCTCTCTCTCTCTCTCTCTCTCTCTCTCTCTCTCTCTCTGTCTCTCTCTAGCACTTCAGACCTTACCTATTATTTACTCATTCATCAAAAACTGATATTTATACACAGGGGCATAAAGACTCTACTAGTCTCTGGCATGTTTTTGCCAGACTCTTAATTTTGGGCCACCTAGCCAAAGTGCATTAGAAAATGCTTTGTTTTACTTTCCATACGGCAAGGATGGAATCAATGAGAATTGTGATTTTACTAAATGGTGCCCAAGTGACAGCATGCAGACAGCATGCATATCCAATGTGTTATATGTAGAAAGGCAGATATAGTTAATCCTGTAGGTGGATTATTGTCAGTTTTATATTCTATATAACAATAGTAATAATAATGCATATTAATGGTTCCTACACGTCTGTGAGTCTACATTTGGTCAAACTCCATCTTTCTAGACAAGTTAGATTTTTGTCATGTCCAGAATTTAAATGTGGCAACATTTTATTATATTGCTGTCTATATAGAAATATTGCCCTGGAAGACATGTGTTTTCAGAGAACTTTCTAGTAGAAAGGTCAGAAAATAATTAGCCTAATGTACAGTTTACAACATTAACACTGGTAGTAGACCTGGGTTCAAACCCTGACTTTGCTCATTTGTAGCTATATGGATGAGTATGAGCATTTTGCCAAGCCGGTATGTGCCTCACTTTCCTCATCTCTAAACAGTATCTATGGTCAATGTAATTCTAACAATCCCCAATATTTCTCTGTGTTGGTGTATATGCCTTATAAAATCCTTTCCATTGAGTGGGAGTGAAGTCTAATAACATAATGAGATAGTCACTCTAGTAAATACATTATGTCATAGACAACTGTTTTAGACAGATATTTGAACTGGGTGAGATTCTCCTGGCACCTTTGGAGAAGCAAAACTGAATTTCCTATAGAAGGACCTGAGAGTGGAGCTAAGAGTGATCCCCTGTTTATAGTCACCAAGAAAACTGGAATTTCAGTCCTATGGGGTGGACAATAGGAATTCTGCAAACAACTTAAAGGAGTTTGGAAGTGGCTCTGTCAAGGCAAGCTTCCAGATGATGGCAGTTGACCATGAGATCGTGAGTAGAGAATCTCACCAAGTGATATCTGTACTTGTGACCCATGGAAACTATGTGATAATAAATTTTAAGCCACAAAGTTACTGGCAATAACATACTGTCAAAGTAACAAAGTACACACTATGTCAAAGTAACTGGCACATAGCAGTGGTAGGCTACCAGCCATAGCATTAGTATGAAGACTAAATGAGCAAAATATGTAAACATACATATGAGGCTGTTAAATGAAAATGCATATCATTCAAGAAGCTAAAAACGAAATGTATGTACATCGACAAGCAAATGCAGAGTAGGGAGCAATATTGGGAAAACTTTCTCAAAACTTAATCTTTCATTCCATATATTAACGACTGGATTTTGAATTACATTTTCTTTCTTTCAAATTAGAACTCACCGTGGATAACTGCACATAACTGTAGTATAATTTCATAATTTATTCTCCATTAATTTGATATATATAATCTCCCCAGAAACTGTTTCAAATATATTTCTTCTGTATCCAATACCAACTTAATAAAAATCCACTTCTAAGATCTCTTGGAGCATAACAGTTCTATGAAACTGATGAAATTAGAAATATTTAAATGAATGAAATATATGCAACCAAGATGAATTGCATTTTACAAATTATTCTCAATTTCTGTAGGATAATGCAAATGGTGCTTCAGCTCTTTCAACAATTCATTTAGGTTCTTTTTCACCCTCTCATTATACTTAGAATAAAACATCTGTAGTGGTTTAGAAGACTTAAAATATTAAAACAAAATAATCGACACTTTACTGCTGATCTCAAGCTGTTACATGAACAATGAATCACCAATGTTGCCAATTCTACATTATGAACTAAAAATGTTTCTTACAATAAAAGTTTATGTTCCCAGTGGCAGCCAATTTATTATTTTATTTAGAAAGATTCATTTAACATCCAGCTGCTGTATGCTAGGTATATTTTGAAATAAGTTTGTCATTTAGATATTGATTTATGTGTATTAAGAACATTAAAACAAGGGGTTTTTTTCTTCTTTTAAGCATTTGTTACCAAATCAGGTGAACTACTTTGCATTCACTTTTATTACTGTATCATAAAAATAGAAAATTTTACTGATTGACAAAAAATTAGTTTATTGAATGTTATTAGGTCCTACATTCCAAATTATACTGGAAAATAATTATATAATGTGTCCAATAACATAATTTTAAACTTACTCAATTTTATAAGTTTAGAACAGGTCTTACTTCATATCTTGTATTGTGCAATATGACCTTTATTGTCTAGTTTCTAAATTCAGTTATCTTTGTTTAATCAGCCTGTGCTGTAGATTTTCACAAGAAGTGCTTTTCATCCTGTGGTTAGCAGCATACTGGAAGGAGAAGCTGTCCAGCAGAACTCCTCAATGTATTCAAATAGTGATGCTCACACATATTCAATGGCGTGTAATGTAGATATATGTGTATATTCTACCACACTGGGATAGGGGACAAGAAAATTTTGTGGGATTTTTTTTTTACCAAAGTGGTGACCAATTTGTTCTTATTTTAATGAGCCTAACTTTGCAGAGTTTTGCCAAAATAATGAGGAGCAACTTGTACATAAAAACCCTGGAAAGGATCTTTAATCTTCAATACATAATGGAATCTGCTTATGGGAATACTGTCAAAATCTCCATGGTCTGTTTACATGTTGGAATTTCCATCTTCTCTGTGTCAAGGTACAGGGTTCTTTTGCCATAAATTCCAAGACCACATTATTAGTTATTGGAATCCAATTCCCCCAACATACCTATAAACCAGTGTTCCTGCCAATTGTTAGGATGCTTCATGGTAGTAGGGTACATGTCTCCAGTACTTGAAGAACCCAGATATGCCCTCCTCCTCAGTCTAATAAATCTAACCCTCTCTCTCCAAAGACAAAAATGGTGCTGACTCATTCTGCTTATGATTCCCTCCTAGGCACCTAAAAAAGTGTTGGCAGGACTTTTTCTTCAGGTTATTTATATACTTTAAAGTTTTATTTAACTCTATATTTTGAAATTATTTTAGATTTACAGAAAGTATTTGAAAAATAATGTAGGGCTTCTTTATACCTTGGTTTTCCTTTTGTGCTAATATATTTCTTTGGTATATTTGTCAAAATCACAAAACCAGTGTTTGCTTGGTATTATTAAATTTTAGATTTTACCAGTTTTTCCACTAATATCCTTTTTTCTGTTCCAGGATCCAATCCTGGACAGCACATTGCATTCAGTGTAATTTGGTTTCAGTTCAGCAACAAAAATTAAATAAATGAAAAGGAAATGAAAAAAGAAATCAAGGGCCTCCAGAGACAGAGAAGTCCAGATTCTGTACACAAAAGGTTTTAGAGATATGCAAGGTAAGGTAACTCCCATTTTTCCCAAACTTGCATAGCAGCAGGATAAAACAAAATTTCTGCAAATTATGCTATCATAATAGTTTGCACAGCCATTTGTCATGCAGTAATACATTTTACTCATAAACATTTCTACAGGGGGAACTAATGGTCAGAAAGGGGGTGTGAAAAGGAATGTATCCACATCTATAAAATGTAGCTTTGACATTGAGATCTAATTTTATTGGCTATTATCCTACAAATCTTTCCACAATACTCTTGCTTCCTAGCACTTCTGTAAGACCAATAGAAGCTCATAGAATTGAAGACAAGTTTGACAGCTAAACAATGCAATTATATTTGATAAATGCAGTGAAAACATGATGTAGGATATAAAAAATATTTGCTTGTATATTCATGATTGTATATTGGGTATTAGTGCTTTAAATGACAATAGTATATATGATAGTGACAAAAGTCATACCGATATTCTGCAACTAGTGAAAAAAGGGCAAAATTCAACCAAATCCAATTATAATAGATTTAAAGGGACTATTTAAATTTATTATGTCACATTTTTGCATCTAACATTGTTTAAAATCTATCAGTTGTGATCAGTGTTTTGATAATTTTTTTATGGACATCTGCATAGTAGTGACAGTAGGAGTATGATCATAAAAATTATAAGTAGGAATGTCCTTGGGAGGTCTTATTTTCTACCTCTCATTTTCTTGTTCTAACTGGAATCCATGCTGTCTTTGTGAAATTTTAATTTATATGAATTAAATTATTTGTTGATGAATAAATATGTGTACATAGTCATACATTTCAGTTAAACATAATAATATAGATTATTTTATTAGAAAAGAAAAATTAATTGCTAAACATGAAAGGTAGGATAAAGGTTTTGTGATCTCAGAATCAGTCTGCTTTTGAGTATCCATTGTATTAGAAGCTCCCAAATATGAAAAGGTGCCTAAGAATGCAAATTCTGTAATTCATAGAACATTCATTCTGGATACAATTTATACTTAATTCATTTTTCTCAAATTAAAATGAAAGATCCAACAAAAAACAACTATTTTATAGTTTCTTTTATGACAGGCAATTTACCAAATTTGAGAATTCTCTGGAATTGTAGGGAGAAATGTATTTTTACTACTTTCTCTTTCTTTTTTTTTTAACCAACTGTGATATTTTTATTCTTTTTAGTTATATATAATACCAGGATACACCCCGAAATTATCATAAATGTGGAACTCAACCAGCTCCAATTCAATCCCCAGCACTTCTCCCCTTCCCTTACTTGCTTTCCTTCACTTTTCTGATCTCTTCAATCCATTTTCTGTTTAGTATTTTTTAAATTACTGTTCTGTGAATGAACCCCAGGCCAGGACCCACAAGGTCATGCCACATCCATGCATGCATATGCAAAAGTTTTGTCAGATTCATTCCATTGTTCTTTGCTTTTCCTATCTCTTCTTTCTCATCCTCAATCCTCTTCATCTCTACTCTACTGATCTTTTCTCTAGTTTGATGAAATTCTCATTCCCATTTTTTACCCTTTCTTTCTTCTCTTCTCTTTTATTTTAATCCCACCACTTTATTTTGGATTAGCTTCTGAATATCAGAGAAAACATTCAACATTTGTTTTTTGTGAATGACTTATTTCACTAAACATGATATTCTCCAGTTCCATCCATTTACCAGTAGATGCCATAATGTCATTCTTCTTTTTGGCTGAGTAATACTCCATTGTGTATATAAACCATATATTTTTATCCATTCATTTGTTGAAATGCAACTAGATTGACTCCATATTTTAGATATTATGCATTTTACTGTTGTAAACATTTATGTGACTGTGTCACTGTAGTATGCTGATTTTAAATCCTTTTTATAAATGCTGAGGAGTGGAAATTTATAGCATTGAGTTCATACATCCAAAGAATAGAAACACACAACATAAATAATCTAGCATTATATATCAAGTCCCTAGAAAAAGAAGAATAAACCAACACCAAAATCAGTAGAAGACAGGATATAATTAAAATCAAAGCTGAATTCAAAGAAATTGAAAATAAAAGAACAATATGAAAGATCAATGGAAGAGTTGATTTTTTGAGAGAATAAACAAGATCAATAAACCCTCAGCCAAATTAACCAAAAGAAAAAGAGAAAACACTAAAATTACAAAATTCAAGGTGAAAAAGGAAATATCACCAAAGACACTACTGAAATCTAGAGGATCATCACAAACTATTTTGAAAATTTATCCTCCTATAAGCTAGAAAATCTTGAAGATATTGGCAAATTCCTAGAGATATAAGACTTAGCAAAGTTGAACCACGAAGATACACAAACTGCAAACAGGTAATATCAAATAAGGAAATTGAAGCATCTATCAAAAGTCTACAACAGAGAACATTTCTTTCTTTTTGTTATAATTCTCTTAGAACCCATCAGTTTTCCTTTCCAGGTAGATGTTTACTATGGGAGGTGGGGGCAATGAGTCAAAGGAACATTCCATGAAGACATATTTACTTTTTAAAAGATCAAATATTTCCATTAATGTTAATGAATTTTTGCCTATCTTTGCAGAGAGGGAAAAAGCATAGTATAATTTTATTGTCTTAAGTTAAAATAAAATATTTTTTCTTAGCTGCATATGAATATGAAATACATACTGTGTGTTATATTCTTACCCAGACTTTAGATTGCGTATTGTATAATAAGTACTCTTTTTATTATGGAGCCTTTCTGGATTGATCAAACAATATTTTATTTTCTCCATTTTCTCTCCATAGACAGACTTCCAAATAATTACATCCTTCTCTCCATTTTTATAACTCAAAACTAATTGGTCTTGATAAGTAATTGTATAAAAATATTAGATTGTCTATTCATGTATAATTCAATATTTCTGTGTGATATCAGAGCTGTGTGTCGATTTCTACATATATTGTTAGAGTTTTCAAAAAATTATGTCTAAGTAAAGAAGAATTTGTAACAAAGCTTATATTGTAAATTGTTATGGTTTAGATATGAGATGTCCCCTTAAAGCTCATGTGTGAGACAATGCAGGAATATTCAGAGGTGAAATGATTGAATTTTGGGGATCCTTATCCTAATCAGTGTAGTAATTCCATGATAGGGATTAGCTGGGTGTTAACTCTAAGCAGATAGGGTGTGGTTAGAAGAGGTGGGTCATTGGGGGATTGCCTTTGGGGTTTATATTTTTTCCTTGTTGAGCAGAGCTCTCTCTCTACTTTCTGGTTGCAATATCTTGAGCTGCTTTCCTCCATCACACCCTTCTGACATGATGTTCTGCCTTACCTCTGACCCAGAGCAATGGAATTGGATGCCTATGGACTCTGACCTCTGAAACTGTGAGCCCCAAATAAATATTTCCTCCCCTAAGATTGTTCCTATTAGGTCTTTTGGTTACAAAAACAAAAAGCTAAAACACAAATCAAAAACAAAATTACCTACCACTCTTCATCATGTATTAGAGAACAGACATGTCAATGTGCTTTTTGTATAATTATATGCATATCTGTGCCATTAACAAGTGCTACGCATAGTTGCCAGATAAGAATGAGTGGACTGGTTTTACCATCTTCTATACTTCATCTGTATTGTAAATTGACATCACTATACATCACAAAGTCTTTCTGAAAGCGTTTTCTTGCTAATTTTATTCTAACCAATTAAACTTCATTATACAAATGAACAGAGAATAACTAGGTGGTGAATGTTGGAGAGAAAGGAATGCAAAGTGTTACTATATTAAATGTCCTTTATTGAAACTGTGACTAGTAGTTTCTTGGTTAATTGAAATTTGGTTCAAAAAGTGCATCCTTTTTTAAAATATATATGTGTGTTTAAAATGTTTTTAAATTAAAACATAAATGCACATTAATTTGTTAAGCTTTTGATGTAGGCTGTCTTGTTTTTTTGCATATAAAATCAAGCCCTGTGATTATTGCATAAATCTCATCCACAATGCAACAAGTACTGTTTTTAGATTCTGCTTCTTTAAATGGAACTTAGAGGCTGTATACCAATCTGCACACAGAACACTTGAAAGATTTTATAATTTTTTCCAATATTTGATGCTCCCCCCACATCCAATTTGACAGCAACTTGTAATTAATGACTCACTTTCTCAAAAGTACTCACCCTTATTTTAACAGAAATGACTTAAAAAACTCAGATTTCTTCAGTTTATATAATATTTAACTGAATTAGGTAATTCTAATAATAAAGCAGAAGTGGTATAAGCAGTGTCTTAGTCCCTTTTATTTTTTATAAAAAAATACGGTAAAATGGGTAGCTTATGAATAACAGAACTCTATTTCTTCACTCTTCTGCCGTCTGAGTAACCAAGATAAAGTTGGTGCCAAATTCCATGTCTGAAGAGGGCCCAGTTTCTTGTTTACAGACTGTGTCTTGTTGTGTTCTTACATAGCGGAAAGGGAAGAGGTCTTGGTGGACTTTCTTTCTTAAGACATTAGAAGGTACTAATCTCATTCATGAGAGTTCCTCCATGAACTATTCTTCATCTCCCAAAGGTTTCATTTCGTAATACCATCCCCTTGGTAGATAGAATTTCAGCATCAAATTTTGGGGAGACACCAACATTCAGGCCATAGCAGGAAGCTTCAGTAACATACATAGTTACCTCTTGGAAAAGATACAGCTCCTCTGTTGTGGGAAGATGTTCCTTCTTATATGGGGGTGCCACTGGGTCATGGGTGCTACTCAGCATTTTGGAAGGAGGAAAAGTAAGTGTAGTTTGGTCTGATGAAGGAATTCCTGGAGCTCAATAGCATTTCAGATTGCCAAAAATAAGAAAAAGTGGGGATGAGGTCAACAGATAGAATAAAATTCTTTGACAAATGCGGAAGGGTTAGTTTTATATAATATATGCAGACACATTTATTGCTTTAGATTTCTAAGAGTACCCAATCAAGTGCAATCCCAAAATATCTGTTCTCAGACATGCTGTGCTCTGAAGGAATTATTTCCTAAGAAATAATATTCCTGATGGGTTCATTTTCTAATTTGAACTTGAATTAATTACCTTAAGCAATTTCACAAATGCCCCCAAAATATCTTTTTGCAAAGATGTTATTGAATTTGTACTATGTAACTAGAGCTAAAAATAGGAAATTGACAGCTTAACTGTCGCCCCTGCTTTTTCTTTAATGTGTCTTCCAAACTCCAGAAATAGAAATAATGAAACCAACAACATTTGGTTCTATAAAAGGTAAGATATGTTGAATGAAATCTTTCAAAAGCTTCTTTTGGGGTGAGAGATGTATGTTCATTTTGCCCACCTAATAGCACAATGCTTTGGGAATTCTTATCAGCACTAAAGACTCTTTTGAAATTTTCCCATCATTAAAATACACCTTTAAAATTCCCCATTAGTCAACTTATCATACAGTGTACTAAAAATACACCAATAGAAATTATATTCAATGAGGCACTCTCTTGCTAGGAGTTCCTATTTTTAGCAAGCAGGTGACTGTTTTGAAATTAAGGATTGCTTCTATTACATAAAATGTTCATGCTTTAAAATATTCAGTTCTTTCAAAATGTCATCAATCTTTCCAGAGTATGTAACCTCAGAGGCATTCTCCCCACTACCAGAAATTATGAAAGGTCAAGTTTCTTTTGAGAGACCAGGATGCAAGATCGTACATACCAGGAACTGAAATTCATCTTTACCTGAGTTACATGCCAGCATGCTACTCATTCTAAATGGCCAAAGTAACAACGCCTAGCTTTGCTTTTGCTGAAACTAGCTTCCTATCTTATAGCTCTAGGCTGCTGTCACTCTTTCTTGTCTCCTTACTACGGCCACAAGAGAATTTTCAAAACATTCATTTATTTTTTTCCTGAAGGTGTATTATGCCTTTGCAGTGTCATTGGAAGTTTTTAAAAGAATGTAGTGTCATATTTATGAATTATAAGGAGAAGATACAGCAACAGATTTAATGAGTTTTCATTCTTGTTTACCACTGACTCACTCTGAACCTCATAAGAGCTTTGGCAGATACTGATACCAGACAGTTCCTAAATAACTGATTGGTAAGTCTGCATACTAGATCATGCATTCATTCTCATTTTACCTTTGTGTAAAATTTTTAAATTCAATGTCACTATTCCCAGTGAAATATAATTTCTGTGCTATTGTCAGTGTTATCACCACAACTGCACAATTCTTGAAATAGTAAAATCGCTTAAATCCCTGGTAGGGTGCCAATAAGAGCATTAAGGTTGATTTTCTGTATGGGCCAGCAAAATCTGATGGGTGTTTTCAGGTGTGTGTGTGTGTGTGTGTGTGTGTGTGTATGCTTTTGTGCATGCACATATATTTTTCCTTTCTGGTAGATACATGATGTTTCACTTTCAAATCATATTCAAAACCTCAGATATACTTCCTGCAACATTTTTTAAAAGCCATCAGGTTGAAAGCAAGATTCCCTTGAGGCACACATATATATTATTATAGAACTGACGTTTATAGGGCATTCTTATTACCTGTACCCTCTGCAATATTACTGGTAATTTCAGCTCTTGCCTTATTTTTGGTTACCTTGGATTTCAAACAATTTGCACTTATTTAACTGTGGGAGGTAATTGGTAGGTTTGATTATTGTAACAGTCACGACTAACTGAGAAACATAAAACTGTACTCATTTTTCAGACATGTTAAGCTGACTTTTATTTGACCTTAATATCAAATCTATCTTTCTGTGAGTAAATGCTTATGCATCACTTGGAACAAAAGATGAAAGATTGACATTTGAAAATATTTAGTAGTTTAAAGAAATCTAATTGCTAAATATTATAACTTTTATTGTGGAACATTGATGTATATAGAATCTACAAAAATGTATCAAATATGATAATCAAAAAAAGAACACATGTTATTGTCAATTGAGTCATTTGAGTCATGAAATTAAATTTTAACAGAACCCAGGTTCTTAACATGGATCCCTTTCATATTTAAAAATGTGCACATCCCTAAAATATATAAATGGTTTACACTAGCTTGTTTTCAAATTTTGAATAAATGACATTACTGGAATTATAGTTAACTGTCTTCCTTTTTTTTCATTTAGCATGATGGTGGTCAGATTCATTATGCTATTCTACAGAGCTATCAGCCATTCATTTTTACTGGTCTAGAACATTCAATTGTGTACATATATGCAGTCAATTCTACTGATTATGAACATTTGGGTTCCTTTCTAGTGTGCAACTATTAAAAACAACACTGATATAAACTTTCTTTTATATGCATCCTGATGCTAAAATATATTAGATTATCCAAAGCCTATATCTAGGAGTAAAATCTTGGGTCACAGTGTTTACATATCTTCAATTTTAGTAGATCATGCTAAACCATGTTTCAAATTATTTGTAGCAATTTATCTTCCTATCAATATTGTATGGCATTTCCTTTTGTTTCATTTTCTGGACAACTTTGATAATGATTGTTTTAACATTTGTTAATCCAGCAGATATTTCACCCCAGTTTGTGTTTTTATAGTTGTACTTTTATGGCATATTTTCATAAATGTAAAATTTTTTAATGTGCTTCATTTTCTTTTGCTACTTAAGAATACAGCTGATGTTTTCCATTGATTATATCTCTTAAAAACTTATTAAATAACTTGCTATTCCTAAGAATTAATCTGTAGATATTTTTATATCCTTCATACACAAGAATTATGTAATCTATGAACAAGGATAGTTTTATTTTTTATTTTCCAATCCCTGCCTTTTTAAAATATATTTTCTTGCCATACTCGGTTATTTAGGATATTTGAATTATGATAGAAAGAATCAGTGTTTTGCTTGAGATTTCAAAGGAAATATTTCAAATTGACACAGCTATGTATATTGTTGTACTTACCCTAATATTCTATATTTACATATACAGTTTATACATTGATGATGCCCTCTTCTCTTGCATTTTGCTAATACTATTTTTAAATTATCAATGGATTAAGTTTTAGAGGTATTTTTCTGCATATATTGAACTGATCATTTAGTTTTTTTCCTTTAATATGTTAAAGTGTTTAATCATACTGATTATCTACTGTTAATACAAATTTATATTCCTGACATAAGCCCACCTTGAACATATTACCCTTTTGATATGTTCATGGATTAGAAGTCCTAAAAATATTTTTCTAATTTTTAAATCTGTATTTTTGGGGATATTGACTATTGTTGTGCAAGCCTGCAGAGTAACTTTGTAGGTTTTCCTATTTTTTATTTCTCTGAAATGACCTGTGAAAAATTGGAATTACTTTATCTTTTAATATTTGACCCAACTCATTAGTTAATAAATCTTTGCCTTGAATTTTTTAGTTATTAAAAGAAAAAGATTGATACAATTTCATAATAATTAAAAGACTACATTTCATATTGCTTCTTTGAATCTGGGTAAATTATAAATTCAATGGTGATATTTTTGATTTCATCTAAATTTTCTCTTTCATTCTTTCTCTTCCACACTTTTTTTTCTTGGTACTGAGGATTGAACTCAGAGGTAATTTACCACTGAACTACATCACCAGTACTTTCTATTTTTTATTTTGAGATAAAGTCTCACTAAGTTGCTGAGGCTGACCTTGAACTTGCCATACTCCTTCCTCAGCCCCCCAAGTCACTGGGATGCCAGGCTTATACTATTGTGCCCAACTCAGTCTGTACTTCTTTCTCTCACAAAAATTGACCATGGCTCCCTTTCCTTATTTAATGTCTGGGGGATTTCTAGTGATGTTACCTTTTTAAATTATGGATTTCAATTAAGGGTGTTTTTTCTTCTCCTTTGGTAAGTCCTACCAAATATTCATCAGAGAATTAACTTCTGGAATTACTGATGCTGTCTACACTATGCTTCCTTTATTTCATTAATTATTGATCATATCTTTATTATGCCCTTCCTCTAATGTCTTTTGATTCTTTTTATGAGATTTTCTAAATTGGTTAATAGGATGTTAAGAATTTTTATCCCTTAGTATTTTAATATACAGACTAAACTCTATAAAATTCCCCTTAAGGATTGTTTTAATTAAATTCTACATAATTTTATTTGCAGCATTTTCTTTTTGGACACATGGTTTATTTAGAAATAGTTAATAATTTTCATATCTGTGGGAATTTTTAGTTAACTATTTTTAGCATAATTCTTATTTTAAGTTTCACTAATTTCCCTACAATGATTTTGGTTATGCATTTTTGCTACCTGCAATTCTGTCAATTTTGGGCTATACATTTTTGTTATCAAGCAATTAACTCTCTCTCTCTCTCTCTCTCTCTCTATATATATATATATATATATACATATACATGTATATATATATATGTTTAGAATGCTTTAACCTTTGCAGACTGAATATTTTATTATAAAGAAACTTTTTTATCTCTAAGTCTATTTTATTTGATATTAGCATAGGTATAAAGACTCAACTTCTTAATGCTTTTTGCACTGCATATTTTCATCTTTTGACTGTCAAAATTTCTGGATATGTATGTTTTAGATATTTCTCTTCTGTGTATTTTTGGATTTTGCTTTTATGTAGGACATGTACCATTTAACTATGGGTATTTGAATTTAAATATACCATCTAAATTTTATATAGAAATCATCAGAGAAATTGCACACATTGTATGGGATAGACCATTTTTTTAACAATTTGGACACACTAGAAAAAATAAGAAATAAGTTCACAGAAAGAAAAAATACCAAAACTCCAGAAGTCTCCATCATGCCCCCTTTCAATAGCAACACCTCCAAGGAAAATTGCTATCTTAATTTCAAACAACATAAAGAAGTGTTGATAATTTTTTACTTCATGTAAATGATATCCTAGTATATGAACTACTTTTTTTCTTTTTCCACTTTATATTATGTCTGGAAGACAACCATATTTGCTATAATTTTTAATCACTCATAACCATTTTTGTTTGAGCATACTAATGTGTGAAATACCATTAAAGAGTTATCCATTATACAGTTGATGGACCTTTGGTTATTTTCCAGTTTGGGTCTAATGTGAATTGTGCTGCTTTGTATATTCTAGCATGTATATTTTAGCTAACACATGAATGTATTTCTTTTAGGTATATGCCTGGGAGTGAAATAGCTGTATCATAGGGTAAGTATGGTGTATTAGTCAGGGTTTTCCAAAGTAACAGAAACAATGGCATATATAGGTATATATGTATATACATATACATATATATTTATATATATATATATATATATATATATATGATTGCAAAAATGGGATTTGTTAGATTGACTTACGTGTCCAGAAGATTCATAGTCCCACAATGCCTGTCTTCAGGCTGAAGAGCTGGAGGAACCAGTAGCTGGTCAGTCCAAGCAGCTGAAACCTCAGAACAAAAGGGATCAATGTTGTGGTCCCAGTCTAGAATCAAGTGGTTTCAGGGAGTAGAAGACTTCCTAAAGTCACTGGGCAGTCACTTTGGATGAGTGATGGAGCTGGATTCTGATGTCCTCAGGAAATTGCTGCAGCAATAAAAAATTCTTTGAAGAAGAATCGAGTTTGCATGTGTTGCTTCCTTGTTCTTCCAGCTTTTTCTTCTGTTCAAGCCTCCAACTTGTTGGACTGTGCTGCTCACACTTAGCATGAATCTCCACCTCAGTTCCCTGTCCTACATGACAATAATTCCTAGAAAGGCACTTACTGAGACAACCTGACACCTCTTAATCTTCCACATCTCTTAATCCAATCTAAATGACAATTCAGATTAACCATCACATATGGCAAAATATTAGAGATACCAATCAAATACATTTCAAACTTGTTTGTACTAATTAAGAACCACCAATTCATCATTATTCCAGTTGCTCCACATATTTTCAGTGATTGGAAAGTTCTTATTTTTTCCATTTTAGCTTTTGTTTAGGTGTTTATGGTATCATAGATTTAATTTTTACCTTCTTGATGTTTAATGATCTTGTGAACTTTTTAGGAATTTTTTCTTGAGTATTCACACAAATCTTTTGACCATTTTTCTATTGAGTTGCATTTATCTTATTGCTTTATATATTCTGGATGCAAGTCCAATGTATATGGATTCTTGATATTTTAAGTATTTAAAATATCATGAATGCATTAGCATAAATATGTAAATAAAAATTTGAAGTTATATATATGCAAACATACATATAACCTTTGATTGGTCATCTAAATTATACAGAATGATGAGTTTCATTGAGGCATATTTTCACATACATAAAAGCTTAGTTTGATCAGTTTCACTCTCTAATACTTTCCCACCCTTTCCTCCTCCCTTCCCCAATCCCTTCCAAGGAGTGGTATACTTGGATCTTATGAAAGTTCTATTTAGATCTTTTTGAGAAACCTCCATACTGATTTCCACAGTGACTGTACTGATATTCCTTCTCTCCAATAGGGGGTAAGAGGTCATTTTCCCCCAACATCCTCACCAGTAATTATTGTTATTTGTATTTTTGAAGCTTACCATTCTAACTGAAGTGAGATGCATTCTCAGTGTAGTTTTGATTTGCAGTTCCCTGATGACTAAATATGTTGAACATTTTTTCATATACTTGTTGGTCATTTGTGCTTCCTTTCAGAATTGCACTGTTCAATTCATTTGCCAATGTATTGATAGGATAATATACTTTATAAAGTTTGAGGTTTTTTAACTTCTTTGTATATTCTGGATATTAATTCTCTGTCAGAAGAGTAGCTGGCAAAGATTTCCTTCTACTCTGTCCTTTGCATCTTCAATCTGTTTCCTTTCTTTTTAATTTGATTTCATCCATTTATAGATTTGTTCTCAGATTTTCTGGGGTTTAGGGGTTCTATTCAGGAAGTGTTTGCTTATACCTAGATGTTGAAGTGTTTGCCCATTTTTTTCTTCTAACAGTTGTGAATGACTTTCTAAATATAAGTTTGTTAATTCCTGTCTCCTATTTAGGAAATCATTGTTTAATCCAAGGTCACAAAATGTTCTTTTGTTATTATTGATTTATAAAAATTATTGTATTATAAATTAAATGTAGATCAGAAATTAACCTGGAACTAAAGGTTATATGTGATATAACATAAAGTCAAGGGACATTTTTCCTTACTTTTACATCTAAATGACTCATTGTCATTTCTTAAAATGATCTCCCTTTCCTCACCAAACAAATTGAGAGCCTTTGCCATAAATCACATAACCCTCAAATGTAGCTCTGTCTCTGGACACATTTCTGTCACAATTACTTCTTTACTAGGCCTTTAGCAAATATCCTACTGTCACAATGTAGCTTCAAGCAATCTTCATTATCTGTTAGGTTTTACACTCCACATTTTTTTCTTCAACATCACTTTTTCTAAAAAATTCTGATTCATTGTGTACAAATGGAGTACAACTATCATTTTTCTGGTTGTACACAAAGTAGAATCACACCATTTGCATATTTATACATGTACATGTAAGGTAAGGGTAAGGATGTTGTCTCATTCTATTATCTTTCTTTCCCCGCCCCCTCCCCACTCCTCATTTTCCTTTATACAATCCATCCTTCTTCCATTCTTCCCTTACCTCACCCCACCCCCATTATGTATCATCAACCACTTATCAGAGAAATCGTTTGACCTTTGGGTTTTTGGAATTGGCTTATTTCATTTAGCATTATGTTCTCCAACTCCATCCACTTACCTGAAATGTCATAATTTTATTATTCTTTATGACTGAACAATATTCCATTGTGTATACATACCACAGTTTCTTTATACATTCATCTGTTGAAGGGCATCTAGGTTGGTTCCACAATCTAGCTATTGTGAATTGGGCTGCTATAATCCTTGATGTGGCTGCATCATTCTTGTATGCTGATTTTAAGTCCTTTGAGTATAGACCAAGAAGTGGGATAGCTGGGTCAAATAGTGATTCCATTTTAGATTTTCTAGGGACCTCCATACTGCTTTCCAGAGTGGCTGCACCAATTTGCAACCCCACCAGCAATAAATGAGTGTATGTTTTTCCCCACATCCTCGACGATACCTATTGTTGATTGTATTCTTGATAAAAGTCATTCTAATTGGGATGAGATGAAACTTTAGGGTAGTTTTGATTTGCATATCTGAAATTAGTAGAGATGTTGAACATTTTTTCATATATCTATTCATTGCTTGTAGATCCTTTTCTGTGAAATGTCTGCTTATTTCCTTAGTCCATTTATTGATTGGGTTGTTTGTATTCATGGTGTAAAGTTTGTTGAGCTCTTTACAGATTTTGGATATTAGTGTTCTATCTGAAGTGTGTGGCAAAGATTGTCTCTCACTCTTTAGGCTCTCTCTTAACATTGTTGGTTGTTTCCTTTGCTGAGAAAAGGCTTTTTAGTTTGAATCAATCCCAGTTGTTGATTCCTGCTTTTATTTCTTGCGCTTTGGGAATCATGTTAAGGAAGACTGGTCCTAAGCTGACATGATGAAGATTTGGACCTACTTTTTCTTCTATTACATGCAGGGTCTCTAGTCTAATTCCTAGGTCCTTGATCCATTTTGAGTTTTGTGCAGGGTGAGAGATAGGGGTTTAGTTTCAATTTGCTGCATATAGATTTCCAGTTTTCCCAACACCATTTGTTGAAGAAACTATCTTTTCTCCATTCTATGTTTTCGGCACCTTGGTCAAATATGAGAAAACTGTATTTATGTGGATTTGTCTCATTGTCTTCTCTTCTATGCCATTGGTCTACCTGTCTATTTTGATGCCAGTACCATGTCGATTTTTTTTTACTATTGCTCTGTAGTATAGTTGAAGGTCTGGTATTGTGATACCACCTGCTTTACTCTTCCTGCTAAGGATTGCTTTAGCTATTCTGGGTTTCTTATTCCTCCAAATGAATTTCATGATTGCTTGCTCTATTTCTATGAGGTCTGCCTTTGGGATTTTAATCGGAATTGCATTGAATTTGTATAGTGCTTTTCGTAGTATGGCCATTTTGAAAAGATCAATTCTGCCTATCCAAGAACACGGGAGATCGTTCCATCTTGTAAGGTTTTCTTTAATTTCTTTCTTTAGTGCTCTGTAGTTCTCATTGTAGAGGTCTTTAACCTCTTTTGTTAGATTGATTCCCAGGTATTTTTTTTTTTGAGGCTATTGTGAATAGAGTGGTTTTCCTAATTTCTCTATCACAGGATTCATCACTTATGAAAAGAAATGCATTAGATTTATGTGTATTGATTTCATATCCAACTACTGAATTCATTTATAAGCTCTAGAAGTTTTCTGATGGAATATTTTGGATCCTCTAAATATAGAATCATGTCATTGGCAAATAGGGATAGTTTGAGTTCTTTTCCTATTCATATCCCTTTAATTTCTTTGGTCTATCTATATGCTCTGGCTAGTGTTTCAAGGATGATGTTGAATAAAAGTGGTAATACATGGCATCCCTGCCTTGTTCCAGTTTTAGGGGGAATGGTTTCAGTTTTTCTCCATTTAGAATGATGTTGGATGTGGGCTTAGCATAGATAGGCTTTACAATGTTAAGGAATGTTCCCACTATTCCTATTTTTTCTAGTGCTTTGAGCATGAAGGGGTGCTGTATTTTGTCAAATGCTTTTTCTACATCTGTTGAAATAATCATGTGATTCAATACTTTAAGCCTGTTCATGTGGTGAATTACATTTGTAGATTTCTGGATGTTGAACCAACCTTGCATCCCTGGGATGAAACCCACTTGAGCATGGTTCATTATCTTTTTAATATGTTTTTGTAAGCGATTTGCCAGAATTTTGTTAATAATTTATGCATCTATGTTCATTAGGGATATTGTTCTGAAATTTTCTTTCCTCCTTGTCTGGTTTTGGTATCAGGGTGATATTAACTTCATAGAATGAGTTTGGAAGGGTTCCCTCCTCTTCTATTTCATGGAATACTTTGAGGAGTATTGGAATGAGTTCTTCTCTGAAGGTCTTGTAGAACACAGCTGAGAATTCATCTGGCCCTGGACTTTTATTGGTTGGTGCACTTTTGATATGTTCTATCATATCTATTATATTTCTTTGCTTGAAATCAATCTATTTAAATAGTGTATGTCCTCCAGATTCAGTTTGGGTGGATCATATGTTTCTAGAAACCTTTCAATGTCTTGAAGATTTTCTATTTTGTTGGAGTGATCATTTATTTGTTGACTCATCATTTTTTTATTGAATGTTCTCCATTCAATGAATTTTCCTTAGTACTGTTTTCATAGTATCCCAGAGATTTTGATATGTTGTATCTTTGTGCTCTTTGAGCTCTATGAATTTTTTTATTTCCCCGCTAATATCTTCTGTTATTCATGCATCATTCAATAGTGTATTATTTAATCTCTAGGTGCTGGAGCAATTTCTGTTTTTCATTTTATAATTGATTTCTGATTTCATTCCATTACAAGGTAGTATCTATCTTTTTGTACTTGCTAAGAGTAGCTTTGTGGCATAACATATGGTCTATTTTAGAGAAGGATCCATGAGCCGCTGAGAAGAAAGTGAATTCAATTTTGATGTATGGAATAGTCTATATAGGTTTGTTAAGTTTAAATTATTGATTGTGTTATTGAGATTTTCGGTTTCTTTGTTCAATTTTTGATTGGAAGATCTGTGCAAAGGTGAGAGAGGTGTATTACAGTCACCTAGTATTATTGTGTTGTGGTCTATTTCATTCCTGGAGTTGAGAAGGATTTGATTGACATACCTGGATGTACTATTTTAGGGGGCATAAATATTTACGATCATTATGTCTTGCTGATTTATGCTTCCCTTAAGCAGTATGAAATATCCTTCTTTATACCTTCTGATTAACTTTGGCTTGAAGTCTGCTTTATCTGAAATGAGGATGGAAACTCCTGCTTTTTACTGAGTCTGTGTGCATGGTATATTTTTTCCCAACCTTTCACCTTTAGTCTGTGGGTATCTTTTTCTATAAGATGCACCTCTTGAAGGGAGTATTTTGTTGGGTGTTTCTTTTTAATCCAATCTGCCAGTCTATGTCTTTTGATTGATGAGTTTAGGCCATTTACATTTAGGGTTATTATTGAAATATGACTTGTATTTGCAGTCATTTTGACTTATTTTTGGTTTTTAACTTGACTTGGTTTCTTCTTTAATTGGCTATTCCTTTAGGGTAATTCCTCCCTTTGTTGACTTACATTGTTGTTTTTCATTTCTTCCTCTTGGATTATTTCACTGAGAATATTCTGTAGAGCAGGCTTTCTATTTGTTAATTCTTTTAGCTTTTGTTTTTCATGGAAGGATTTTATTTTGTCATCAAATATGAAAGTAAGTTTTGCTGGGTATAAGATTCTTGGTTGGCATCCATTTTCTTTCAGAGCTTGAAATATGTTGTTCCAGGCCTTTCTTGCTTTTAGGGTCTGGGTTGAGAAATCTGCCGATATCCATATTGGTTTCCCCCTGTATGTAATCTGAAACTTTTCTCTTGCAGCCTTTAAAGTTCTATCTTTAATTTGTATGTTAGGTATTTTCATTATAATGCACCTTGGTGTGGATCTGTTGTAATTTTGTGAAATTTGGTGTTCTGTTAACCTTTTTATTTGATTTTCCATTTCATTTGTCAGATTTGGGAATTTTTCTGATATTATTTCATTGAAGAGATTATTCATTCCTTGGTTTTGTCTCTGTGCCTTCTTCAATCCCAATAATTCTTAAATTTGGTCTTTTCACACTATCCCATAATTCTTGGAGGTCTGTTCATGATTCCTTACCATGTTCTCTGTTTGGTTGACTTTTTTTTCAGGATTAAATATTTTCTCTTTATTGTCTGAGAATCTGTCTTCCAAGTGATCTAGCCTGTCATTTATGCTTTCTATTGAGTTGTTAATTTGGTTTATTGTTTCCTTCTTTTCAAGAACTTCTGTTTGGTTTTGCTTTTTCAGAATCTTTATCTTTTTATTGAAATGATCTTTTGCTTCCTGCACTTTTTCTTTTAACTGTTGATTGGTGTGATTATTCATTGCCTGCATTTGCTCTCTCATCTCATCATTCTCTTCTCAGATCACTTTAATTATGTACATTCTGAACTCCCTTTCTGACATTCCTTCGACCATGTTGTCATTGGGTTCTCTTAATGTAGCATATAGTTCTCCTAATATTGCATCACTTTCTTCCATTGTTGTCTCATTTTGCTTGTGTATCTTCCCCTGTAGCAGTGTGAATCCAAGGTAATGCAGTTTCCCTGTAAAGACTTATAGAGTGTCTGCAGATTTCCAATACTTCACCTTGAAAAGATCAATATTAGGAGCACACATTATAAACAATATTGGTCCTTATTCCAAATAGTCCCTATTAAGATATTAACTGTGTTGTCTTAATAAACAGAGATGAGTGCAAATTATTATCTACAGCATAACCAATAGGTTTGCAACAAGGACTGCAATTTCTAATGGTGGAAAAATAGAATGAGGAGGGGTGTAGGATATAATGTTAATGAGATAGGAATGAATCTATAGAGATACTATGTCATAGGAATAATGAAAGAGGAATTAAAACAAATAGGTTGTTAGCATGAGAAAAGGGAGAAAGAGTCTCTAAGGAAACAGATATATAAGAGGACAATAGAGTGCTAGGAATATTGATAAAAGAAAAGTGAAGGAATACGGTAGGTATAATAGGAATAATTGTAATAATACTATGAATTAAAATAGATTTCTGCAATAGAATCATACTGTACTGTTCAAACCTCCTATTTTTCAATAGTCTGATGCCTGAGAGGTGCTTGATAACGTGGTGTCCCAAGAAGGGTGCTGTCCTAATACCTCCAGGTCGGGTATCATAAATGATTGTGGGCAAAGGTGACCTGGTGTTGATAGATGGTCAGTCACAGGACACTAAAACAAGGATAGGGGTGCAGGCCTGTGCTTGGTGCTGGAGACCCTGGGCCTGCAGGCATGGGCGGGCCTGTGCTCTGCACTGGGAAATTCCCCTGCGAGCTTAAATGTCACTTTGAATACATTGCAAAATACAAAACAATTGTAGAAATAACTTATTTCCTTCTTTTTTTTAATTAATTAATTTATTTTTTAAAATTTACTTATTGATTCATTGAACACAAATGGAGTACAGCTATTGTTTTACTGGCTGTACACAAAGTAGAGTCACACCATCTGTGCGTTCATGCATGTACACAGGGCAATGGTATCTGTCACATATTCTGTTATTATTCTTACCCCCCACCCCAATCCCACCCCTCCCTTCCCTCTATGCTATCTATCCTTCCTCCATTCTTGCCACCCTTCCCCCCCACATTATGCATCATCATACATTTATCAGGGAGACCATTTGGCTTTTCGATTTTTGGGATTGGCTGATCTCACTTAGCATAACAGTCTCCAACATCATCCACTTACCTAAAAATGCCATAATTTTATTCTTCTTTATGGCTGAGTAATATTCCATTGTGTATATATACCACAGTTTCTTTATCCATTCATCTACTGAAGGGCATCTAGGTTGATTCCATAATCTAGCCATTGTGAATTGAGCAGCTATGAACATTGATGTGGCTGCATCACTGTAGTAATCTGATTTTAAGTCCTTTGGGTATAAACCAAGGAGAGGGATAGCTGGGTCAAATGGTGGGTCCATTCCAAGTTTTCTAAGGAATCTCCACACTGCTTTCCAGAGTGCCTACACCAACTTGCAATCCCACCAGCAATGTATGAGTGTACCCGTTTCCCCACATCCTCGCCAACACCTGTTGTTGCCTGTATTCTTAATAAAAGACATTCTAATTGGGGTAAGATGAAATCTTAAGGTGGTTTTGATTTGCATTTCTCTTATAACAAGGGATGTTGAACATTTTTTCATAAATCTGTTGATTGCTTGTAGATCTTCCTCTGTAAAGTGTCTGTTCATTTCCTTGGCCCATTTATTGATTGGGTTATTGGTGTTCTTGGTGTAAAGATTTTTGAGTACTTGGTAGATTCTGGAGATTAGTGCTCTGTCTGAAGTGTGTGTGGCAAAGATTTTTTCCCACTCTGAAGGCTCTCTCTTCACATTGCTGATTGTTTCCTTTGCTGAGAAAAAGCTTTTTAGTTTGACTCTATCACAATCATTGATTCCTGCTTTTATGTCTTGTGCTTTGGGAGTCATGTTAAGGAAATATGGTCCTAGGCCAACATGACGGAGATTTGGAACTATTTACTCTTCTATTATGTGCAGGGTCTCTGGTCTAATTCCTAAGTCCTCGATCCATTTTGAGTTCAGTTTTGTACAGGGTGAGAGATATGGAAATATTACAACAGACACTATTGAAATACAAAACATAAATAAGAAGCTACTTTGAAAATTTATACCCCCAAAAAATAGAAAACCTAGAAGACATCAACAGATTCCTAGAGGCATATGAGCCACCCAAACTTAATGTGGAGGTCATACACAATTTAAGTAGATCAATTTCAAGCAATGAAATAGAAGAAGTCATCAAAAGTCTACTAGCAAAGAAAAGTCCAGGACCAGATGGATTCACAGTCGAGTTCTACAAGACCTTCAAAGAAGAACTCATTCCAATACTCCTCAAAGTATTTCATGAAATAGAGGAGGAGGGAACCCTTCCAAACTCATTCTATGAAACTAATATCACCCTGATACCAAAACCAGAGAAGGACACATTAAGGAAAGAAAATTTCAGACCCATATCTCTAATGAACATAGATGCAAAAATTCTTAACAAAATTTTAGTGAACCGCATAAAATAGCATATCAAATAGATAGTGCCCCATGATCAAGTGGGTTTCATCCCGGGGATGCAAGGTTGGTTCAACATCCAGAAATCAATAAACATAATTCACCACATCAACAGACTTAAAGTCAAGAACCACATGATTATTTCAATAGACACAGAGAAAGCATTTGATAAAATACAGCACCCCTTCATGCTCAAAACACTAGAAAAAATAGGGATAGTGGGGACATTCCATAACATTGTAAAGGCTATCTATGCTAAGCCCACAGCTAACATCATTCTAAATGGAGAAAAATTGAAAGCTTTCCCCCTGAGAACTGGAACATGGCAGGGATGCCCTCTTTCACCACTACTATTCAACGTCATCCTTGAAATTGTAGCTTAATTCTTTATTTCAAATGCTGCTTTTGATTTCTTTGCCTTATTTTACTAGTTCATATCTCCAATAAAATATTGACTCTGAGTGGTGACAGTAGGTATGCTTGTCTCCTTGAGCTCAGGGAGACACAGTGTAACTTTATAGAACATTCTGGCTCACTCTCTAAGTTGTGCATATACTGGCTTTATTACTGTTCCTGAAATATGCTATTCACCTCTCAGGTCATTTACTGATACCAAAGATATTTTAACCATCTGGCATGCTAGTAGATAGTTTCCCTCTGATATGTACTAATTTTCAGTCACATAAACATTGATACTGCTAGATCAGTCTTTACATGGCCTTCTAGTATATAGCATACCTGGAAAAAAACTCCTCCTGAATACTACTCTGCATTATCCCAGACCTTTATGGACTTCCAATCCACAAGTGCTAAGATGTCCAAGGAGCAAAAATTCAAAAGCATGCTTCTCCAAAGAAATGTGGTGAGATCCACTGACCAGAAAGTAATGTAACATAATGGAGTCAAATACCAGAGCCCAGTTCTCTCCTACAGTTATGTCTGTAACCTTGTATCAGTCATGTTTGTATAATTCATGTTTTCTTGGGAAAAAAGTGCTCATAATAATATCTACCTGAAATTATCTAATGTTCCTCTCAGGATAAACTAGAATGTATACATAGAACAATGTGCAATGTTCTACAATTGTTAATCATAACAATTGTTGATGTTATTATTACTTCAGAACCAAATACTATGGTTATATAACTATATAATAATCCTTAGAAAAAGCAGAATGACTGTTCAGCAATGGACATACATGGGTATGGGGCTGGACAAGTATTGGAATAAGGATTCCTGTATTTTATATATTTTCTTTCTATATTATGAATATATCAAACTTGTTTTTTTCTAAAGTGACAATGGAATCCCAAGGTGCAAGGATCAAATCTGATAAGTTCATATAGCATTGTGTGTTGCATAATTCACACTTTTTGACAGATTTTTTTTTTTTTTTTTGCAGTGCTGGAGATTGAACCCAGGGCCTTATACTTGCAAGGCAAGCACCCTATCAACTGAGTTACATTATCAGCCCCAGACTTTTGAATGAACAAGCAAAAGAACAAATGAGTGAAGTCATTCTATTTATAATGACTCCTGCACACTATCTATACCCATTAAAGATAATTTCTGTTTGCACATCCAGGTTCACTTTTCATGGCTGTATGTTTTTCTCTGCCCCAGGAAACTAACCAATGTATACTTCCTCAGCAAACATGTTTGCCCTCTGGCTTCTGGTTTGTTTTTCTGAACTAGACACAAATGAAAAAATAATAATAAGAAGAATTTATTAGTACTAGATCCCCTACCTGAGATTAAAAAAAATACAAATACTACTAAAGTATCATTTTAGTCACAGGCAGGAAATTAGAAAGCAAGAGGGAGAATAGGGTGGAAATATTTATTCTGGTTTCCTCTGAATAAAATCACCTCAAACTTCTTGTGTCCTTCAATCAAAGAGCTCTGTTCTATCTCTGCATTGATTAGAGACACAAATGTTCCCCAGTATTAATAGCTCAAGGGAACTGCACTATCTTTTAGTAGTTTTCTTAGTTCTGAACACATCTTGTAATAATCCCTTCATTAAAATTTCAGGATAATCCTGATTTGGATATATCACTAGAGTTTTAAAACAATATTATTTATTGACTTAACATTTTCAAAGTGTAAAATTGTATACTTCAAGAATGCTGCCAAGGGTACACACACATATATCTAACCCCAGAATCAAGCTACTAAAGATTTCACATCCTCACTCTAATTTCTGTCTCATACATCATTTTGGTTTATTCTTGAACTTCATATAAAGGTGAACCTATAGTAAGTGTTATTTTGTTTCTTTATATTTCTGTTCAATGAAATGTTTTAAGGTATATTCATTGTTAAGCAACAATCCATTGTCTATACAACAATTTGAACATTAATTTACCTGTTGATGGACAGTTGAATCTTTTCAAGTTTTCACATATTAATCACTTAAATTTTTTTTTACTATATTTGTATGTTTTATAAGATCGTAGATGAATACTTAGAAATAAAATTCCTGGGACATATAGTGGCTATATATTTAAACTTATTAGAAACTACCAAAAACTTTTCTAAAATAATTGTCCCATTTTAAACTACAATAGACAATATTTGAGCAATTCAATTCAATTTCTGTCAACATTTGGTATTGTCAATCTTTTCAATGTTTTTGATTTTAAAGAGTGTGCAGTCAAATCCATTTGTGGTGGCAGGTCCCTCATGGCTAATGATGTTGAGCACATCTGCTTGTGCTTATTGTCATTTACGTATTTTCTTTAGGGAAGTTTCTCCAAAAGAAGTTTTGCTAATTTTGTTATCAAGTTGTTTGTTGTCTTATTGAGTTTAGAAAGTTCTTTACACATGTGCCATAAATGTCCTTTTTATGAAATATATATTGCAGTATTTTGTCACAGTCTTGAATCTGTTTATTCATTTATCAATACTGTCTTTTATCAATACTGTCTTTTGGTAAATAGAATTTTTAAGTTTTTAAATTTTATGGTCAATACTCTCTATATCCCATCTAAAAGTGCATAACAAACAATGCCAAGTTTTTGAAAATTAATATGAATAAAGATTGAGGTGGAGACCTATTGTTAATGATAGTTTCAGCTTTTATGTTTATATTTTTGTTCCACTTAACTACTTTTTGGTATGAAGTAGTGATAAAATTGTGTAGTTTTTCTATGAATAATCAGTGGTATCAGTACCATTTGTTGAAATCTGTATCACTTCTCCAGTTAATTGTCATGATGTTTGTCTCTAAAAACAATAGCACATATTTGAGTGTATTCTAGATTCTTATATGCTTCATTAATCTAATTCTGTACTAATATGACATTATATTCATTATGTAGGTTATAATAAATTAATAAATATTGAAATATGATGGTGTAAGTCCACCCACTTTGCATTTATATGTTTTTATTAGTGCCTTATATTTATACATAATATAACTAATATGTGTGTGTATGTGTGTGTGTGTGTGTATATATATATATTTTTTTGTTGGTGGTGGTGTTGTTGTTGGTACAGGATTGAACCAGGGGCACTTAACCACTGAGCCACATTCCTACATTCTTACCTATTTTTTTTAAGACAAGTTCTTGCTAAGTTGCTTAGGGCCTTATTAAGCTGCTAAAGCTGGCTTTGACCTTGCAATCCTCCTCCCTCAGCAATCCAAGTATCTGGAATTACAGGTGTGCGCCACCACAACCAGTTAGGGTTCATTTTGACATAATTATATATGCATAGAATATAATTTGTTCCACTTAAGTCCCAAGTATGTCTTCTTTGCCTCCCCTCCTCTCTCCCACTTTTCCTCTTTCTCTACTTTATTGGTCTTTCTTCTATTCACTTATAGTTTTTTTTCCCCCATTGGTGCTTTATACACATAGAAAAAGATGAAATTCATTTAAGGTTGCACAAAATTTTCAACATCAATGTCTTTGTATTTTTACATAAATTTTAAAATCAAGTTTTCGATTAGTAGCCAAAATCATTTTAGGCTTTTAACTGAGATATCATGGAATCTATAGATATAATTATTGGAAAATAAACATCTTAAACACTTGAATATTCTACTCCATAAAAATAGTATAACCCTCCATTAGCTTAGGTCTTTTTTCTCATAGTAATGAACTGGAAATCTCAATACATAGGTCTTACAGATTTTTATTGAACTTATTGCTAAGCATTGACAAATTTTATGCTATCTAAAAGGAATAAATTATTAAAATTTTATTTATTTTTTTTCTTTTTATCTGTCCACATTTTTGTTGGTATATTATGATTGTGCATATTGATGGGATTTATTGTCACATACAAGCACACAGCATAACAATATAATGTGACCTATATCACTCCATAGCACGTCCCTGCTCTCTCCCATTATCGACCCCTTGGTCCCTTTCTTCTGCTAATCACTCTTTGATTTTCATTAGAGCCCTATACCTCACCTTTCTTTTCCTTTTCCTCTTTAGCTTTCACACATGAGAGTGAAAACATAAGACCCTTGACCTTCCCCAAGTTTGATTTATTTGGTTTAACATAATAGTCTCTAGTTCCAACCAGTTTCTTTCTCATTCAACAGAACCCTAAGTTTTGAGACTGATTTCGTATGCTGACTTCCTGCTAAAAATGTTTTTAAATGTTAACAATCCTGCCATAGAGAAGTTTTCTTTGTTCTTTCTCACATGTATTTTCTTTTTTCTTTTTTGTCTTACATTGTCTATGGTCAAAACAAAGTTTAATAGAAGATATAAAAGTATACATTCTAGTATAAAAATTTAGGGGAAGAATGTTCACTGCAACAGCTGTAGAGTTTTAAAACATATCCAGTAATCATATTTAGAAAGTTCCCTCTACTTCCGTTTTGTTGATGCTTTATTTGTCATTTGTATGTATTGAATTATACCACAAGTGGTTGTATTTTGTTTGGCATATGTTTTGAAAGGATACTCAATTTTATTTTCTCTATTATGTTACCGTAGTGACATATCATGACTGATTTAACATAAAAGATGTGGCTGGATGTGTTTGTGTGTATGTCTGTGTTTGTATAGCTCTCCACATAAACATTTTCTAGTGTTGTCTGCTGAGGTATTCTAGGAGCTGTGAGATTTCAACAGTAATCAGCACACCTAATACCCAGGTCATTGTTTCCGAAGACTATTCTCTGTCAAAAAGAATTGAACTTTTTAAAGTTGCCAAGCTACTGAAACACTATGCAGTACTAATGAGCCATTCCAGGTTGAAGAAGTCTAAAATGATGTGACAAACATATTGTAATATATCAGATAATGTTCTGGAGCAGAAGAGCAAAAGACAATGTTGGGCAATAGGTAAAATGTGAATTGTATTACATATATTTTGAGAGCGTGATATCATTTTAATGTCATGATTTGGATGAATGTACCAGTGTATATTATAGTGTGCCCTTATTTGGAGAAATACATGCTGAAAAATGTAAAGGACATTACTCAGTCTGAAATGATTCAGAGAACCATTATATAGGTGAGTATTAAATACAATATGCATACAAAGTGAGGAGGAAGGAAGTTGGAGGTGGGGAGATATAGAAAATACAGTAAAATATTGTATATCAGGGGAATTAGAATAGCTTGAGTGAAGGGTTAATAGTTTTTGTACTGCTTTTGCAACACTTTTAAATAAAGTCTCTTGTAGGGAGCATGGTGTCAAATATGGTAGGGTGCTTGAGGGACTTTGAGACTAATCAAGGGGAAAATATGACTGTCATAAACTTTACTGTATGGCATTTGGAGAGGATTACATGAGAGGAGAATTTCCTTAGGGTTTGGCACCATCCAGGGACTATGGCATGAGGTTTTTACACAGAAGTGGAGGGAGGAAAGGGGACTCCTGAGATGAGGACCTCAGAATGAAAGAAGGGTGTTGAGCACCTAGACAATGTTCATTAAAAAGGCACTTGGGAGTCTCTGAGTCAGAGAGGTCTGAAGGGTCATAGCAGTTTCAGGCCTCATAATTATAGGATTATAATTTAATCAGTAACAGATGTTAGGTAATGTATTATAGGTTACATAAAAAAGGAAGACCCTGAATGGCTAAAATTCTGCCTAATTGGGTTATTTTAAAAATACTTGGATTTATAAAAAATTGAATTTGGTACCAGTCATGTTTTGAGCTGTGAAGAAAACAACTTAGAGGCTAGCATATAGTGTCCATCTGTAGTTTATTTATCCAAGATGTTTCTTTTATTCCAATCTCTGCCTTTAATTGCTGTATTTATTTGATTTGTATTTAAGGTAATTATTGATCTGCATAGGTTGAAGTATATGAAATTGCTATTTGTTTTCTAACTCTCTCTTCTTTTTCTCTTTATTCCTCCTTTTCTGCCCTATTTTAGGTTGATCAGTGATTGTTAACATTTCATTTAATTACCCTATTGCATTTTTAATTATGACTTTTATGCTATAGTTTATACATTATAGTAGGAATAGTTAATATATCACAATTTACTTATATTTCGTATTTTCCAAATTCATATAAATATAAGAGTGTTATAATAGAAAAATGCATTTGTCCCATTTAGGGTGCTACTTTAATATAGTTTATATTTGTTCATGTAGTAAACTGTAATATAAGGTTATTATTTTTCTTTGAAGAGTTACTTGTCTTTTAAAGAAGTTAAGACGAAATTCTAAGGATGCTTTTTCTATTTCCTTACACGTTTACATTTTCTTTTTCTCATCATCCCTTCCTGTATATCCTACTTACCATCTGGAATCATTTCGGAGTCACAACATGAATCACATCACACATTTCTGAAAGCCTTCTAATGAATAGTTTCCTCTTCATCTAGTATCTTAAAATTTATTGTAAATGTCCTTCTTCAGCATTGTTTCTTGAACAGTGAGCATTTTTCAAAGACTTGTGAGAATTTCCCATAGAACTGATGTTGCAGTCAGAAAGACTTGACTTTAAAGTCTGGTCCTGCCATATCGCTCCTGTGTCATTTGGGGAAATTTATGTAAACACACTTAGTCTCAATTACCTCATAAGAAAAAGGGAAATAACATGACCTATCTCTTAAAATTTATTGAGACAATTCTAATATCTGTGAATATGCCCGGCACAGTGCCTACAGAACTCTTGAATAAATATAACTAATAACAGTATCGGAGGTATCAGCATCAGTACTCCTAAGGTACCCGAATAAACTTAACTATGACTTTTAATGACAAACACTAGAAATATAAAATTTAATACTACCTCTTGACATAGAAATTAAGTCTAATAGCATTAAAATTCCTATCTCTTAATACCCCTTCTCCATATAAAACAGAAATCATCAACAACTTTCTTAAATCTGATTAAACAGATTATACAGATTATGGTTTCATCACCATAAACTGTATTCATTGATATCGCCTCTCAGCTCAGAATTTGGCCATTTCTTTGCCTTAAATTTTAAAATATCTCTGATATTCAGGCTTAGTTCATACTTTAGTTTCATGTGGAAAGCACTGGATAAAAATATGAGAGGTATAAAATGAACACTTACATCTGTTATTCACAACATTCCATATACACAAAAACCAATTAGTGCTATTTGTAAAGATAAAAAAAGAATGACTAATGGCTAGTTAATAATACTATGGTGTGTTTAAGAATAATCAGGGTAGATGATTCTTGTTTGGTAGCTATTAAACTTCTACAGACATCAGATCTCTTATAAAATTTGATGTTGATTTTAAATCTAAGTATATTCGACTGTGACCTTAACCTCTCTGATTACTAGGTTCCCACATCTGAAAAAAAATTGAGCTTCATATTTAAAATAACATCTAGCTCAAAATAACATGTTTATATTTTTTCTAGAATTTTCTCATGAAAATTACAGAAAAATTGCTGAAATAATCAGTTTAAGTTATTTTAGAACTACAAAATCTGTCTTATGCATGATTTACAAAGTAGTTTCTGGATAGAGAACTTTATTTTCCTCTACTGTTACAATATGTAAAATATTTTGTGAAGTTTAAACTTAAATTGTTTAGAGTTTTTGATTAGGGATATATTTATCATGAAAATCTAAGTTTGCCATTCCATTACTTTACACCCTTTCATGGTCACTCTTTTCAAAATTCCATATACATGTCTGAAATACCTTTCATGCTCCACACTGTGAATTTCATGTGACATCCTTTGAAATCCCTACTAAATTTTCATGAAGGATACAAAGTTAGACAGCATGAGAAACAGAAGAACTACATAAATCTTGAATGCAGCTGGGTGGTGGGCTGTGAAACCATGACTTAGAGTAGAATTTTATAAATTACTTCTACAGCATAATGCTATTTTATAGATAGATATTATATTAATGTAAAGCTTAAATTATTACTGCACTATTGATTTCTAGTCAACAAAAATGACTTAAGAAAAATGGTACCTTAAAATAATAGTCTGGCTGACAATCTCTTGGTCAACTCTGCATTGATTTTAAGATGCAATCATGAGTGATATCTATATCTATGTACATATCTACAAATATATCTGATATATATATACATATATATTTTCAGATTCATTTTAACTATGTTACTTCAGTTGTTTCTTCCATGATTATTAAGAGTTCTCAAGGGTTTTAAAAAGTAATATGGATAATGGATATTTTCTTCATTCTCTAAGTTGACATAACTCTGAATGAAATGTAAAATGAAAGACTTATTAGAGTAGAGAATATCTGAAACTGATTTCTTTAATCCTTTGGTATGGAGCAATGTGTCTTAGAATTGATAAGTACAAATTAACCGTTCTCTGATTGAACTGAGACTTAGGCAGTATCCTTTGTGAATAATTTTTGCCTTTGAAAATTGAATATTTTATCCAGAACTTAAGGTTTTTACCTAAAGACTGTGCTCTGTTTCATACTGTACCTGATAGTAAGCACATTGTCTTAGTCTACAGGTATATAATTTACTAAGTTCTTCTTACAAGTTGTTGCTGGTACCCCCAACAACTGAAAACTAGTAGTAGAGTGATCATTAAATTAATTAGTTGTAAGAAACTTAACAATTATAAAAAAGCACTCTGATGTTCAAGTGAATTTTTGTTTATCATATGTACCTTGGTACCATTGTGTAAATTGTAAACATTCAGCATGGCAATTGAAGATTGGAAAATAAATGTTCCTTATTCAACCCTGATGATCATGGAATATTAAACAAGGTGTTTAAACCAACTGTTGTTTGCAATGACATGGATGAAACTTGAAGATACTATTTAAGTGAAATAAGTTAGTCACAGAAGGATAAATACTGCAGGATTCTTCTTATATGACACATCAAAATGATCAAAGGTACAGATGTAGACAGTACCATAGCTGTTTCAAATAATGCCAAAATAAATATGGGAGTGCAGAAATATATTTGAAATACAAATGTAAATAATTTGCAGTATATACTTAGAAATATGTTTGCTAAATCGTATGGTTTTCTGTTTTTTAATTTTTTGACGAATCTCCATACTATTTTTCCAAAGTACCTATGCTAATTTTCATTCTCACCAACTGTGTAAAGTATCCTTTCTCCACATCCTCGCCAATAATTCTTATCATTCATCTTTTTGACAATTGCCATTGTAACAGGTGTGAGGTGATATCAGTGGATGAATAGAGTATGGTATCTGTACACATAGGAATATTCCACAGACAATGAAGGAAGATATTCTGTCATTTGCAAAAACACGGATATACCTAAATACTAAGTAAATAAATCAGGTATCAAAAGACTAGTAATGCATTATCACACTTATATGTGGAATCTAAAAGGTCCATCTCATAGTAAAACAGAGTAAAAATTAGTTACCAAAGGCTAGGTGGTTGAGAGGTAGGCATGGGGAAAGGAAGATTTTGAATGAAGAACACAAACTTTCACTTAGATTAGAGGAAAGAGTTCTAATGATCTCTTACACTGCATGGTAACCATGGTTAAAAATAATGTATAATATAGTTAAAAATTCTTCAAAGAACATACATTTAACAATATCGGCACAAAAAAAGACAACTAGGTGAAGGTTATGGACATCTTAATTAGCTTGTTTGAATCTTTCTATGATGTATACATAGAACATAAATTCACATTATATCCATAAATATAGAAAAATACTCTTTGTCAATTTAAAAACTTAAATAGACAGTAGGATGGTTGATGCCATGGACTGGGAGAGGGGATATAGGGAGCTACTATTCAATGGTATAAGCTATAGTTCTAGAAGCTGAGTTATTTCCAGTGATCTGTAAATAAAACACAGTATCCATAATTAACAGTAAAGTATTGTGCACTTAATTTGTCAGTAGGATAGACCTCATGATAAGTGCTTTCACCACAAAACTAAAACAGCAACAAAAAAAGAGACTTGGAAATTTTTGGAGGTGATGGAAATGTTTATTAGCTAGACTACGGTAATGCTGAGAAGAGGGTATTAATGGGTCTAATTTCACGAAATTGTACACATTAAATATGTGATATTTTTATATGACAATTATGACTCAATAATTATGGGAAAAAATAAACAAAGCATATCTATAGTTAATCTACTGAATTTCAAGACTATACTAAAATAATTGACATACAAAATGCAAATATTTATATGTATTATTTCTTATGTTACACAAAATTAAAATGAGAATAATTACTGAATCATAAAATAAAAATATAAACAAAAATAAAAACAAATAACATTATAAATTAAAATAAAATAAATAAAACCATTAATCTATCCAGAGTTAAATTAGATCTTAGCCTAACCTTTACCACATCAGTTAAAAAAATGAGTTTGGGTAAATCATTTAATTAGAATGATTCTAATAAGAAGAGAATACCTCATTATCACCTATCAATCATATGTCTTCCCAATTATTCTCCTTAAAAAATCTACTACAATTTAAGAATGAACCAACCTAGATGCCCTTCAATAGATGAATGGATAAAGAAACTGTGGTATATATACACAATGGAATATTACTCACCTATGAAGAAGAATAAAATTATAGCATTTGCAGGTAAATGGATGGTGTTGGAAACTGTCATGCTAAGTAAGATTAGCCAATCCTCAAAAAACAAAGACCGAATGAATGATCTCTCTGATAAGTGGATGATGATGCATAATGTGGTGTGGAAGTGAGGCAAGAATGGAGGAAGGAAGGAAGAAATGCATAGGGAAAAAAGGGGCATGGGATCCGTTTGGGGGTAAGAATAATAACAGAATGAGACAAACATCATTACTCTATGTACATGTATGATTACATGGATGGTATGACTCTACTTCATGTACAACCAGAGAAACAACAGTTGTACTGCATTTGTGTACAATGAATCAAAATAAATAAATTTAAAAATATTTAAGAATGAAAATGCACTGCTGTTTTGAAGAAGCTAAATATACATTGAGAGGCACAACCGTGTTTTTAAAATTTTTAATCTTAAGCGAACACAATAATTTATTTGTGAATTTGTCATTGAGTTACTTCCTTTTTGTCAAAAATAGTAACTTGTTACCTATCACTTCCACCAACCACTTACTGGTTTGTTATCAAGACCATTAGTGATTCATTAACAATTCACAAATAAAGAATCAAGTTTGTGAATTAACAGTAAACCACAAAAGTTCACTTTTTAAACCCATGAAATTACATGCCAACATGATCCAAAATTTGGGGAAACATAATTTCAAGAGTGTACTACACTGTCATTTAGGCATGTAATAAGTAAAGATTCTAGCTGCTTAAGAGAGTAAAATAAAATATTATACAAATATTAATCTTTTAGGATACCCAATAAATTTGATAAATGAACTTATGAGGCAGCATATTCTAAAATCTTTTGCCCAGAGGCATATTTCTGAGAAATCACTTGCTTTCTCATGTCAGAGTTGTTTGGAGAATAAATAAAAGTCACAAAAATGTGGTTTAAGAACTTGCACCTAAGAAAACTCTACAAACACAAATTAAATTTAAATGAAACTGGGTTACATTTCACAACAGTCATTTGTACATCAAAGCATGCCCTCTATTATTTTCTGTCACAAGGAAGGATAGTCCATCCTTTCTGGAAAGACATTGTGAGGTATAATAAAAAGAGCATAAAATTTGAAATCAAATATTTATGGATTCTACCCTGAGGTTTACCACTTACCAGCGGTGAATCTTCAGATACCTTAACATCTATGAACTTCAGGCCTTTCATTTGTAAAATGGGGAGTTCTTATTAATATGAAGATTATAGAAGATAAAGCACTAAAATAACCTTGCACAGTGTATAGCAAATAGGTGGAATATAAAAAGTGCTCATTTCATTTTTTTCTTTTTCCCTTTGTGTATTTGGTCAAGTTTTAAATAATTCTTGTGATACATACTGAGATAATCTCTTAAATCTGCATGAATTTAAATGTCCTTCAGTATATATAGTTTTCCTGGAAAATATAATAGAATTTGTTCTTATGTCTTCACATGATCTTTTTTGATTCTTGGCTTTTTAGGCATCTTTATATATGCAGTCCATTCTACATTTTCTACTGGGTAAATTAGAGTAGGCCCCATTTTCATAATAGACTAACCACACTGCCCCAGGTATTTTGTATGAATCAAATATAAATAAGAAAACATCAAACTTTTTAAAGAACTCAAATTCATTACAAGCATTAAGGAACATCAAGTCATCTGAGAAGATATTACTCCTGAAATGTGAATTTGATTTAAAAACAGAAATACAACATGATGATTAGTCATTGTTTGTTCATGATTGACATGTGGAAAAAAAATTATTACACATTTTCTAAAATGGATGGAATTATCATACACACAGAATTTGGGCCGATAAAGATAAGAAATGATATAGTTTCCTGGTAACTAGAATTGTTTGGAGATCACACAATGAATTTTGTATTTTTTGTTCACTTTTATGAATTGTCCTATTTTAATGCTTTTAAATTCAATTATCAAACTGAAACTTTTGTACTCTTATTTTCTACCATGAAAATGTTCTTCAAATTGTAATAGACAATAACATAAGTATGATGATAGCTATAAGAGAGTACTTAAATACACCTTAAAAGGACTCATTGGTACTTTTCTATACTTAAAAGAGCCATGATAACAGAAAGCTTATTCTGGTTTGGCATTATTACTATATTATTACTAATGTTATAAAAATAAATAATAATAATATAAGCAACCTAAATTTAAGTAGTATTGAATATGATACAATATTTTTACATACCATTGTCATTTTTTATTTTTCAGCAGAGGTTAGCAAATATGAAATATGAAATAAAATGCATGTAGATTTAGATGTGCATGTAACCTTAAAATATCTCTGTACTACTTTTAAAATAAATTCCAAATCTTGCCCTTGCATACAAAAAAATTTGCAATCTCCTTGCCCTCTGTTTTTAAAGACTTCTCTTTTATTGCAGTTTTCCACATAACCCTTGTTTCAGCCTCAGTGGACAATTCATTATACCCTGAAGGAACCGTGTGCTTTCTGGCATTTGTACCATTGTTCATGCTATTTCCTCAACTTGAAACAAGACTGTCTTCTTCTGTTTAAATCAACCCAAATAGCATAAATATCTGTTTTCCCTTTCCCCCTTCCCAGTTCCTCAAAAGCATTTCATTAACTGTCTGCTTCTGTTTTTTCATAGTACCATTTTAGTAGTTCTTATAGCACTTGTCATGATAGAACATATCTTTCTTGCCAGTATTGTTGTAATACCTTATTAAATTGTTTCTATGTTCCCTCTTTTTATCCCTCATCCTTCAGCAGCCAAAGCAATCTTTTAAAAACCCCAGATATGAATGCTGCCACCACTAACATGCTTCCCCATTGTTATCACAGTGCTGCTGATAGAACCCAGGTCTCAAAGCATGCTATGTAAGTACTTTTCCACTAAGCTACATCCCCAGACCGTCACCCCCTTCTAAAAACATCCAATAGTCCCCACTCCTTTCATCCTCTCCCTTACTCTCTGAGATATATTTGTCTTCATTCCTTCTTTATAATCATGAAATATTCCTACCTAAAGCCTTCATATATACAGTTCCTTGTGCCTGCAATGTTATTCACATGCACATAAAGCAATATAAAATTCAGATTTCAGTTCAAAAGCTACTTCTTCAGAGACACCTTTCTAGACTATAATATAACTTTTCCTCTCATCAACTGGTTTCAAAATAATCTACTCTCAATGAACATTTAAATGTAAATATCTAATTATATAATTTATATATTTAAAGTTGTTTTCCTAACAAGACTGTTACTTCCATTAGAAAAGAGATCATGGCTGGTTTATTCAATGATACAGCTCCTATGCTTACTAACTAAAACGCTAAGTCCATAGAAGAATTAACTAAACTGAAGGTTCCCTCTATAATTTCCTGGAATTTTTTCTCCTCTACTTTTTGTGTGACTGGGTCTTCTTCATCTTAATGTCTTAGCTTAAATTTCATCTGCACAAAAAGATTTTTTAGGACCTCACTATCTATAGTATGTCTTCTGTATCTCCTTCCTCTTTTATTAACTATCACAAGCTTCTGAAAATTTCTCTCATAGAACACTGATACTAGTCAATTGTTTTATATGTTTTCCTAAATAATATCTGTCTTTACTCGTAGAGTATATATTTCAGTAGGATGATGGCTATATTTTTGCTTATTATTTTATATCTAGAGCAGACTTTCTCAACCTCAGCATTATAAACATTTGGGGCCAAACAATCCTGGGTTGTAAGAATCTATCCTATTTATCACATTCTGAGCAGCATCTTGGCTTCTATTTTCTAGATGCCAATGAAAAAATATCCCAATTGTAATAAATGAAAATGTTTTCAGACATTACCAAATATCTGCTAGGAGGTAAAATCCCCACCTTTTAAGAACCATTTTTCTAGGGTTTTAAGAACCATTTTTCTAGGGATTACCATAGTTCCTTCAACATAGTAGATGCTTGACAAGTATTTCTGAATGAACAAATTAAATGAGATGCTTTGTTGCTTTCAATTTTTTCAAACTTTATTGAAGTATCATTGACAAGATTATATCTATATAAGATGCATACAAGATTTATACAAGATGCTTCAATATGCATATGTGCTATGAAATTATTACCCAAATCAATAATTGTTAATCAAAAACTAACATATCCCTCACCTCATATAATGATCTTTTGTGCCTGCATGTCTTTGTGGTGAGAACACTTAAGATCTACTCTCTTAGCAGATTTCAAATACCCAATGCATTAGAAACTATATTCACCATGCTGTACATTAGGTCTCCAAAATTTACTCATCTTATAATTGGAAGTTTGCACCCTTTAAGCAACATTGTTTTGTTTAATTTGGAAAGGAAAATTTGAGTGCTTTGAATACCAGTTTAATGAAACCTTGATCATATTCTAGCGTGAGGTTTATTTTTCAAGATATTACACCTCTGAAACATCCCTTAGAGGGGCTTTTGCAACTTAAACTTTATTCGTGAAAAATCTCTGATTTTATTCCATGGGCAAAGTGCTAACTAAAAAAACTGCATGCTGTATCTCCCTGGAAGTACAGAATTGTCAATGAGCAATAAGTGGATGTCCTTTGGTGGGGTTTCAGAGAAAGTTCCTTAAAAAGGGCTGATTGCTAAATAAAGAGGGAAATGCCTGTTTTTGCCTTTCCTCATATTACTTCTTCTTGACTGGAAAGTGGATGTAATACCTGGAACACTAATTATCATATGTCACCATGAGTTATCTTTTAAGATGGAAATCACATATTAAAACTAATGAAGGGAGAAGAAGAAAAAGAAATAATCTGAGTCTCTAATGACTGTAGAACCATTAGCATTGGGCTTCTTATTTAAGACATTTATTTTTGGCATGTTCAATATACATGTTTTAGATCATTAAGGAAGCAATAACAAATTATGATAGACTGAGTTACTTAAAGAATATATATTTATTTCCTGCAGTTCTGGAACCTAGAAAGTTCAAGATCAAGGTACCAAAAGATATAGTGTCTGGTGAAAGCTCACTTTGCAGCTTGCAAATAGTTGGCTACTCACTTTATCCTCACATGGCAGAAAGAGAGCAAGAGAGCTCTCTGGGGTCCCTTTTTTTAAAGAACACTAATCCTATTCATGAGGGTCTGCTCTTATTACCTAATTATGTTCCCATGCAATCCCAATAGCATTATTTTGGGAGTTAAGAGTTCAACATGTGAACTGGAGGGGCACCAATATTTGGTTCATAAAAGTTCCCCTAATCAAAATTGACATAGTGATCTTCCAGGATAGATCTCATTATCTGACCCTTGCACTGAATTATAGGGACAGAGATCAAGCAGACCATGTGTGAGGAGTGATATACTGAATGAAATAACATGAAAATCAGAATCCATATATGTAGCAGCGTGATTGGCAGCTTGATCATACATGGATTCAGGAACTCAGGCACAAGTGAAGCAGGTAGTAATACAGTATTCTGAATTGACAACAATCAAGGAAGTGACATGATATTTGGAAGAGATGGTCAATAAGTGGAGTAACAACTACTTTCACATTTCCCTTCAGTGATCTACAATATCGTTCTAAAAGTATCTTGTGTTGAGCTAAATTCAGGCAGGGACTCAGAATTGTTTTAAATCCAGTTCTCTCTGTGACCACATTTTCAATTGATCTTAATTGACCTCAAGATTAATTGTGTTGCCAACTTTGTTCTTACATGTATGAACTGTATCAATTGGAGAGAGACAAAGTAAGCTAAGTTTGAAGAAAAGAATGCTTAGCTGCAGAAACCAAGAATGAGGCAAGTACTGGTAATTTTTTTTTTATATCCTCTCATTTGGCCTAATGTCCTTGACCTCAATATCACTAACTGTAATAATTGCAGCATATGTTTCCTCCATGTAAATTGGCTAAGTCACTTAAAGTCTCCTTCATGGATACTGTATCATGACTGTTAGGCTGTGATCCTACCCTAAACTTAAGGTACAATTCATGTATATAAAATTCCCTGCCTAAAGTCTACATATTATTTGTATAAACATCTTTTTTTCTGCACTTTGAACTAGAATCTTTATAATCAGAATTTTGACACTGCCACAATATGTTGTACCTGATGCTTTTTCCTAGAATAACATCATAGTCAAATATATCTAAGATTTTATGGAAATAGCTAGCATCTAGAATTTAAAATCATTTCACATTAAATCAAGATACCATTTCAGTAAAACAAGCCATTCATCTGTAGTAGGCATAATTCTAAGATAGCTCCCAAGTTCTCCATCTTCTAATGCTACTTTCTTGATTAGAATTATAGTATGTGGTAAGGATGATGGGAATTTTCTTATATAGATAAGAATGTGAATCTGTTGACTTTACATTAATCAAGAAAGATATAATCCTGGGAAGGTCTGACTTAATGGAATCTCTTTAAAAGAAGATCTAAGCCTTTGCTTGAGGTTTTAGATCCTCTCCTGATGGCCATGAAGCAGCATACCACCATGAGTTCTACAGCTACAAGGATATGATTTCTCCCATCAATCATGTAATCTTGGAGAAGGACCCTGAGACTTTGGTGAGACCCCCAGTCCTAGCTAATCCCTTGACTGAAGCCCTGAGCATATGACCAGTTAAGTTGTGCCTAGATTCCTAAACAAAAAAAAAAAAGTAAAGTAATAAATGAGTATTGAATTAAGCCACTAAGTTTGTGGTAATTAAAAACAAAGTACAATTTCAATCAAAGAAAATATGTAGTGCTCTTTTTTCAAAATCATACAAATATCTGTGTCCACAAATTAATTATTATGTATTGAAATATTGTGTGCTATGTGCAGTGGGTTGAATAGTGGTCCCCCATATGATAGAACCTGTGAGTATGATCTTATTAAGATATCATGCTAGGCAACTTTGCTTTAGTGTGATCAGAATACCTGAGAAGAACAACTTAGGAGAGAGAACAACTTAGAGGAGAAAAAGTTTATTTTGGTTCCCAATTTAGAGGTTTTGTCCATGGTTCCATTACCTTTGGGCTTAACAGAAGGGCTCAACAGAGAAAAACTAATCAGCTCAGCACTGGGGCAGGAAGTAGAGAGAGGGAAGGGAAGGGGCCTTAGGGAAGATGAGCAAGTCTAGGGTCTGCCTCCAGTAACCTAACTCCTCCAGCTACATTCCACCTACCTAGAGTTACCACCCAGTCAATGCAAACTAGTATGGACTGATTAGGTTACAGTTCTAACTGTAAGATATTTCACTTCTGAATATCTTGCATTAATACAGGAATGTTTGGGGGATACCTCATATCCAACGATTTAGGGTGGACCCTAAATCCAATGATTCAAGTCTGTATAAGATAAAAAAAAAGAAGAAGAAAATCTAAACACATAGAGACACAGAAAGCAGAAGGCAATGTAGAAATAGAGGCAGTTTGAAATGATACCTGGGACCACTAGAAGCTGGGAGAGGCAGGGAAGAATTCTCCCCTAGAGAATCCAAAGAGAATTTAATATTGCTAATATATTTATTTTAGAATTCTTGCTTCCAAAACTGCCAAGTTACAAATTTCTGTTGCTTCAATTTACTAAGTTTATGGTAATTTGTTATATCAGCCCTAGGGAACTAGCATACTATGTATGTAGCAATGGGGGTAAAATATAGTTAGGATGCAGATTCTACAATCCAGGAATTCAATATATAATATGAAGTATGTCATGTGCAGTTATGTAAAGCAGGATATAATAAGGTAAATGCCGAAAGAGAAGTAAAGATGAAATTATTAGAATGAAAGAGGAAATATTTAGTTCTAGCCAGGGCAATCAGGTAATGATATGTAGAAAATAATTGAGGTAAAGATCTGAGCAAGAAAGATATGAGAGGTACATTACAGAAAGAAGAATACTAAGCAGAAGGGTAATAAGCACCAGTGAAATGCTGCCTTTTAAACTACAACAGCCTACCATCTGGCATCAATTGCACAATAGTTTTATCAGGCGTGTCAATGGAAAAAATTTCAATATTCAATATGCTCTCATTTACTCAAATATTCTATGTAAATACAAAAGACTATCAATTTTTAATTATACCATCTTGTATAGCTCAAAAATTCTATTTCAAGTATTAGGCACTATGAAGTACCATTGGGCAAAATTGTGAAAAATGAAATTTTTAACCCATAGAGTATTAGATTCAAGTTAAGACATAGTAAATAAGATAAAGGTATATATGTGCATGCATAGGTATGTGTGTGTGTATGTAAACATTTGTTAGTTTTTGCATAATTATAAAATTTGGCATTTGAAATGGTGCATGATATTTTATTTGATAAGCTAGACTTACCAAGTGATTTGAGGATTCATTTTTATTATCAGAGTTATCAACTCTTTAAAATTAGTAAATCATTATTATTCCAAAGTCCACAGTTTGCATTAGGATTCATTCGTTTTTTGGATGAGTTTTTTTTTTTTTTATTAGAGCATTAGTTACTCACAGTAGTTGGGTTCATTTTGACATGATCATACATGGATGGAATTTGATTTACTCCATTTCAGACCCTGGTTTCCCTCTCCTATCACTCCCCTCATCCCTAATGATGTCCCCAATTTAATGAATATCAATAAAAATAAATATAAATAAATTTTTACCAGTAAATTTTTACCAGTAAAAAATTAGTAAATCTATCTTCCCATAAAAATTGAATTCCAAAATTCATTATTGCTGGGGAAACCAGTATGAAAGAGAAAGCATATTCCTTGCAGCTTTGTAAAACACACAGGTGTCAGAATTAAAATAGAACTAATCAGGAAAAAGTTCTAATGTAATTATTGGTTTCATTAGTGTATAGAAACCAATTTTATGGTAGGATACTCTGGAAAGGTGAAACATTGATCAAACCAGAAAATTTACATGTGTTAATCCAGTGATTGATTCCACTGTTGGAGAAAAAAAATCATGAAGAATATCTAACAAGTACATTACACATAGATGTTTGCATACATACACACACACACATGCAGGTGACTCTAAACATACTTTTAGAATTAACTTACTAAACCTCTTTTCAGTAGCAAAATGATGATTACATACATACATACACACACACACACCTGTTATCTCATAGAAATACTGTGTAAAGGAAATGAGCTCTTTCTGCAATTGCACTGCAACTCTAACTCATGACTATATCTAATGATGAGAGATAAAGATGATTCAACTGAACAACTCTATTAAAAACTCAACAATTTTGACATGTTTCCAACATCAAGATTTTTCAGTAAACAAGTGGCAACTCTAACAAATTGCTTCAACTGTACCCATTATCCCTTAGCTCTAGTCAGATTTGACCACTATAGGGGATATGGGTAGGAAAATGAAGGAGGGCAACATGCCCCTTAATTAGATCCCTGGCAGCTTACTCTGGCCTGGCTGTGTCTCTCTGTATCAAAGAAAATAGCTCCTGTGAAACAATCCTTTCTCTTAGTTAGGCCACCCTTTTTCCTTCAGAACTAGTGGTATGAGAGCCTAGTTTGTTATTACCCATGGAATACTATGTTGTCTTTTGCTGGTTTACCTAGACCAAAATGTGTTCCAGAGAACTCCTGAGACCTTGCCACCCCTTCAGGGATAAAATGAGATCAAACTTAAATTCAAGATGATGGTAAGATGTTACTCACTTTTCCACCACAAATTAGGATGCTCATTTTATATATACAGCTATATTCTATTAATCCAGACATTAAAATGATATAGAAAACTGTAAAACAATACAATCCTTCTCACTAATTTTGTGGAAAATAGTTATTTCTCATAAATTATGTTTATATATTAGCATATAATAGGTTTACTAATATTTTCAAATAAAATAGATATTAAAATCTTCAGTTTTAATATGTACTGTTCAACACTGATAGAAAACCACATAAATAAAAATTGATGAAGAAGGTCTTTAAAATATTTTACAGGTGTAATGTTGGTCTGGATTTTAAAAAATTGATAACTGCAGCCTAAAACACATTATTAGGCTTCATGGTCTATTTTATTTAATCTCTTTAGTTTGCCACCATTGAGTTTGTCAAATGTGTTTAATCATACCACTGAGTGATACATATGTTAGGAATTCACAGAATAGATACAAATTGCTAATAAACTTCACTAAAACTTAGAGAAAAAATACAATGACATTTTTCTTTCACTTCATGAATTTTTCCTGAAAATTTTGGATCATCCAATTCTGTTTGAGAGTATAGAGAAGCAAACATTTGCACACACTTTTTGTAGTATAAATTGGTAAAGAAATTGGAGGGCAATCTTTCAGTATGTCTTAAAAATAGAAATATGAATATGTTATGAGCCAATGTTTCAAATCTAGGAATTTATCTTACAGAAATAAAAATGGGAATGCTTAGAAAATATCTTTACAATGATATTCACTACAGCAGCATTTGCAATACCAAAGAAGTAAAAATACAAAGAAAAGAAACAAATGCTCATTAAAACAAAATTAGATAAGGGCTAGGAATGTAGCTCACTGGGACAGCACTTTTCTAGCATGTGTGAGGCCCTGGGTTCAATCTCTAGTACTGCAAACATTTTGAAAATAGACTAAATATTGTATAATCATACAGTTAAATACCATGTGTTTAAAAACAATCAAATGCAATTCATATCTATATGTATTTAGCTAACAGCTTTAACTATGATATATTAAGGGAAAAAGGGAAGTTGCAAATACTATACTTGGCATGGACCATTTTTCAGTGCACAAATATACACATGCACACTTGTGTATCATCTGTGTGTGGTAATATTCTGAATAAATTATTAAATATATGAGATGGGAGAAGTTGGGGGAGGATTTTTACTAAAGAATTTGTTTGCAGGATTGGGAATAGAACCCAGGATCCATACACACACACACATAACCACTTTATTGAAATTTTGGAGTGAGCAGAATTTGCTTTAGTTTTGTTTCCTCTTCTATGAAAATTAGTTTTTAGTGCCTTATGTCATTCTATTCTTTCAGGAATAGAACCCTGAGCTACATCCCCAGACTTTTTAAAAATTTTGACAGGTTCTCATCAAGTTGCTGAGGTTGGCATCAAACTTGCAATCCTCCTGCCTCACCCTCCTGAAGGGTTTAGATGATAGGCATGTGGCACAGGGCCCAGCTACTAAATTATTCTTTACAATAAAATAAAAGAACTATAAAGAATGATATTTTGGGAAGCTGGGCACAGTGGCTCATGCCTGCAATCCCAGATACTCAGGAAGCTCAAGTGGGAGGCTGAAGTAGGAAGATGACCAGTTCCAGGCCAGTCTGGGCAATGTAGCTAGACCCAGTCTCAAAATGAAAAATAAGTAAGTAAACAGGAGTAAGAACGTAGCCCAGTGGTAAAGCATTCCTGTCAATTCCTGTACTCGAAACAAAAAAGGTAATCTGAAGCTTGTTAACATACGAACAAAAGCCCAGAAAAATTCAAATATGTTTAAGATATAATCATAATGTTTTATTCATTGACATTCATGATAATTGTTATGGCTTTATAAATAACTTTAAATTCAGCATTCTCTTCGCATCAATTTATATTACACTCTTCCCACAACACACACACACACACACACACACACACACATAACCACTTTATTGAAATTTTGGAGTGAGCAGAATTTGCTTTAGTTTTGTTTCCTCTTCTATGAAAATTAGTTTTTAGTGCCTTATGTCATTCTATTTTTAACTCCCTCTCACCTTAGAAGTAATTATTTCCAGTAGCAAATATTTTAAAATCCTATTAATTTTGCTAGTTTTTGCTTCATTAACCTTATTTCCAACATGTAAATAGCAAACAAAAGAAACAAACAAAACAAACAACAACACTCTGACTTAGCTGAAAGTACAAAAATTTTCAGAATTTATTCCCTGGTTATATTACTTAGGAGATGGAATTTAGACAAATCATAACATTTCTTTTTTAAAATTTTATTGGTTCTTTTTAGTTATATATGACAGTAGAATCCATTTTGATATACTTATACAAGCATGGAATATATCCTATTCTAATTAGGACCCCAGCACCTGTCCTTCTCCTTCCAGTTCCTCACCCCCTGCTCCTTTTCCCTCCATTGATCTTTCTGAGTTCCAGAGGTAAGGGAGTGACTTATAAAGATATCTAAAAGAAGAGCTTCCCTAGCAAAAGACATAGTAACTACAAAGATTCTGGAGTGAGGATGTATCTGGTTTGTTTTAGAAACAGCAGGATGCTCAATATAACTAGCTAAGGGGATTGTTCAGGAGAGCAGTTCACTAGAGGCAACATGAGGCCAGAAAATATACAGAAATATGGGGTCTTATTTGGAGGTTGACTTTTAGCCAATCTAACTTAACTTTTAGTAAACTTCCTTTGGCTGTCGGGATGAAGAAAAATTATGGGGGTGAAAATTCAGAATGTACCTTGAAGGCAGAGCCAGAAGAAAATCCAGGATGTAAGATACAAGAAACAGACTGACATGAAATTCACATATGCTTGCAAATGTTCAAAGATGAAAAAAGACTGGCTAGAATAATGGAACTGGAGGGGGAAAAAGGCAAGGTAACTAATAGATTTCCAAGGGTGGATTCTAAGTATGCAGTTGGATATGTTAGTCTGGGTCTCAGAAGTCTTTACAATATGAATTGTATGTGAAAGCATGGTATTGTATAAGATCATGGAGCAAACATGTATGCATAGGGAAGACAAGAGGGCAAAGAGTATTTTACAAACTGTTCCAATATTTAGAGATTGGAGAGGGGAAGAAGGACAGTAACAGACATGAGGTGAAACCACATGATCTGAAAGACAAACAAGATGATTCAAAATGTAGGGAAGACATTTATAAAAATGAGGGAGTAGCCAACTGTGTAAATGGATCCTGGAAAAAGATGAATAATATGAGGAGGGGTAATTAGGAAAGTGGAGATTATTGGTGATTTGAGAAGTACGGTTTCAGTGGAGTTGTGGAAAAGAACAACTGAAAAGGTTCAGAACTTTGATTAGGAAGGAAATTAGAGAAACCACTATGAGGATTATGTTGCAACCAGGGAGAGGGAGGATGTGAGTTCTAAGGATAGAGCTTTGTTGTTTTATATTTTTAAGATGGGAGCTATTATAGCAAGTTGTATTTTTGATGGGAATGATCCAATAAGATGGAGGCATTGATCATGAAAAGAACATTTGGAGACATGCAAAAACAAAGTCTTTGCATATGCAAGAGCACATGGGGACCACAAGACCAAAGAGAGACATTTCTGTAGGAAAAATAATCATCTTATATAATAATTTGAAAGGTAGCATACGTAGATACAGTTATTGTTAGTTAGCTAATCTTGGTAGTGGGAAAATGAGCATGATTCTCATCTGATTGACTCCAGGTTCTTGATGAAATAAAAAGTGAGAGTATCAGTTAGAAGTTAGAATTGAGGAGCATTGCTGGAGGTTTGCTAAGAGAGGAAATATTTGAAATGATCTTCATGAAGAGTAAGGCAATAAATATCATAGGAAATATAACATGATTAACAAGTAGTTCTCAGTGCCCTGTTACAGGTTTTCCTCCAGCAACAATGAACTATTCAGGGACAAGTGCAGATTATATGAACAATGGGCAAGAAGGACAAAAAGAGGGGCAAGCATTTTGAGGATGGATGGAAGGGAATGATTTTTAGTGATGTGGTGTGTTACATAAACTAGATATAAAGGGAAATATGGGTAGTAAGTTGAAAATGAGCAATAGAAGCAAGACATGGTATGGTCAATGAATTAGAAGTGATGGTGAAGTAAAAACATCAATTTTAGATGTACCATGGGTAAGTTAGAAAGATGGTATTATTCAGAAAGTGGGTGCCTTAATTAAAAAATGGGGCTGTGAAGCTCCTATTGATAATGAGAAGATCCACAGTGTGTCTAAGGTAGCAAGTGGCAGTGTGGAAAAAACTGTCAGGGGATATTTTCTCTTTGTAGGATTATACTGAGAATGAGATGGAAGGTGCAGTAGGGGGCAAAATACCACATAAATTCATATGTCTTAGCTCAGGTTGTCATAAAAAATACCATAAGCTGGGTGACTTAAACAATAGTCATTTATTTGTCACAGTTCTGGAGACTGAGAAGTTCAACATCAAAGTATCACCTGATTCAGTTTCCTGGTGAGGGCTCTCTTCCTGACTTGAAGAAAACTACTTTTTTTTCTGTGTTGTCACCTAGGACGGAGGACTCTATTATCTCTTCCTCTTTGTAAAAAAAAAATAATTTCATCATGGGGGATTCACTCTCTAAGCACATTTAAACTCAAAAGATATCACCTAGCCTCAAATCCATACAGTACGATCACAGTAAAGGAGAAGTATTACTTTCTAAGATTAAGATCTGGTCATGCAGAAGACCTTCAAACACATTTGTAAGTTCACAGCCAGGCTGGGCAATGTAGTCAAACTCTGTCTTAAAAAAAATATATCAAAAGTGCTGGTGATGTAGCTCAGTAGTAGAGCACTTGCCTAGTATGCACAAGGTCCTAGTTTCAATATCCATGCAGGGTGGCACATGCCTGTAATCCCAGAGAGCCAGGAGGCTGAGGCAGGAGGATCACACATTTGAGGCCAGCCTCCACAACTTAGCAAGGCCCTAAGCAACCTAGTGAGACCCTTTCTCAAACAATAAAAATAAAATAACATAAAAAGACCTGGGATACAGCACAGTGGTAAAGCACCCCAGGATACAATCCCCAGTAAAGTAATTAAATAAATAAATAAATAAACTTGATTCCAAATACCACCATATTGGGGGCTAGGGCTTCAATGTACATATTTAAAAAGGACACAAACATTTGGTCTATAGCACCAGGTGTTAAAATATGGAGAATATGAGAGAAAACAACTGAAAGACAGCAAAATCAGCAACCATTAGATAAGGGCTCTAAGGGAACAGAAAGTCAACTTTCATTTAGACTAAGAAGATGAAAGAAATTTTGAAAAAAAATTGATGATATTAAGGATATGAGGATTCTGAGTTCTAGATGGCATAATGAATCTTTCTCCTCTCACCAGGGATAAAGTTGATTCATGCTACTCATGACTGAAAATATTTTGACTCTCATTAGGGTTTCATATATACTTTTACCAGAATGCTGCTTATTGAAAATTGTTAGGTATTGAAAGGTACTAGGATACTAAAACCCAGTACTCTGAGACATAAATGACCAAAGTATGGCAGAACATGACAGTTTAAAAAGCATATGTTTGGTCAATAAAAAAAACCACATCTTTAACCTTTAATAACTCTAGTTAAATAATTTCTCCAAGAGTAAGGGGCATTTTAATATTTTACAATTTCCCCTAAAGCATTTTTAATAAAATATCATCTTTTTATGGACAGTTTATGCATCTTTTACTCATTAACTGTAACAAGGTTAGGCTATTTGGTTGTGTTTTCATCAAATTATACAACATTCATAACCCTGAAAGATATAAATCATGATAGTATATCCATGCATCCTCAAAGAAGCCCCCATTCTGGTAGTGTCAATTATACAGGTGACAATTATGTAACTATCAATGAAACAGAAACTTTGCTGCTGTAGAAGACAATGGAAACTCTTAGATGGAGATAAAGCAATCATTACCAGATTTCAATGCATGTTTAAAATCATTTCCATGGGAACCAACATTTGGCACAAGGGCCACTGTTATGAAAAACAGTTAGAAGGCAGCTTCAACCAAGCCAGATGGTTAATTTGTAATAGGGGAATATAACAACAAAGAACTGGGTTATATAACCCCTAAAAACTCTTGATAATGGATTCATGTGGACTAAATCACTGGGCTTCCTTCCAATTCTCTGCCAAAGCTACTATCTGTGGCAATAACATTATCAACTACAGGAGGAAACATCACTAATTGCAAAGCGTCTAGAAAGGTAAACGCCACAGCTAAAAGATAGAAGAAAGTATTCTTGGACTGATCAGGAGAGTGTGGGTCAAAAATCCTAAGGTAATCTAAATAAAGTTATATCAGGGGAACTAGCAAAGCAGGGGAGGAGAAGTATATTGGCTTAAGTTCCCAGAACAATTAGAATAAAACTAATTATCTGGATGAACTGTCAGTACACCTTGAAGCCAGCATTGTGAAATGTCACTTTTCATTGCATAGAATTGTAGTGTTGTCTGATTTTAGTGCTGAAAGGAACCCTAGAGATTCAGTGAGTTACTCAAAGTCACACAGCAAGTTATTAAAACAGCTGGGACATGAGTCCTGGGGCTAGGACTTAAGATAATCAGTACAATGAGATTTATCTGGACACACTGCTCCCTTGAGGAAGTGCAGGATCTTTTCCTTAGGGACATCCTAAAATTACTATTTCCCAGAGTGTTCTTTTTATGGGACTACCTTGGGTTCCCTATAGCCATATAGTAAGTCCCAGCATTTATATTGAGGTAGGACATCATCTTTCTCTTATCTAGAAAGCAAAGTTAAAGTTTTAATGTGAGGCAATTACCCCACAAGTCATTAACATGCACACAAATGGATAACATAGGGATTGCTGTATGGAATTGAAGTATGATTTATCTCCAAATTATATTCTTGAAGGGGCAACTTTCAATTTGTTGTGACCTTGAGAAAAGTTTCTTTATACCTTAATCCTCATACTTAAATGGGTTTAATAATGACACACTCAAAAGGCTGTTATAAATATTATCAATCCTTTATGAGAAAGTATATTATAACAGAACAAAATTCAAAGTAAAAAACATATTTCCTGTAGTTTTATTAACCATGGTATTGTTACCTTTTGTAACCGGTGCCAAGTCCTGCTTCCTCAGGTGCTGAAGAATAACACTGGAGAAGCAGACCTAGGCAAGTGCAGAGTGGAAAATAAAAGTTTTATGAAAGAAAAGTAAAAGCAGACTTCTCCTGGGTGGAAGAAGGGAACCCAAAGGCGGAATCCCTGTGGTGAGTAAATACTGTCCTTTTTATAAGTTTTACTCTCTGGTTCCCTTCCCCCCTCATTTCCTTCCTCCCTGTCTAGGCCCACTTTTGCAGGTGAGTTGCAAAAGTGGAGAAGCAGATGGGCAGAGGAAGGGCCAAAGCAGTAACAGGTAATGTCCCAGCGGGTGTTGGTTAGCAACTCTTTGCCTATAGTTCTCCATAAGGGCAGGTAAATCTGGTAATCAATGGGCTCCAGAGATCTCTGACATTCCATTCTCAAGAGTAGCCTCCAACTTCCAGATGCAGGTGGTTTTCATGTCCTCGATTGTCTCAATTTGACCCGATTTCTTTTATTTCTACACTAACTGCCTATCCAGTTCTGGCTTCATTCATATTTTTCCTTTTCTGTTACTTTTCTTACTCATAAATTTTTATACGTTTATATTATTTATTTATTTTTTTAATGCAATGCTAAGGATCAAACTCAATGCCTCACAAATAAGAAGCAAATACTCTACCACTGAATTACAATCCCAGCACCCCATAACTATTTATTGATTTTATTAAATAACTATAGCAATGATCATACTTTAATAAAAACTAAAAGTGGAAGATAATGTGGAATGTTTAAATTAAATGTACTTTTTTGACACTAAAACACCCAATATTTCTCTGAAAATTCTGCATCATGTGAGAAATGTTTTTAGAAATGTAAAAAGTATGAATACTCCAACATTTGTGACTCAAATTCGTTTATTTCAGACACATTTAAAGAAGAGATATTTTGTTTTCCTTCTCATTGCTGACAGAATGATCAGCAAATGCTATCAACTCGTCATTATTTTACTCTAGATGACTAATCTATAAAAGAAAAGGCTTACTTTTCATTAGTTTAGCTATTAGGGAAGATAATTAAATTTATAATGGGTCTCTGTGAATATTAATTGTAAGAAAATACTTTGAATCACCCCCTACTCTCATTCAAAATGCCAACAAGACAACTTTATCACGGTGATTGTCTACAGAGTGCAAGGGAACTGGCCCAAATACCATTGATTGTTCATTACTAGTGCTCTCAGTTGGCTCTCCTGGAACATTCCAGCACAGCAGGTATTGTTCTGTGCTTGCAGCCATAATTTAATAGAAAAAGCTGTCATGACAATCTCTGCCTGGGAAAAAGCATCAATGTGGCATTCAAAGGTGTTTCCTAACTCCTGTGAAAATAGATTTTGGACTTCAGATCCATTGTTTTTGGCTCCATGGAGTCATTAGGACCTAAAGGACAAATTTTCTTTCTCAGAAATCTTAGACCCTCGAATTTGGCTGCATTAACTATCTATAGGGAGATAGTCGCCAAAATAAAAGAAATAATTTACTCTCAAATGTATTATACTCTTTTCCCTCAGTCTTTGTACTCACTTGAGATATGTTTAAAGATATTATCAGGACTTCAGATGGCAGTTCTCTGGGTGTGATTGATATAGCCAACTGCTAAAATGCACATCTCATTCCAGCATTCCTATCACCCCCACCCCCATTACACACATGAGATATTTTTACTTTTTCCTGGCCCTGGTCATAAATCACCTCCAATGGCAACACAGAACCACTCCTTTCTGCACAGGAATTCTTACGGGACTTTTCAAGTGGGACTCTTCAAGTATATATGCTTCCTACTCCCAAGTAAGGAACCCTTCACACAGGCCCTATTTTTGTCACTTGTCATGGGCTCTCACTCGTTCTCCTCATGTCATCAGTCTCAGTCTGAATCAATCAAGGGTCTGGTGCTTGCATTTCTATTATTGGTTTACTCAAATTACATCATTTCCTATAGCAGGTTCTACCCTGAGTAGACAATTGGAACCTCTGACCCAGTATTCCATGAATATTACTCTTGCTCTCATGCAATCTCACATGCAGATACTAACAGAGAACTTGGGCATAAGGTAAGAAGACGTGTGTCATTTATCAACTCATATATATACATATATAGATATAGCTATAGATATATATTTTGATATATATTGCTACAAGCAGGGGATAAGCCAATTATTCAACTGAAAGATAATAGTTTCTTAGGGAAGGACATTATAAATGTAGATTGAGACAAATGGTGGAGATTATGAAGATTTGAAGGATTAGCAGGATTTATTAATGGATTGAATGTGGGATATGAGAAGAAGTGGGACAAGGAGAACCTCCATACGTGTGGGCTGAATTCCTTGAAGAAGGAACCTGCTATTTGTTCAGATGCTAAAGACAATTCGAGTGGAAGGTTTATAGAGTGGGAACTGAGACTTTCTTAATGATCATGTGGGTACAAAATATGATTATTGGGAAAACAGGCTGTGGAAATGGGCAGCCAATAAAATGCTTGTAAATAGTTTATATGAATATTAATGCTGAAATGCTGTGAGAAAGGAAGAAAATAATAGTCACATGTTGAGTAAACAGGACACAAATAAAATAAGCTTTATAAGTTCAAATGCAGGGTAAAAATAGAAAAAAAAACTTAAAAAGTTTTCAGGGAAATAAGTCCAAATGTAATCGCTGACAGTTTTGAGGCATGGGATTATTAGGTTTTCCTTTTTTACTTACACCCTTTTGTACTAAACTTGCTTATTTGTATAATGAGCAAAGTGGCTAAATACACTTTAAGAAATAATACCAAAGTGATCCCAGATAATTGAAACAACTACTTGGAGATGTTGAAGTGCACCTACACAGCAAGCATTTTATTCTAAATTTACAGGTCAGTGTTTTTAAAAATGCAGTCTTGAACCATTTGTGTCTGAGGAACTATGGAAAGAACTACTAAATCAGAATCTCAGAATTTGAAGCTTAAGAATCTGTATTTTTTTAAAATGTGCAAAGAGAGATACTTTCTATAGGACCACATATACTATGAAATTGACAGATTGGATGCGATATTGGGAAGTTTCTTCAGAATGATCCAGGATTGGGGTGCAGCACAAGGAATTATAAAGGAAACAAGATTGATCCTGAACTGATCATTATTGAACCTGCTGCATACATATATATTGCTTGATCATACTGTTCTGTTTACTTTTGTAAATATTTAGATATCTAACTATATCCAAATATATCCAACTGCTTAATTCATTCTTATTAGAAAATAATAAATCCTTATTAAACACAATTTAAAAATAGCTCACATTGATGAGTATTTAACAAATACTATCTCTCTTTTAAGTATTTGGTGTATATTCCACACAAAACTGTATTGAATTGGTTACTATCATTATTCATGTTTTACACATGAGGGACTCAGAACAATGTTAAAATTTTTTCAATGAGTCACACAAGTGGCTGCTTCAGGATTCAAATTTAAGTGGTCTGTTGAGAAATCTATTCAAGTGTCTCCAAGATATTTTAAACTCAACATGTGCAAGATCAAACATAATCTCCACTTCTCAATCCTTGTCCTTTTTCAGTCTTTCTCTGAATGTCGCCTCCATTTATCCAGTTGTGTGAACCACAAATGTACATGTCAACTTTATTTCCATTCTCCTTCCTTTAGATTTTCTAGTTCAACAGCTACAGAATGGATTGAGTCCTCCATTTTCTTTCTTTTTATCTATGTATCTATGTATGTATCTAACATCTATCCATCCATCATCCATATGTCATATTTTCTGTCTTCCACAGTCACAATTCAAAAGCAAGCTACTACTGTCTCTTTGGTCCACTCCTGTAGATTGTTCTTTATTTGTGTGTGTGGACTGAGGATGGAGCCCAAGGCATTTTACATGGTAGTCAAATGATCCATTGCTGAGCTACATCCAGATGATACCACCATTTACCAGTGATGAGTTCTGCTTCCTCAAATGTTGAAGTTTGAACATTAGAGAAGCACACCAAGGCAAGCATATTAAGCAGGTTTTATTTAAAGGTAATAAAACAGACTTTTCCCAGGAGGGGGAAGGGGACCATGGCTGATGTTCTAGAATCCCCAAAAGTGAGCATATCTTACATCTTTTAAAGACTAGGATCTCTTTTGTTCTCCTGTTCTTATCCCTTATCTCTCTCCTTCCTGCCTAGGAGACTAGACCCAGGAGTTGCAGGTGACATATCAAGAAAGGTTAGCAGCAGATGGCAGGGGGAGGGCCAAAGTGATCCAGGCAGGTAAGGGCCCAGGGGGCATTAATTAGCAGTTCATTGCCTGTAGTCTTTGACAAGTGCAGAAAAATTTGGTAATCAATGGGCTCCAGAGATCCTTGTCATTTCATTATCCATGAGCAGTCTCCAATTTCCAGATGCACATGACTTTTATGGCCTTCATTTCCTCAGTTTGACCAGATTTCTTATTCTACACTAACTATCTGTCCTCAATTCTGGCTTCACAGAGACCTAAGATTGTTCTTTTTGAAAATAAAAGTCTGATCATGTGACCCCTCTCCATCACATTAAAGCACTACAAGGCTTCTAAGTGAGGGTTTAATTTAGAGTAAAACTCTTAATATAGTCTTAAACTGTGTGACCTCGTTCCACACTTCCATTCATACCTCATCCTCACTCTGTAGTCAACCTCTTTCAGTGCCTGTATTGCACAGTGGTTTCATGATAAAGTGTTCTACCCATCCTTCTACCCCATCTAGTAGTCTCTCTCCTCTCCAGTCTTTGCCTCTTTGTAATGTTTAACTGAATTGCCAACTTGATTGGATTAAGAGATGCCAACATTTAAGAGGCCTCTGGGTGTGTCAATGAGGGTGTGTCTAGGAAAGATTGCCATGTGGGATGGTGAACTGAAGTGGAGACCCTCCCTAAGTGTGGGCGACACTGCCCAATAGGATGGAATAAAAGCTGGAAGAACAAGGAAGCAGGTGCAGATGCAAGCTCTGCTCTTCTTGACCAGGTTCTTGATTGCTGCTTCGCTCATCTGAGGATATAGAACTCTCACTTCACTCTTCCAAAGTGGACTCTGCCAGTGATTCTCCAGGTAGTTTCCAAAAGCCTTGGTCTTGGACTAGGGTAGCACTGTTGATCCCTCTTGTTCTGGGGCTTCTGCATCTTGAACTGTGCAGCTGCTGGTTATTCCAGCTCTCCAGCTGCAGAAGGCCACTGTGGACTATCCACTTCTGGTTGTGTAAGCCAATCTAATAAATTCCCTTTTTATAATCATAATTCCTGCTGATTCTGTTCATCTAAAGAGCCTAATACACTTAGTTCCACTTTTTCTTCACTTCTGAAATGTAGTCCCTTCTCTTAACTCACAGTAGGTTAGTCCTTTTCTCATGTACTTTTACATAAGCACATTTCTTCAAACCCTTAACACAAACTTGTGTGATTATTTGTCTCTCTTCTCATTATGATTCTTAGCTCCATAACAACAGGCATGATACCTGCCACATAGTAGGTATTCAATAAATCTTTAATTAAAAATATTAGTACATTGCTGGTAGGAGTGCAAGTTGGTGCAGCCACTCTGGAAAGCAGTGTGGAGATTCCTTAGAAAACTTGGAATGGATCCACCATTTGACCCTGCTATCCCACTCCTTGGCCTATACCCAAAGGACTTAAAATCAGATTGCCTCAGTGATGCAGCCACATCAATGTTCATACCTGCTCAATTCACAATAGCTAGATTATGGAATCAACCTAGATGCCCTTCAGTAGATGAATGGATAAAGAAACTGTGGTATATATGCACAATGGAATATTACTCAGCCATAAAGAAGAATAAAA
>JAJEJO010004235.1:108144-185611 GCA_020662805.1 Glaucomys volans
ACCAACCTAGATGCCCTTCAGTAGATGAATGGATAAAGAAACTGTGGCATATATACACAATGGAATATTACTCAGCCATAAAGAAGAATAAAATTATGGCATTTGTAGGTAAATGAATGATGTTGGAGACTGTTAAGCTAAGTGAGATCAGCCAATCCCAAAAATCCAAAGGCCGAATGGTCTCTCTGATAAATGAATGATGATGCATAATGCAGGGGGGGAAGGGTGGCAAGAATGGAGGAAGGATAGATAGCATAGAGGGAAGGGAGGGGTGGGGGCGGGGTGGGGGTTAAAAATAATAACAGAATGTGTGACAGATACCATTGCCCTGTGTACATGCATGAACGCACAGATGGTGTGACTCTACTTTGTGTACAACCAGTGAAACAATAGCTGTACTCCATTTGTGTTCAATGAATCAATAAGTAAATAAAAAAAATTAGTAAATGTATATATTGACATTTTATGTACACTTAAGTTTGAGCATCTTTATTGTAGAAATGCCACTGGCTATTCTAATTCTTTGCTTCCATATTACTAAAGCTACTTATACTACTGTCTCTCCTAAAATCAGGTCAGGACTATTTTAGCTTGTGGATCTTACTTTAATAGAAGCAAAATCTATATATTGAAAGTCTGCCAATATCAAGTATTGCAAGGGCAAAAGAACTCTCATATATTGCTGAATGGAGTATAAATTCATACAATGACTTTGAAAATTGTTGGGTAGTTTTATGTTCCTATGATCAAAAACCTCATTTGGATGTTAAGCTACTTTAGTTTAAGAAATTTTGCTCTAGAGAAATGTGTATACAAGTATACCATGAGACATGCACGGGCATATTCAAAATAGTGTTGCTAATATAAGCCCAAATCTTGAAACAATTAAAAAGTTGTCAACAGTTAAAAGAATAAATTGTGTCTTTTGGGGGGAAAGGGAACTGCTGATCAAATACAGGGCCTCACACATGCAAGGTGAACACTCTACCACTGAGCTGCATGCCCAAACCCCAGAATGATTCCATTCTTTGTTTTTTTTTTTTTTTTTTTTTGCGGTGCTGGGGATTGAACCCAGGGCCTTGTGCATGCGAGGCAGGCACTCAACCAACTGAGCTATATCCCCAGCCCCATGATTCCATTCTTAAAGATCAAAAGCAGGAAAATGAGATCATAATATTTAGGAATACAAGCATATGTGCAACCATAAAGAAAATAAGGAAGCACATTACAAAGTCATGATAAAATTATCGCTAAGCTTTAGGAACCTTCAAGGCAAGGAGAGGCTTAGGACTCAGTCAGAACACAGGAGAGACTGCTGAGGTATTGGCTCTGTTCTATTTTGTTGTTCTGAATTTAGGCTATGTGGACATTTATTTAGTAGCTGTTTACAGTATATATTTGTGCACATTTATGAAGGTATATCATATTGCATTATTAAAGAATTAAGCAAATATTTGTTGATTAAAGAAAGATGTATCAATAAACTTGTGATCTTCCCAAATCCACTGCAGTTAAGTCAGTCTCATAATATAGATCTAGTACATTGTTGAGCTCACTGAACTCTTTACAGTCAAGAACCTACCTTGTTATCATTTATTCTTTCATCTGGTCATTCATTCATTTATCCACAGATTATTAAAAAATTGGAGAACTATTGAAGACCATTCAGTAAAATCCACTCACTTGGTAGTCAGAGTAATTAAAGTCCAAAAATAAAATTTGCTTTCCCAAGGTCAAACAGACACTTGGTGATAGAGTCATTACTCTAATGCATACACTTTCAGATAATTGTTATCTGACAGGGAAAAAAAGCAACTGAGAACAAAAGCTGTTAGTTTCCATTGATATCATTTCTTTTTATCTATAGTTCTAGAATTTTTATCTGGGTACATGGCCACCAAGATTGAGACTAAATTATCCAACCTCCTTTACAATGAGGTAGGTGACCATCTAATGAAGTTACGGAAAGCAGAGAGTATGTGGAAATGGCATATCTTGTGACTGCTTATAAGAACTTACTGTGAGGATAGCTGGGGACACCCACTCTACCATTGTTCTTCATCATTTATTTCCTATAATACATATAATATTATTTGACCTACAAAAAGGCAGAAAGATCAAGTGTTGAGCTGGAAGAAGACTGCATTCCAGAGTATCTCAAGGGGCAGAGTAGCCAGATAAGGTCAGGTCTCCATGCCCTATAGACTTACATGGTAAAGAAATAACAAGTTCTATAACATTTGTATCACTGGTCTTTTGGGTTTTCCTGCTAATTGCAATCAAGTTAAGCCTTACTGATTCAGAAATCACATATATATATAATACATATATGTGTGTGTGTATATATACACATACATATATATGTACATATATATTAAAGTGAATATATATATATATTATATACATATTAAAGTGAATTACATTAGACTGGCTTTTGGCATGTAGAACCATATTTTTTCTATGATACCAGAGTGCTCTTTTTTACATGAAAATACCAAAATCGAGATTCCCTATCCTACATCGCCTCTGGGTTCAAACATGTTCTCTGTTTCTGTTATCAGCATCAAATATGGACAGGATAAGATGCTTTAATTTAAAAATATGGCTTAACCAAGCTCCAAACTCGTAAATAACTTTGTTGTGGACATGAAAGATATGCTGATGATTTAAAGATAGTCTAGATTACTGTAAATAAAACCAGAAAACTCAACTGATACCTCCCCAGATATTGTTTTCAATAAAACTTGTTCTAAGAAAAATGTATTTTTGAGATTGCAGCAGTTTTGTATCATGTGTCTATCTCCAGATTGTTCTGGGGTTCTTAAATAGTTTATTGCTAAGTGCTTCAAGCTTGTAGGAGGAAATGTGTTCTATAAATGTAAAATGTTATAAGGATCATCACAAAATAAAAAATGGAAAATAAGTGCATATAAACATTTATTTTGGACATTGTTTTATAAATCCAGGCTGAAAAATAGAAATTAAATGTATACAGAATAAAAGTATCCATGTTCCATGATGAAATATAGAAGACTTGAGAAATGTGAATGTAGACAATTCAATAGGGGAAATAACAATTTGAAAATGTAGAATCCTTTCTCAATTTTGGATTCTGGGTTGTGTTGATTACCCTCCAAACTGTTGCAGGTCCCAAATTTGACAGAGCTTCCTCTGACACATGAAAAGGGTAAGAATACATAGATACCTTTTAAATAACTCTGATTTCACTTCATAGAGAAGGACCAACTGGTAATGAAGTATTGTGAACTGTGATTTCGGTCATATAGATTTTACTTATGACAATCTACATTTAAAACAGTTTGTAGCATATGTTGTGAGAAGCTGCCTAGTGGCTGTCAGTCAAGGTTCTCTTGCAAAAGCAATGGTGTTCATTAAAACAAACCAAAGTGGTGCTGTTATTAACTTGTCTTTAACTTGTCAGGAAAGAAGGGGTGAATATCAGGAAATGAAATGGTTATGGCTCAGAGTTATTTGAGGTCAAGAGCATCAACAGATCCAAAATATTGCTGGGTCAGTGGCCCATGCCTGTAATCTCAGCAACTCAGGAGATTGAGTCAGGAGGATCCCAAGTTTGAAACCAGCCTCAGCAACTTAGAGAAGTTTTCAGCAACCTAGCAAGACCCTGTCTCAAAATAAAGAAGTGAAACAGATTGGGGATGTGATGTGGCTCAGTGGTTCAATTTTTGGAATTCAATTCCAGGTTCCAAAAAAAAAAAAAAAAGAAAAGAAAAGAAAAGAAGAAAAGAAAAAAGAGAGTAAAATAATGAAAGACACAGTAAAACAATACTATTGGGGCAATGACCTCCATAGCCTGCACTGTTTCTGGCCTAGATACATCTAATCTTCTGTTCAGAAACTTGAATCTAACTGAATCCACCAGGTCACTTACCTTTGCCTACCTGTACCCTGCTTAAAAAGCAATTCCTTATTCTTTGAACCTATCCTACTCTCTTCCTTTCTATGTCCTTCTGTCCCCTGTAAAGAACCTTCCTTCTCCCTTAGGCTCTTTCTTTCTGCTCTTAATAGTTGGAAGGTTTTAAAATTTTAAACACTTAATTGTACATTTCTTTTATCTTCTGCTTTTAACTAAAAGCTGCTCTGTTGAGTGCACTTGAATATCGTACAACACAATGGACTACCAGGACACCAGGTAAAATCTGCAACTATTTCAATTTCTAATGCCATTTCAATATCTAGTGAAAATTTCAGGTCATCTAGATGTATTACTTGCTATTTTTTTTGTCAGTCTCATCTATGGATTATGTGGTCACTTGTACACATTAATAAAGAATTGGGTGTCTGACTTCCTCCCTACCATGAATCCTGCCAACATTTAGGCTGATTGTACATCTATGTGTAAACATATTACAGTACATTGGCCTTTAACTTTTCTTCTCATCTTCTCTCCAGTGACTTTCATGCCAACACTCCATTGTCACAGGTTTTTGTCACAAGCAGAACACCTTTAATCCTTTCTAATTCGAATGTATTCTCCACACACCAATCCTCACCACCTATTCTTCCAACTTCTTTACTTACTTTTGATCCCTATAGTTGTTTTCAGAAGAAATTCTTGTCTTTGATTCCTATTTTCTCTCTGTTTATTCATAGTGTTTGAATGTACTCCATTGTCTATCCAACATATACTCCAAGATCAATCAGTGTAACAACTCTATTACCAATATTTTCAACTTCCAGATAAACTCAGAGTTCCCTGAAGATTTCAATTTTTCTTTTGCCGTATTTCCAAGTTTCTCATTTTCAGTCATTCCTTCACTAAATTTTTTGCCTGGTTAATTCATACCCATCCTTGATTTCTCAATTATATCCTAAGTCACACTTTCCCAGACATCCTTCCTCCTTCCTGCCTCCTTCCCAGCTCTGGAATAAATGTCATCCTTCTGTGTTCTCTTGGTACTCTCATTATCCTTTCAAAGTGTTCATCATACACTGTTACTTTCCCATTTAGCTGGTTTCTCTCTCAATAGACTGTAAGATTCATGAGTTCAAGGACTTTTTTCTCTCAACCATAACCAAATACACTACACCTAAGTCTATTCCTGCACAATTTCAGTGCTCAATAAACATCCAGTTCCCTCTCATTTTCATACCTTTATACTTTTCCCTCAGCCCATATTATGCTTACTCTCTAACCAGCTCTTCATCTACCTAATCCTCAACACAAGTTCTACCAGTTTCAGGAAGTCATCTCTGATCTTGCTACCATTCTCTGAACTTCCACAACCAACTGCACATATTTATTACCATGTCATTTTTCATTGTCCCTTGGTCCATTTGTTGATGATAGACTACTCTGTCTTAATTAAAGTGAATTATGGGCTGGGGTTGCTCATGCCTGTAATCCCAGTGGCTCAGGTGGCTGAGGCAAGAGGATCACAAGTTCAAAGCCAGCATCAGCAACAACAAGACTCTAAGCAACTCAGTGAAACCAGGTCTCTAAACAAAATACAAAATAGGGCTGGGGATGTAGCTTAGTGGTTGAGTGCCCCTGAATTCAATCCCTGGTATCCCCCAAAAAATGAATAAAGTAGAAAAATGACTATAAATTACTCATATTTCTTTTACCTATGAACTAGAATGTTGACTAGCAAGAAGAGCTTAATAATGTTAATATAAATGTATCAATAAATTCTATATTTTCTGTAAAAAGTCATTTCTTCCATCCAACAACATGATTTTTGACCTAATTACGTGGTCTAGATAAACTTCTTTACCTCCAAAGAGTCTGGGGAAACTACAACAGAATTAATTTCCTCCTAAGAAAGAAGTATATACAAATGCTCTTGATCTGAGCACTTGGTTATTTACCAGGGTCCAAAACTTAGTCCACAGCCATTTCTTCCTCAAGGTTAAATAGATGGTTAAATCTCCACATTTCTCTGCTTCTTCAGTTTGTTTTGATGTTAATATTCTTTTTAACCTATTTTTTTTACTTCTCATTGTCCTTTGTGCTTTTGCCTGCCCACCTTATTTTTTGGTGAGTTCTCTCTCCAGAGCTTTATTCTTAATATGAAATCCTTCGTTTTTGAACATGAAACCAATTTGAAATTAAATTTTCTTTTACACAAACATCTGCATTACTGGCATTTATCTTGGTAGAGATTCTTATGTAGAAATTAATGACAATAATATGTTTTATGTTAGAAAATATGCTCTATACCCTGCTATCTTCATGAGGATCTCTCTTATATCAAGTATCAATGGAAATATCAGTAATCAATATCTCTGATGCCAGGACCCCTGTGTTTGCTCTAATGAGGAAGAGCCTCAAATTCTGCCAAATTCACCAATGTTCCAAAAAATTCCATCTGGAACCCAGATGGAAAATGTAAGCCTATAATAACAGTCCCCAAGGGCTTTATACATGTGTCATTTCCCTGTGCTAGAGATTAGGACCAGCACTTTCCTAGCCTTTAGATAGAGCCAAGTAGAGAATTCCTGAGCACACACCAATATCATACCTTCTCTCTGGAAAGCAGTATAGAAATTCCTTAGAAAGCTTGGAATGGAACCACCATTTGACCCAGGTATCCCACTCCTTAGCCTATACCCAAAGGACTTAAAATCAGCATACTACAGTGACGTAGCCACATCAATGTTCATAGCAGCTTGATTTACAATAGTTAGATTATGGAACCAACCCAGATGCCCTTCAATAGATGAATGGATAAAGAAACTGGTATATAAACACAATGAAGTATTATTCAGCCATAAAGAATAATAAAATTATGGCATTGGCAGGTAGGTGGATGGATCTGGAGAATATCATGCTAAGTGAAATAAGCCAATTCCAAAAAACCAAAGGGTGACTGTTTTGTCTGACAAGTAGATGATGATACATAACATTGGGCAGGGAACAAGGTAAGGGAAGAATGGAGGAACTTTGGAATATATAGAGGGAAATGAGGGTTGGGGGGGGCAGGGAAGGAAAGATAATGGAATGAGACAAACATCATTAATCTATGTTCATGTATGATTACATGAATGGTGTGACTCTACATCATGTTCAACCAGAGAAATGAAAAGTTGTACCCCATTGGTGTACAATGAATCAAAAGAAATAAAATTAAAAAAAAAGAAAAATACAAAAAAAGATCAAAAGCAACAGTAAAGAAAGGATTAGTTTAGTAGATTGGTGGAAACGAAAATGGTTTGGAAAGCTTAAAGAGCGGACTCTGGCTGCTTGTTCAACATGATCTGTAGTAAAAAGAAGAAAAAGACCAGAGCAATGTTCATAACAGTGTAATTCAGAATAGCCAAGCTAAAGCTGTGGAACCAACCTAGGTGCCCTTTAACATATGAGTGGATAAAGAAAATGTGGTACATATACACAACGGAATATTACTCACTTTAAGCAAGAATGAAATTCTGGCATTTGTTGGTAAATGGATGTAATTGGAGACTATCATGCTAGTGAAATAAACCAATCCAACCCCCCCCCAAAATAAATAAATAAATAAAAATAAAAAAATAACAATGTAACCTCTCTGTGGATTTTGTTAGATATTGTTTAAGATATTAGTTCCAACCTCTCTGTTTGATTTATTCTGTCTTTAATCCTACTTTCATGATCAAGAATACAGTTTGCTTTTGGGATCTTTCTTGAATTGGAACAGGCGCTGATTCTTCTGCCCCCTAATAGCTCTCTAGGCTGTTTTCCCTGATGTGGTCCTCACAGTTCTCAACCATAATCTGTCAGTACATAAGAAATGGCCAAAATCCAGAGACAAAAGGGAAACTGTGCCACCACCATAACCAAAGCTACAAAAGCTCTGGTAGACTACATGAAGGAGAATGCAAAGGGAAATACAGCTTTGAGGTACCAATAATTGTAAAAATGAAAAAATGAGAAATTATTAGAAGGTAGAAAAAAACCCTACGGTTTTTAAAATTAATTTAAAATGGTACCTAACTCTGTTTTTAATAATATTTCTGATCAAAATTAATGTTTCTAAGCATACAGAAGCATAAAGTTATATGTTTATAGCCAAACTTTATTTACAGACAGGGTCTCACAGTCTCATCAGTTGTTCAAAGACAGTGAGCCTCAGAATTATGTAGTAAGGTTGATACAGTATAGCAGGGTATGGAGTTAGGCATGCCTGCATGTGAACATCAGGTTGGTTATGTACTATCTGTATGAGATCTGGGACAAATCATTTGATCTCAATGAATCTTACCTTCCTAGTCCATAATATTAGGAATATTATTGCCTATTTAATAGGATAGAAATGGTGATGAAAAATGTAGTATTTCAGATAAAATAGAAGTATATTTCTCCCTTATGTTTACTTATATAGTCTTCTAAGTCTGTTAGAGCAGCTTTGTTTCACAAGACTACTCAGACTATTCCCCCAACCTTTTTCATGCAATATCCACCAGATCAGTCTATCTCAATCTTGGTATTATTGACATTTTAGGTCAAGGTGATTCTTCATCAGGTGATTGGGGGAAGTGGTTTTCCTATGAATTTTAGGATATTGAGCAGTATTCTTGGACCCTATCCATTGGATGCCAGTATCAATGGCCCACCCTAGCTGTGACAAGAAAAAGGTCTCTAGATATTTCCAAATGTCTACTGGGACAAATTATGCCCAAATGAGAAACACTGCCCTTGAGTAATATTTTGTCTGCCTGGTTGAAATTTATCTTCCACCAATATGTGTTGTAGCCTGAGAAAAGAAGAGAAAAAGAGTCCAAGTAAATGCATACCTAGATTCAAGGGAGGCCAGGAAATGCTACTACTAGATAAAATACAGCCTATGCACAAAGAAGAGGAGAATACACTTAAGGAGTAGAAGGGTTACAAATAGACTCCTATAGTTAAACAATGGAACAGATGGTACAGCGGTTCACAATGCATGTGATAGATAAAATGCTTTCTGAGGGGCAACAATTTAAATTGTATTTACATAACATAGTGTATTCTTGAGATGGAGAATCAAATATCACCAAACTTATGGAAGAACTGTGACTAGTCAAGACAATAGCTTCCATTTTACATGGTCCATAGGATAAGGGGGAAACTATAATAATAGTTATAATGAATAAAAAAGAACATAGAGAAGAAAGGAAATAAATAGTCAATAGAGCAACCATGGAATAATTCAAACTTGAGACCCCTTTGTAATCACATTCTATAAAAAAACAATTTTCTCACGATTATGTTCTTGAGTATTATGTTACATAATTATTTAAACACTATTATTTTAGATTTTAAAGTGCCAAAATAATGATACATCATATTTTAGCAGGGTGCTCTGATAACACAACCTTTTTCTTTCAGATTCTATTGCATATTGTGGTTCAAATTACCAACTTGAATTATTAGACCACATTAACTTGAAAGATATGGAAAGGCACAGTTCATTATCTCCTCATTAAATCTATAATGGTTACTATTATTTGTATTTAAGTTGTTCAAATTTTGTTAATTTTATTTTCTAACTAATATACAATATGCTAAAAATATTTGCGTAGAAAAATAGCATGTTCACAGAACTGATATGCATGGAAGACCTGAAATAGAAAACTTACTTCATGTTTCCAACTTGGATCCACATCCCTATCTGCCACTCACCCCATAATTGGAACCCTACCAGAATGCAAGATATATCTAATGGGTTCTCCCACTTGAAAAGTAATGGAAGCCCAAAGGACTTAAAATCAGCATACTAAGTGACACAGCTACATCAATGTTCATAGCTGCTCAATTCACAAGAGCTAGATTGTGGAACCAACCTAGATGCCCTTCAATAGATGAATGGATAAAGAAACTGTGATATATATATATATATATATATATATATATATATACACATACACACAATGGAATATCACTCAGTCATAAAGAATGCCAAATTATGGCATTTCCAGGTAAATGAATGAAGTTGGAAAATTTTATGCTAAGTGAAATAAGCCAATCACCAAAATGTTTTTGCTGATAATTGATGATGATATATAATCAGGTTGGGGGAGTGGGGGTGAGAGAAGAATGGAGGAACTTTAGATTACATAGAGGGAAATTTGAGGGGGAGGAGGAGGGGTATGAAAGATGGTGGACTGAGACAGATATCATTACCCTATGTACATGTGTGATTACATGAATGGTATGAATCTGTATCATGTACAACCATAGAAATGAAAAGTTGTATCCCATTTGTGTACAATGAATCAAAATGCAGTCTGTAAAAATTTAAAAAATAAAAAAGTAATGGAAGTACCCCAGTGACTTCCTAGCATAGTACATTTTATAGATTCTGTACACTGCCTGCTATTTTGGATTACATTGAAAAAACAACACAATGATGTTTTTGTGCAATGACAGCTTTTCTTTAGTCATTTAATGGTAGAGAAAACTGAATCACATAAATCATAATGATCACATGCCACAGAGACAGCAATTGTGCAATGATTTGTTTGCCTTGCTGATCTCTGGAAGGTATCTGGAAGAGTAAAATGCTCCTTTGTTAGTCTCCTGACTCCATAAAGGGACCACGTTTTTCATGCTCACTACTGTATCTCTTCATATGTAGTAGATACTAAAAAAGATTTTCTAGAAACATAAAAATGAAGAAAGAGTAAAATGTGAGAGGTGAGAGAGAGAGAAAGAGAGAGAGAGAGAGAGAGAGAGATTGATTCCAGCCAAACAGTATTAGAGGATGGTTCAGTAGACAGAGCAAGACACGCTATTCCAACTCCATATGGTGGAAGTTGCATTGAGGCTTGGCACAATTTGTGCCACACACAAAGGTACCCAGCTGAGGTGGGAGATGAGAAGCTGAAATGTACCCTATCTTCTGCTCATAATGAAAAAAACTCCTTTGGAGTCATATATGCCCAATGTGGGCCATCTCTTCCCTAGTTTTTCAGATAAGGAAACATTTTTCTAATTTACACAAAAGTATCATGTAGGCCTTGGAATAATATGTTGTCTATAATGCATGATACAGTGGTGACATCAGAAAGTACAATGCATTTCAGCAACAGTTGTTAGTGTGGAATAGCAGATCATAGGGTGTGAGGAAGAAGGAAAGAAGATGAAACTGGTGACTCACACACTTCATATGTAAAACATATTAAGGGCTTCAAGCTGTGTAATGGAATGATCAGTTTTTTACTCTGACTCCACTACTTTCTATTTCTTGATATCCCTAATCTGGAAATAGGGATAGTAATAGTATTCCTAATAGAATTGTTGGGAGAATTGAATATAACTGAAATATAAAACTCTTGAACCAATATCTTTTATTTAGTAAGTGCTCACAAAATTATAACCAAATAAATATTAGAATTTTTGCATGACTCATTTGACTGTGCTATGAGTAAGAGACTAAAAGTGTACAAGATCAGAGATTAGTAGATCAATTAAGGGACTAGGACAATAGTTTAGGAGAAATAAGGTAAAGACCAGAAGTAGTGAATGCAGAAAGATGAAATGAATGGATTTGGCAGATATTACAAAGTCTGAGTTAGAGGTGTTAGCAAGTCTATTAGCAAATCACATTCACAAGCTTAAAAAGGATCCTAAATTCCAAAAGTGAACTTAATAAAATTTAATCTTCATTAATTATTAAAAATACCTTTGTGTAATTGGTAAGCAGAGAAAAGCAAGCAAGGCCTTGAAAGTCAGAATAAATAGTTGGACATCTTGAAGATCAGCATTTCTCCAAGTGTAGGGTATGGATTAAGAGGCAGATTCCTAGGTTTTGCTCTAAGCCTCTAGAATCAGTCTTTGGGGGAATGTGTCCGCTTATTATAAAGCTTCCAAAGTGATTATGAAGCACAATAAATCTTGAGAATAACAAAGAGAAGAGACATTGGTGCTTTCTAAGCAAGGACATGCTATTCTAATTTGTGTTTTATAAAGGTAACCATGGTGACAAGGAATGGGAAGAGAACAGGATGGGATGTGGGTGGAATGGTGAAGAATTTAGGGGCAAGGGGCACTGTTATTTCCAGTGAATTGCTTTCCTGAAGATAAAGACTTCATACTCACACTGGCATTTGTAACTAAGCTCTATAGTAATTATAATTCTGATGATGGAACTTAATTCACAAAAATCTGCTATAGATTTTGGAGCAGTTTCATAGCCTTTTCATTAGGACATCTGGAAATGCAAGGATGAGGCTATCATCTATCATCTAAGCATGTTTTATTTTTCCTGTAAATATGAATAATCCTTCATTTGCAAAGAGCAAATGAACATATTTGGAGGATCATCTGAGTTAGCCAATAGACATTCTGTGCCAAAATATGATGTTAACTATAACAAAATATTTTCTAACATTTTCCTATTGATTACTTTTGGAGTTTGAGAGAGATTCTAAGATCCATAATTTCTTTATCTCCTTTAAAAACACTAAACCAATTGCTCTTGACCAATGTGGCCAAAAGGAACTATCTGAAAGGTCTAGAGCAAAGGAAAGGGCAATTTTCTTGCAACCCTAAAGCAAACAAAACCCCTAAGGCTTCTCTCTGTTCATCAACCTGAGTACTGCATAGTTGTAAAGAGCCTTTTGAACAGCAAGTTACTCAAAATCTGAATCTCAATTTCTTACTGTTGAATTATGGATAATTTTACAACAGTATTCTCTATGCACTGAAAATGGAATATCAATTACACATGCTTGTTGTGGATTAATTGATATAATTCAGGCAAATTGTAAAGGTGCAAAAGGCCATTTATTAGTATGTAAGAATATTAAAATCCAAGTCTGTACATCACCTAGTAAATGCATGGTGTAAAGGAAGCATACATTATGCCATTAGGTGTGTGGTATTTTTTGCGTATGTTTGTATTGCAGATTACAGAGGCACAGAGGTTAACATTTCTAAGGTCACGCAGTCTGGCAGAGCTGAGATTCAAACTCAAATACTGTGTCTGTAGAATACATACACTTAAAGTATTGCTCTACATTTGTGTACTTCCTGTGACTTGAATCAAGAGCTTTCATCAGATTTGTAAAGGGTCCTGTGGCACAAAATAAGGTTAAGAACCCAGTTGTGGGGGAAGGAGACATGGAAACGAATAAATTCTCTAACATGACACAGGCTAAAATAAAGATTTATGGCAGGTGCTATGTGAGGGAACACAAGGGAGAAAATGCCCAAGTGTCACTGAATGAGTAGAAAAAGGAGAAAACAGAAATAGAGAACATTACTTTATCAACACTAAACACAAATATGCCATGTTAGCAAGTTTCCAAGGATTTTGTTCTTCTGTTTTAGATAACAGAGCAGCACAAACAGCTGTGTGACTTTATCCTGATTTTCTAAATTTAACTGATATTCACAGACTGCTGTGATGTTATTGTAGTCTAACTCTGGCAACATTAGAGCTGAATAAAATGGGCTCCCAGGCCATATGATCACCCTTGGTATCAGCTTTACCTCTGGCACAAGCCCAGAGTCTCAGCAAACGCCATTCCTCTGCTATTTAGGGTTGTTGCTGTTGTATGCAACAACATGCAAATGTATGTTGCATCATACATTTTGGGTCATTATGTATTTATGGTATCTTTGTGTTCTACATTGTTGTTTCAATTTCTCATGTTCCATGTGTAAAGTTTCCAAACAAAGGAATAAAGTAAGATATTTTGAAAGGATTTTGTTACTTTCCTGTGACATTTTCGAAAGAATCATGATATAGTTTAGACTCAAGTGTAGTTTGCTTTTGCTATTTGTGAATGTGTGACCTTATATAGCAAGAGTTATACAGTTAATGAAGAGTAATAGTCCACATATTCTGTTTTTATTTTTTTATTTTTTATTTTTAGAGACTATATTTTGATTCATTGTACACAAATGGGGTACATCTTTTCATTTCCATGGTTGTGCGTGATGTAGATTCATATCATTCTTGTTAATCACACATGTACATAGGGTAATGATGTCTGTCTCATTCCACCATTTTTCATACCCCCTCTTCCTCTCTCTCTAATTTTCCTCTACATAATCTAAAGTACCTCCATTCTTCCCTCACCCTCCAACCCAATTATATATCACCATCCACTTATCAGGGAAAATATTTGGCCCTTGGTTTTTTGGGAATTGGCTTATTTCACTTGGCATGATATTCTCCAATTCCATCCATTTATCTGAAAATGCCATAATATTGACCCAGCTATCCCATTCCTTGGTTTATACCCAAAGGACTTAAAATCAGCATACTACAGTAATGCAGCCACATCAATGTTTATAGTCACATCAATTCATAATAGCTAGATTGTGGAACCAACCTAGATGCCCTTCAACAGATGAATGGATAAAAAAGCTGTGGCATATATACACAATGGAATACTACTCAGTCATAAAGAAGAAGAAAATTATGGCACATATTCCTAATATAGCAGCTTGAGAAAATAACTGGTTTTTTTTGCAATCACATATACACATACATCCACACAAACAGAGAAGGGAATGAGAGAGGGAAATTTATTTTTCTGAATTTAATATTGACAAAGTAGTTGATAGTATTAACTTGTAACTTTTTTCATGCTTTCCATTCTTTTTCTTTTTTAAAATCATAATTTCTTTTTGATACATAATAAAAATGTTGTCTCAAACACAAGTACTTATACTTTGGTAAATATTTTAATGGTTAAATTAAAAAGTATGAAGAGTTTGGTAGATTACTCAATGTGTAAATATTTATCAAACGTGAAATTTAGGTTTAGAATTAATAGTTATTATATTTCAACACCATTCATTTAAAATGCATGTCCTAAGTATTACTGATGTGTAGGGCATTAAGGAGAACAGAGAAAAATTGGTAAGGCTGTCTCAGACATTTCTACTCTAGCGCAGCTATCAAGACACATCCATAGATGGTGGGGGTGTAGCACAATGGTAGAGCAATTTTCTAGCAGGCATAATGGTCAGAATTCAATCCCCAGCCCAACAAACAAATAAATCCACATGTGCAACAGAGGGTTGGCTAATAATGCATGTGATTAAACACAAGTATAGAGAAGGGCCACAAAGAGTTACCTGAATTTTAAGGGTGCAATGGGTTTCAAGAGACACCAAGTGGGAGGGATGGAATTTGACCTGTAATTCATGAGAGGCGGAATTCAGATGTGAAGAGAGAAAAGGGGGAAATCCTTAAACGTGCGGGCTCAGAAGCAGGCAGATAGTGCTGTCTCTTTGAACTCAGCTAGTCCTCCCACTCAGGACCAAGTTTAGACTTTGGGTATCTGGTAGAAGTAACTCCTAACTTTTATATAATATCTATTATGTGCCAGGTAATCTTCAAGGTGTTGTACTCATTGAATACTCATGGATGATAACATTGAGTTCTCGTGATGTGATGAGGTAGAAATAGTTATATATCCATTTTATGGATAAGAAAATCATTCAACAGGGAGACGTAGTGTTTGCACAACTCACGAGCACAAAGGAGTATAGCCAGGAGTCAAGCCCATGCAGTCTTAGTGTGTGCTCTTCCTTACTACTAACTTTGTATTCTCATTTTTTCCCTAAAAATATTTTTATATTCATAAAAATTTCAAAATATCCCAAAGACATTTTTCATTGTAATTTACAAGAATGTCCATGTGAAAAATCAAATTTAAAAAAGGATTCTTGTCTATTAATTCATTTAAATAAAAAATCATAGAAATTGGGAGTTGGTTCATGTTTGCCAGGGTCTATGATGGGGGAGGTAGATGGGTGTGGTTATAAAAGAGCAACATTCTTGTGGTGACAGGACAGTTCTATATATTCTGTGCCTTGATCGAGTCAATGTCAACATTCTATCTGTGATATGATACTACAATTTTACAACATGTTACTATTACAGTAAACTGGGTGAAGAATATACATGACTTTTCTATATTATTTCTTACAAATCACTTCATGTGAATCTATAATAAATCATCCAAAATCAAATAAGCTTCATTAAAAATAACAATAATGAAGTCATTACATACAAATACCAGTATCATTTTAATATAATAATTACGCATTTTAAAAATGAATTGATGAGGAGAGTGGCATGACTTATATTATCACAAGTCTCTTTAATGTCTCACTTAATAGAAGGTTGGACTCTCATATCTGCTTATACATTCAGCCTGTTGTAAAAGAACTTGCCATGTAGCCTTTCAAATGTCCCCTTTGTACTTGTAAAGAAAGAGAATGCAAAAGGTGAAAAGGATTGTAGTATTAGGAAGGAATTTTGACTTCATGGATACCCTAAAAGGATCTTGGGAACCTCCAGTGATCTGTAGACCCCACTTGGAAAGCTGATACTATACAGCTTATTGATATGAATGCTTGGAAATGGTATAATATTAATTGTGCTAATATTTCAGTTTTAGCTTCCAAGAAAATTACTAATGTTACTCCCCAAGTCACTGCAGAAGTCTTTGAATACAGAATTTCTTTTGCAGCCTGAGAGATCTAAAAGCTCCCAAATGAGCACATAGTAAGCAAAACAAACTGTTCGAACGGCTGCAATTTGTTTACTCCCTCCCTGCTGAAGTTTTCTGGCTGTCTTATTTCAAAAGGAACACTGTATGAGGAGCGCATCTGTGGGGAAAAGATAGCAAGGCAAATGTAGCAACTAAAGAAACTTGAGCTTGAAATGTTTTTGTAAAATGCCAGGATACTATGCACAGGGACAAAGTGTCATTGGGAAGCAGATAAAGGAAACTGAAACATTACAGTTAGGAGTGATGTCAATAGGAATACCTTAACCCTTCTGAGGCTCTTCTACCAACCAACCTTTCCTTAAATTGCCATTGGACAAAGTTGAAGAGAAAACTCTGACATTAGAAATGACAGTGTAGATCTGAACCACTCACCACTTTTGGCTTAGCAGTAGATTCCAATTCAAATTATTCAATAAATGCCCAATACTAAAGTAGGGATTTTTTTCTTTCACTTTCACTAATACCAAAGCTAAAGAATTGAAAATATATACAACAATATTGTAAGAGGCTTGGTGAATATACTAGATTTACAATGAAACTGGTTCAACTTTATATATCAAACATTCAACAAGGCTCCTGGAAGAAATTCAATCAATTAATGTTAATAAAAGTTTAAAGACAAGAGGGAGGCCGGGCATGGTGGCGCACGCCTGTAATCCAAGCGACTTGGCAGGCTGAGTCAGGAGGATCGCGAGTTCAAAGCCAGCCTCAGCAACTTAGCGAGGCCCTAAGCAACTCAGCGAGACCCTGTCTCTAAACAAAATATAAAATAGGGCTGGGGATGTGGCTCAGTGGCCAAGTGTCCTTGAGTTCAATCCCTGGTTCCAAAAAATAAATAAATAAATAAAAAATAAATAAAGACAAGAGGGAAAAACACTTGAAAAATAATTTTTGTAAGTGAAGTTAAATAAAGACTGATCATAATTAATCTTGCCTTTTCCCTTTACAGGCTAAACAATTTTCCATACCTATTTTACCTTTCTAACACCAATATGTCCATGCTTCTCAATATCAGTTTAACGTAACTTAAAAATTAACTTCTTGCAATTGAGGGCATAATATTTACCAGGACTATACTACACACTTTGTTGTACTCACCCTACTCCTTAGAAAATTCCTGAAGAGCAGCTATCATTATTTCCATTCTATAGTTGAGAAAATTGTTGCTAAGAGTCATTAAGGGACTTGATCAAGTCCATATAGTGAGCCAGGCGTGGTGGCACAAACCTGTAATCCCAGTGGTTCAGGAGACTGAGGTAGGAAGATCACAAGTTCAAAGCCAGCCTCAGTAATCTAGGAAGGTACTGTCTCAAAATAAAATGTGCAAAGTGTCTGGGGATGTGGCTCAGTGGCTAAGGGCTCCTAGGTTCAATCCCTGGTACAAATAAGTAAATAAATAAATAAATAAATAAATAAATAAATAAATAAATAAAATTAAAAATTAAAAAATAGAAATTTCATATAGAAAATGTAGAGACTCTAAGATTCAGGATATAAGTCAATTTAATTTAAAAAGGCTAACATGTCTGTTGCTTGTTCCTTATATTTAGGTATTTGGGATGATTTTCATTTGGCTTTATGCAATTGTGTTAATTTACAATGAAATTTCTAGTCCCCCTTTATTTGGTGCAGTACTAAGAATTGAACCCAGAGGTGCTATATACTGAGCTATATCCCCAGTCCTTTTCTTTTTTCTTTTTTTGTTTTTGAGACAGAGTCTTACAGAAATTACCCAGACTGGCTTGTAACTTGTGATTCTCCCACATCAATCACTGGAGTTACTGGAATTACAGGCATGTGCTGTCTCACCCAAATACAATTGATCTTAAACCTTGAATGGTAAGGAGATGTTCTTATGTCATTTAATGTTTTGTGCTGTAAGATGAGATGTAGTTTTGTTTGAATTGTACAATGTTTATTTATGAGGGGGTTTCCATTGCATTGGAAAGCCAGACACACAAATTTCACCAAACAGAACTATGGACTTCAGAAACACTGTAAAATGCAAAGGGAAGCCACTCTCCCTAGTTTCTTAAGCTGAAGACTTCCCAGAAGGTAGTGTGAAGTGTCTTCTGACATTATAATAATTTCCTAGAGCTGCCATAGCCAAGTACCACAAACTTGGTAAGTAAAAGAACAATAGAAGTTCACTTCCTCAGAGGTTTGAAGTATAGAAGTCTGAAATTGAGGTGTGGATGACTATATGCTCCCTTGAGTGATCTGAAGGAAGAATTCTTCTCTGCTTTTTCCTAGCTCTTCATATAGTGTTCTCCTCTGTATGGGTCTGTGTCAAATTTCCCTCCTCTAATGGACATCAATCTTTGGATTAGGGTCTACCTTAGTCCACTCATTTTAACTAACGCCATCTTCAGAGAATCTATTTCCAAATAAAGTTATATTCTGAGGTTCTAGGAATACAAAATTTGGAAGTTTAGAATTTAATCTAGTACATGCAGTTAGCTCAGATGATTAGAGAAGGAACTTAGTTGAAGATTTTTATAACATTTGGTTTTGGGAAGATTCACATGATTTTTCAAATATCCTTGTCTGTAGACAAGTCTTTGTATTGAGTAGTCCCATGTTAATTTCTGTCAAATTAAGATAACTACTCTGTTCTGTTTCCTTCACAGACACATGTCCTTATCTTAAATAATTTTATTTGACAATTATTGTTTTGACTCTCTCCATTAGAAAGTAAATTAACTGAGGTAAGGATCTTACCACTGTTATTTTCAACTATATCTCTAGTGCCAAAAACAGTACCTGATATGCAGGCTCCCAGTAAATGCTCAGTGAATGACAGGATTTTGTTGTTTGCAGTACAGGGTATTAAACTCAGGGCCCCTTGAATGACAAACAGTCCTTTACCATTGAACTGCAGATTGAATACATGGGGAGATTAATTCTGGCTCTTAGTAAATGACTTTGCTTAGGGTTTTAATCCAAAATGATCATTCTACCTCAACTAATTCACCACATATTTACTAAGTGTATCCTATTTACTAGTACTTTATATAGCACTGATGATAACTATTGCAATCAAATTAAGACTAATATCCTTTGTTCTCTTAGAACTTAGACATATATCTGGATAGGCCATTGATATTCTGTAGATATTATTAAAAAAGATATCTTGTTATGGGCCACATTATATGTACCTTGATCAGACAAACTCCATTTTACCCTGAGACTCCATTTCATATAAGAAATGCTTTTCCCATAAGAAAACCCAGCTTCTGACACCTCCTGCTAACCACACCCCATTTGACAATGCATGATGGTTGAAACATGTTTCTGTTATTTTTTATACAATGTATTATTCAGAAATGCATTTGAAGGATGTTCTCTATTTAGTTCCCATGTTTCTAGGGCAGTGTACTGTACCCTGAACTGGGTAATTCTGACCTACTTCCTATTTTGCTATGGTTTGTACTTACTGGTAGCTCGCGGGTTTTGGCTATAAAAGAGATACCCTATCTTCTGCAAGGGGTTGAAGGTTGCAGAGGCAACTTATCTGCTGTCCTTCTGGCCTGTCATCAAATAAAGTTTCATGTCCTGCTTCAAGTCTGACTCAGTGATTTATATTAAATGCACCTCAAAAATCTGAAGAGCAACTACAACTTATGTAGAACTATGGTTTGTGCAGAGGGTGTCTACACAAGCATAACACTTAGTCCTCATTGATCTACTGTTTATAGACCAACTTTGAATATAGGACTAAACGAAAATTTAAAAGTTAAATCGCATGAAGTCATGTCTACAAGTAAATAAAGAGAAACAGGAATAATCTTCATCAGTTGGTGAAAATGGAACTAAAATTAAATGTATTGACTAGAGAGATGGAATAAAGGGTAGATAATCCAGAGCTACAAATCTGACCAGAGCAATAGTATTAGGTATATGGAGAAATGAAGTTAAGTGAATCAAGTACAATAAGTTTACATATCTTCACTGAATGAATAGTATTAAAAAGACACTTATTCTTCCAAAGATGATTCTATAATGGTTTATAGGATAGATTGAAGGCAGAGTCAAAATATCCAGTGATTCTAACACCTTGAGATAGATGACAGACTGAATAAAACATCAAGATAAATTATAGGAAAGATAAATGAAAGTTTTACCTTTAGATTGCTTGCATTAAGCAGTGTTTTGATCACATCTCAGCCTTTTGGGTAAGATAAACTATCAATAGATTTCTAATCAATTGTAATAAGACAGAATGGAGGAAACTGTTTGCCTGACAAACATTCTGTTGAAAAATTCTAGAGAGTTGACTTAAGCATAAAGTGACTCACAATATCAAGTGTGTTCTATAGTTGTCTACTTAATATCCAAGGTAAGCATCTATTACAGTAAAAGAGGTGGAAGGGAGGCAAGAATGGAGGAAGGATAGATAGCATAGAGGGAAGGGAGGGGTGGGGTCGGGGTGGGGGGGTAAGAATAATAACAGAATGTGTGACAGACATCATTGCCCTGTGTACATGTATGAATGCACAGATGGGGTGACTCTACTTTGTGTACAACCAGAGAAACAATAGCTGCACTCCATTTGTGTTCAATGGATCAAAATTAAATAAATTAAAAAAAATAAAAAGAAAAAAAAGAAAGAAAACTAGGTTTTAGATCTCACTGTTCTTGTGAGAAGTTAGACCAAAACCAGAATACTATGCTTACATTTGAGTTTTATTATTATTATTATTATTATTATTATTATTATGGTACTGGGGATAAAACTCAGGGGTGCTCAACCACTGAACCACATCCCTAGCCCAATTTTGTATTTTATTTAGAGATGGGGTCTCACTGAGCTGCTTAGGGCATCACTAACTTGTTGAGGCTTGCTTAAAACTTGTGATGCTTGTGAGTTGCTGGGATTACAGGCATGTGGTACTGTACCCAACCAGCTCTGTCTTTGAAAAAGAGGTATCTGCTGAAGTTCATTTAGATGAGGATAACCAGTATGTTGTGTGTTTGGGAAATTATAAGAGAAAAATTTAAAGAAAATAGATGAATATAATACGTACATGTAAGGATGATTATTTTATCAAACATTTCAAGAGCTACATAGTGGAAAAGGAATATTCGTATTCAGATTTTTTTCCACAAGTGTAGAGTTGTGAAGGTAAAGGGACAGGGACATTAGAGCCAGTGAAATGAAAATCGTAGCCTCCACTACTTATCACTGAAAATTAAGTTACCTGAAATAAGTTACTTATTTTCAGTTAGTTTCTTTTTTAATTTGTTTTTATTTGTTTCTTAATCTATAAATAATAATGCCTCCTTCCCTCATAGGATTGTTGGAATGGTTAGAATAACAAAAGATAAAATAAATTGAAAAAAAGTATTATAAATAGGAAAGCTAGTACATTCAGGATAAAAATAATTGTGAGGTAGATTTTATTAACAAATGAGGGGTTTTTAGCAATCTGTCTGATCCATTCCAAGTTCACTAATTTATTCATTCTTTCAACAAATGTTTATAAGATCCACAATTTGACAAGAACAATACTAGGCACAAGGGATTTAACAGCAGCAGAGAATAGGAAGCCTCTGCATTGGAGGAACTTACATTCTGGCAATGAAGACAGACAATAAACAACCATAAATATAATTTAATGTTAGACACTCACAAGTGCCATAAAGAAAATATATGAGGGTAAAGGTGTCAGTGATGGAAGAATATCCTTGATTATATAATGAGGGTAAAGTTCTAAAGAGATGACATTTGAGCAGTCTTAAATGAAGCAGCAGAGTGACTCAATGGAATATCCAGGAGAATTTCTTTGGAAGACAGACCTTAAAACTGAAATAGCTTGGTGCAATTGAGAACAACAAAGAAGCCAGTATGTCTGAAGCAGAGTTAGTGAAAGCAGCGTGATATAAGGAGGAAGTGAGTCTTTCCAAAGGTCAGATCACATAGGGCTTTTTATCACATTTAGAAGTTTTTATTTTCTTGTGCATGATCCAAGACTTGGGGAGGCCATTAGAGTAATTTGAGCTACGATGTGACTCAATCTTAATAATGTCTTAAAATGTCAAGATGTATATTTAGATAAGGGAACAAAAATATTAAATAAGATAGATATTCATTTTTTTCTGAATTAAATGTGTAGGTTGATATGCTATCTTTGCTCCATGAAATTTATAAAGTAAGGCATACAGGTGTGGTTTGTATTTCTTAGTGTTGAGATTCCATGAGTTTTATATCCTGTGGCTGTAGCATAGCTAGGATATTGCCTAGCTTTAAACTTCTTCATTGTTTAAAAGTATGTGGACAAAATTTAATAGAAACAAAGATGAAAAGTCATCAATTCTTCCTGAGAGATTGGAGGACATTTCAAAAAACAAGGGAGAATTTAAATTTGCTCTCTTAAAATAAGTTGAATTTGACTAGGCAGGGAAACGGAAGAGGAATATTCTAGTCAAAGGTGTGAAAGTGCATGGGGATAGGAAGGTAGTTGCCAATTATGGCCACACTAAAATGTACATTGAGATGTGATGGGAGAAGAATCAATACACATTTATTGAGTTTCTGTTAAGTTTGAAGTTCTGTGATTTCAAAAGCTACATAAATGTGAATACACTCATTAAATGTTAGTAGAATGAAAATGAATGTGCATGAATGGTTACATTCTACCAAATGAATGAAAGTCTGTTCTAGTTCAGCTGTAATTTTTCAGTGTTGATTTGTCCACAGCGGAAGCCAGCATCAGATTATGTATCTGGCTATGATGAACCTCACAGAAGTGTTAGTTAGATGAAGGGTTGAGACCATAACCAAGCCCGGAAGAGATTGTCACTGTCAGCATATCAAATCAAGAAACAGTTAAAAGAACTCATGGTAGAAATGTTGCAGTTGATCCTATAGACCAGAAAGCAGTACAAGCAATAGTATGCAAAAAAACAGACCGAATTACAGTCCTCTAGTTGCAGTTTTGACCTTGAAGGATACATTTGATGTACTGTAACACATCATTTAGTCTGCTGAGTGACACCTTAAAACAGCTAAAATGGAAGTAAAATTATGAGAATAAAATGCATAAAGGTCCTTTGTTATCTTGTCTTAATGAGTATATCCACATCTATCTGATGCAGGTGGAGGCCATATAGGTGAAGGTTGGTGGCTTGAGAATTAAGATTTTAATGTCTATTGATAAAAAATCATTGTCCAAAGTCCTTTAGATTCTCAAGGACAATTTTAAATCTGATTTAAGAGGACACAGATCATAGAGACATGCCACCCCAACAATGTGCAGATGATGATCTTTCTGCCTTTTTCAATGGAATATATTTACCTAAACAAAAAGGATAGAACCTAGAACTATAGACAGAAAAGCCCATTCCTTCCAGCTTAAAAAATATGGGGAGAGGAAAAGGGAGAAAAATATAACAGGTGTGTATCAAACTCCCCTTTTCTAGCCTCAAACTTGAAGGAAGAAAATGTTAAAAAGTTGAAGTAAACACTATGGGCACAGATTCTTCCAACATATTTGGGATAACAAGTGGAGATTTATATGCTATGTGATCAGCATTTTGCTACCATAATTTAGAGTACAGTATGGTCTGGTCAGGTTGAGGGATGTTCTAAACAGTACCTCCGAACTGACTTTGATTTGTCTTTATGTTCCAAGGAGGCTGAAATAAGCACATGAGGTCAACCAGGGTAAAGGAGATATGATGGTTCATGAAAACTGGTGAGGGGAAGCACCTACATAAAGGGATTGTAAAAACAATTAGGAAAACCAAGGAGGGGCTTGTAAACACTGAGTTGAAACTAACTGACTCTTAGAATGAAGACAAAAAAGCTGATATCTGAAAAAGAGAACATTTTCATTTGAAGGCGCAATGAATCACTTAAAATTGCTCAAATTATTATATTAGGTTAATAGTTACCTGGATTAGATAGGTGTTCATGAGGCAGATCATTCCTGTCAAGACAAAACAGAAAAACCTATTTTCTCTGCAGATCTGAGTTTCAAAGTGATTATGCTTATAATGCTACTACACAGGTATATTTAATGGCTGTCATATTTTGAGGACTCCAACATTGTAGGAATTTCATATGATTCTACCTGCACTTTTTAATTTTTAGGCCAGGTGACCTTTAACTTCTAGGGCAAACAACTGTAGGCAAACATCGCAATAGTTTGAATGTGGAAGAATTTCAGTTGAGTGCTGTGGGTTGAATTGTGTCCCCACAAAATTCACAAGTGGAAAATTAATTGTATATCTACACAGTAGTAAAAAATGAATTACAAATGAAAATAAGTGATACCTTCATTAATGATAACATGTAGTAGAAAAATACACAAAACTAAATTTAGGGCTGGGGTTGTAGCTCAGTGGTAGAGCCCTGGCCTCGCATGTGTGAGGCACTGGGTTCCACCCTCCGCACCACATACAAATAAATAAATAAATAAATAAATAAATAAATAAAATAAAGGTATTGTGTCCATGTACAACTATAAATAAATTTAAAAGAAAAACCACAATGCTCATATACCAAACTTAGCAAACATCTTTGAAAGAAGTTGAAGAAGACAAATAGATGGAAAGATATCCAACACAGTGGTTCAGAAGACTTAAAGTTGTTCAGATGGCAATATTCTTGTGAGTGACTTAAGATTTAATACAATCCCTATCAAAATCTAATGTGACTTCTTTGTAAAAAGTGACAAAACTATCCTAAATTTGCTATGGATATGCAAAGGACCCAGAAGGCAAAAAGAATCTTCAAAAAATAATGAGAGAGAATTTAATACTTCCCAGTTTCAAAAACTATTATAAAATTACAATAATCAATGTATTTGGCACTGTGGTACTGCCATAGGGGAAATTATATATGTAAAATCAAAGAGGGTTTGCAATATAACTCCTCAGTGGTAGTATGCTTCACATTATGCTAAATTCCCAGGGTTCAATCCTTATCCCACCCAAAATAACATATGTAATCAAGTGCAATAGAACTTAGAGCCCAGAAATAAACTCTCACATTTAGAGTACATTGATTTTGAACAGTAATGCCAAAATAATTCAATGAGGAAAAATGTTCTCTTCAAGTGATGCTATCAACACTAGATCTTCATATGCAAAGAAAAAAATTTGTATCTTTACTTCAGACCATATACAACAATTAAATTGGTCAAAGACCTAATACAAGAACTAAAACTATGATGCTCTTAGAAATGGAGTATGTGTCTTCATAATTATGAGTTAGGCAATAACTTATTATTAAATATGACCCCCAAAGCATAAACAATAACAAAAAGGGTAAGTTGGACATCAAAATATTAGAAAGATGTTTACTTCAAAAAACACCATCAAGGATGTGAAAATACATCCACATGAAATAAAATATTTGTGAAATATATATCTGATAAAGGTATGGTGTCCAGAATATATAAAGAATATTTAGAACTCAAAATTTTAAAATGATAAGAAGTAAGGAAAGATTTAAATAGCCATTTATTCCAAGACATGGCCAGAAAACATATGATAACATATATTATATCATTAGTCAAAACCTTCACACTAGGGCGGATATAATCAAAACCAGACATTAGTGTGTACTGAGGAGGATGTGGAGAAATAGGAACCCTCTTAAATTATTGGTATGAATGTGCAATGATGCAGTCACCGTGGAAAACACTTTAAAAGCTCCTGAAAAGTTTCACATAGCTACCATATGACCTCGCAATTCCACTCCCAGGTATATACTCAAAAATAAACTGTATTGAATGAAAAATACTATGAATCAAATTATAAAATTAATAAATATAATATTTTATATTATACAGAAACAACATTTACCATTTCTGATGGCATTTATGTCTCAGTTTTCTTTATGGCAAGAGGATTTTATGAATTTTCTGTAATCATTGGTTCCACCTTCCTAGTGGTATTGTCTCCTATGTAAACTAAACTTTAATTTTACATCCAATCTTCACTTTGGCTCTGAAGGTGCAGCTTCAATTTAAGGTGGAGGGGAACAAAAAGTAAAAAAAAAACAATGTTTTTCTTCTCTGGACTATTTGACATTTATGGAGAGATATGGGTTTACAGAATAAAGATAAACAAGCTTTGAAACTATTGCCCATATCAAGACTCAGTGGTTAGCCCTTGCCAAAATTAACTGTCTCTTCAGAAAGTACATGTGCATATGGTAGAGAATTGGGATGTACTGTATTATGGAGAACTTTGGGTGTTTCCATATTTGGTCAAAGGAGAGCCAGCATTTTTGGTGGTGGTAAATTTTCACATTTTCACTAGCAGTGGCATAGGCTGTCTGTCTGTCTTATTGCTTAAGAGCAAACCAGAAAGTATGGGACCCAAGATCCCAATATCTTATAAAGTCGACTGAGTATAGCCCTTCTGTTGGGAACAGAAAAGAAACAGCAATATTTGACAGATTATTTTATTTGTGAGGAGATGTAAAGAATTATATTTTTTAAGCATGCCTTGATGATTTAGATATCCAACTGTTCAGGCACAATAGATAAAAATAAGTTCATCAATCATTTAAATAACACAAAGGTAGACTCTGACTACATATACATTTTAAACATGGCATTCTATCCTACACTCATCTGATGATTAGTATCAGATGCAATTACCGATTTTATACTCCAGTGACTTAGTGAACAAAGAATGAAAGTACCAAATCCAGTTTTGTTTGTGTTTGTTTTTCAGGGGTCTTGACCTAAAAGTAAAGATTTTCTCTGAAAAGTCTCACACACAGAATTTATAGCAAAGGAATCTTGTTGTGCAGGTAGGATGTAAAGTTATCTATATTCAATCATAGTTATTAATGAGAATCTATGGCCATAAAATAAAGCCAATGGCTCTATTCAAATCCTATGCTTTTATTATGTCCATGTGTTCTTTTCTATAACTTCAGAGCAAAGCAGTCCTTAAATTCAAAATCTCAGATTTTGATAAATAGATATGTATTATTAGAATAATTAGAAATTCTGCAAACTGTGTGAATTCATGGTAAACAGAATTCGAGAAACTGAAATCAGACTGCAAGTGCAAAATGTGAAGACTTCATAAAAAAGTAAGATACCTAGACCCCCTTCCTTTATGTAGACAATGAAACATCAGCATGTGTATAAAACTGAAGGCTAGAAATGTCCCACATATTACACTTTATGTTATTATAAATGAGGAAAACTTTTAAATATGGTGGCCATTAGAGGAATCTCAGCACAGAATTTCATGGAATATGGTTTAGTGACCCGATTAAAAAATTTATTTACTACCTTTACTATTAGCTGTATAATTTCAGGAGTTGAACTGATGGGCTAAATAAGCATTACAATGCAGCTGCAAAACCCTAAAGAAATTGTAGACAGGCTATTAAACTGTGATTTATGAAGTCAGCTTTTCTTCAACTAAGTGATTAGAATTTAATAAGTTGGCCTACTTAGCTTTGAATTATACACAACCAGTCAGAAGAAGAAATATATGAGAAAAACACATGTGAGAAGATCCATGTCTCATTTCCTAGTAGGCCATTTATTCAATTATCAAACAGGACTTCAGAGTGAAGTGATAGTCACTTTAGGCAACATAAAGTAGTACAAAATGTGGACCCTGTCCTCAGAAAGATTATTTATTCTAATTTGTGAGCGAGATTTGTACACAAATACCTACATTACAAGGCATCATGAAAGCACAGATATAATATTGCGGAGGACAGAAGTGGGCCAGATACTGCTAGCTGGGGAGTTAAGAGAAAACTTTTGTTAAAAAGCCCTTATCGAGCTTCAGTCGTGTGTCCTTGTTTGGATACAGAGAAGGGAAGAGTTGCATATAAATAGACATGGGAACATTCATTTTTAATAAACTCTGTTAATGGGAGTAAAAATGAATAAGGCTAGAGTTAGGAAATATATAGTTAATAACAGATATGATCTCTGAAGTATGAATATGGCAATACATGGTTAATAGCTTCATTAGATTCAATTCACCCTGTATTCACCCAGTTCCCAATGTACATGTTTGTTATAGGTAATTCAGGGCAGAGTCCCTTGATTCAGGGAGGGCAAATGGTAGACAGTTATAATAGTTAAAGTGTAATGAAGCTCAAATGAGGGTGGAAATTAGAGAAACCAAAGGTAACAAGAGCAGGTACCTCATTTATCTTGTGCAATTTTGTCTCCTTTGAACATACAATGGCGCCTGATACAGAGTCTGTATTCAATATATAATAAGTGCAGCAACAAATAAGAAGGCAAACTAAACACAGGGGATTGTGTCTAAATGATTGGGGAAAGGGAGAACCCATTAATAAATTTGGAAAACAGATTCATTTGAAAACAAAAGTTGGGTACAAGGTACCTTCTTCTTGAAAGATACTTATAAAATTCTAGCATCTTGCACACTCACCAAGGAATCAGAAAATCTTGCCCTCAAGATTTAGGCAAACATTAAATGTGTTGCCATTGTTGCATATCTGCAGCAAATGAAAATTCCTTAGGAGGAAATTAAAAACTACCTCTTTACATAAAAATAGGTGCCAAAAGCAAAGGTGGTCATTGTCAATGAGAAGGCCAGTCAGAAAGAAGTAATTACACTGCAAATGGCAGGAAATATGAGGTTACAGTGAAGATCCATTTGTGAATAAAAATTGAATTTAACAACAACAACAAAGGAAAAGCTAATTTATGTGTTAACCAAAAGACAAGAGAACCATATGTTTTCCTGCTCCACAGGCCCCATTGCAGGACATTGCTGAATAAAACAATCGAGTTACAGCAACAGAAGGTCAATATACTTTCTTCAACTCTGTTCCCAGATGTCTGTCTTTATGAAAGTGTCATTTCTAGGAATTAATGTGTGATATCAGTAGTACAATAGGGACTAGCTTAGCTGACACACAATTAAACAAGGAAAATTCCTTAATATGATGAATTAAATACTAACTGCATTCCAAATCTATTCATTTTAGAGATCTAAACCCAATAGAAGGTGTACTGCTTGTTGAATTACACAATCTTAATTGAGATATGAGTTTCTATCATATCTCATATCAAAAAAGCAGTGATTTTTGTTAGGCATTTAGCTGTTAAGAGGGCAAAAGGAGCTGAGAGAGGAACAAACTAAATGATTTCTGACTTGGGAAACTTTGTTTCAGATTTCTTTATATGTTTCAACCAGGTCAAAAAATTTTCATATTTTCCCCTGGGTATCCAAGACAATAGATAATAAATAGGGTTCTTTTGTTCCTTTTGGTTTGGAAGCAGAATGTATAAAGAAGTGTAGCAAATACTTCATAAAATATGTCTCAGCCTTTGGAAGTCAGAATCATTCATTTCATTTTCCTGGAAATTTTTGTATTGACATAGGAGACACAATTTATACACTGATTCATCCATTTAATTATTCATTCAGCCAGTATTTATTTTGAAAATGTTAATGTCAGGAACAGTTCTGTGTAATGGGGATGCAAGTTAAAACACTGTAAACAAATCACTTGCCCTCACAGAGATAATAATCTCTATGAATAAAAGCAAAATGAATGAATGAATGTCTTTTCAGCTGATAGTAAGTGCTATCAAACAAAATAAGTTACGGTATGTATATAATGAATGGTGGAAGGACTACTGGTAATTGATGTTTTCTCATAATTGATTGCAGTTCTTATTTTTAACATTTATAGATGTGAAGGTAAATATTTCACTAAAAAAATACAAAGTTAATGCATACAGACTACTAGTTCAGAGTTACCTAACTTGTTTTACTCTTATTGTTCCAATAATTAATTTTATTCTATGACAAAACTGTTCACATCATTCTGTTATTTTTAACATTTTGTATATGTAATCAACTTGAATTTTTAATAAAACATTCAGGTACTGTTCTCTAAATATTAATATACAATTTTATCACATCTGATTACAAATTACTTGCAGGAGAAGTGAATATTTCCATAAATATCATTGAGTCCCATTTGCTTAAAATTATTCAATGAATTTCTGATTATATTGTACATTTCAATCTGTTTTCATTAAATAACCCTAAATTTGAGGCAGTATTTTGCTCAGGTTTTCTGTTGCTCTGACCAAAAGACCTGAATACAAGAATGTAGAAGCCGGGCGCAGTGGCGCACGCCTGTAATCTCAGCACTTGGGAGGCTGAGACAGGAGGATGGTGAGTTCAAAGCCAGCCTCAGCAACTTAGCGAGGCCCTAAGCAACTCAGTGAGACCCTGTCTCTAAATAAAATACAAAATAGGACTGGGGATGTGGCTCAGTGGTCAAGTGTCCCTGGATTCATTCCCCAGTACAAAAAAAAAAAAAAAAAAAAAAAGAATGTAGAGGAAGAAAAGTTTACTTTGGCTCACCGTTTCATTGGGCCTGAGGTAAGGCACAACCTCATGGCAGAAGGAAGTGGCAAAGGAAAGCAGCTCAAGACTTGCTAGCCAAGAAGCAGAAACAGCTCCAATCATCAGGGACAAGATTTGTAAATTGTTTATGTGTCTATTTGTCTTTCTTCCGTCATCCTTCTTTCCCAAAGTGATTAAATTAATATTGACAAAATACAGCTTTGGTCACAATTCTCCCATTTCAAAATCTTTAATGGCTCCTCTTTGGTCATCGAGTTACATGCACTCATTTAAAAGCACTTGAGATATTACTAGAAAGCCATTACCACAGAGAAAGCTCTCAGTCAATGAGAAACTGGGTAACATTGTACTTGCCCTTCAACTCAATTGATGTATCCCTGAAAAAGCACAATGCACATGAACTAAGACAAACAACATAGAAAATGCCAGGTAATGTACTAATATTACGTACATAATACCATAAAGTACAAAAAAGAAATATTTTTGAATGTATTTAATGAAGGCAGCTTTTCTGTGACATAACATTTTAGATAAGTATGGGAAATAGAATTGCAAGGCTATATCTCTTATGAACATATATGAAAGAATCCAAAATGAAATTGTAGCATGTGCATTGTTATATAAGAGGGATAAAATATATTTTGATGAAAATAAATTATTCCAGTAAACTAGGGTGATCTAATATTTGAAAATCAATGTAAATCACTATGCTAAAATAGTACAGTAGCAAAATTATAATATCTCAATTTATGCAGAGAAATAATTTATTAGAATTCAACACTCATCCATGAAAAAATATACTTACCAATATAGCATAAAAGGGAATACCTTTAAAATGATAAAAGTACCTATGAATACTCTGTGGTAAATATCAGCCCTAAAATAAGGAATGAAAAAAATGGCAAATTTGTAACTTCTATTGACAATTCCATTAGAAATTCTAGACAGTGTAATATAAAAAAATCCTTAATAATGAGCCAGGCATGGTGGCGCATACCTGTAATCCAAGCTACTTGGGAGGCTGAGTCAGAAGGATCGCAAGTTCAAAGCCAGCCTCAGCAACTTAGCGAGGCCCTAAGCAACTCAGTGAGACTCTCTAAATAAAATACAAAATAGGGCTGGGGATGTGACTCAGTGGCCGAGGGTCCCTGAGTTCAATCCCTGGTTCCAAAAAAAAAAAAAAAAAATCCTTAATAACTGGAGAAGGAGAAATAGAGATATAATTGTTGTTATAGATATGAATATAAACATAAATTAAAAATCAAATAAGTCAACCAGTTTTGAATTATTGAGTCAAATTGGTAAATTACTGGATATAAAATTAATTAAAAATCCATTTTATTTCTATATAGTACAAACAAAAAACATTTAAAATAAAACTGATATGCTGTATAAAATAAAATAAAAAGTTAAATATCTAGGAAAACGTGGTAAGATTTATAAATGACATTCATACAGAAATATTGCTATGAGAAAAAATATAAAGTCCTTAAAACAGTATATTACCGTGATGCAGCCACATCAATGTTTATAGCACTTCAATTTACAATAGATAAACTATGGAACCAACCTAGGTGCCCTACGACAGATGAATGCATAAAAAAAGTGTAATTTATATACACAATGGAATATTACTCAGCCATAGAAAAGAATAACTTTGTGCCATTTGCCAGAAAATAGATGGATCTGGAGACTATTATGTAAGTGAAATAAGCCAGTTCCAAAAACCCCAAATGTCTAATGTTCTCTCTGATATGCAGTTGCTAACACATAATAAGGGGGAGAGGGGAAGAATAGATGTACTACAGATTAGAGAAAGTGGAATGAAGGAAAGGGAGGGAGACAGGAATAGGAAAGAGTGCAATTAATCAGACATAACTTTCCTATGTGTAGGAAATATACCACAGTAAATATCCACATCACATACAACCACAAGATTGGGATCTTAATTAGAATAAGATGTATTCAACATTTGAACAAATAATTCAAATTATTCTCTACTGTCATGTAGAACTGAAAAAATAAAAATAAAAAAAATTCAGCTGGGCACAGTGTCACATGCCTGTAATCCCAGCAGCTCAGGAGGCTGAGACAGGAGGATTGCAAGTTTAAAGTCAGCCTCAGCAATTTAGCAAGGCACTTAGCAACTCAGCAAGACCTGTCTCTAAATAAAACATAAAAAATCAGCTGGGGATATGGCTTAGTGGTTAAGCATCACTGGGTTCAATCCACAGTACCAAAAAAAAAAAATCATGTAACAGTATTTATGTTTGTTTGCTAAAGAAAATTTTATCTTTAGTTACCAGTTACCACAACAAAGCTACAACTTCTAAGACCTCAGTTCTTTTTGAGACATAATAATGAGTTTGGCATATTTCTTTTATTGTTGTTACATAATTGCTAATGCAAATGTCACTTTGCCTCAATTTACTTACTTACTTATTTTTGTGCTAACTATGGAACCCAGGATCTCATTCATGCTAAACAAGTGCTGTATGCCTACTCTATACCCTTAGCACCTTAACTGCTTTGTAAGCTTCTGAAATCAAAGTTGTTTTCATATGTAATAAAGGTTTCCTTTCTTTCAAAGTAAAAAACAAAAACAAAAGTCCCAAACATTGAGTTATACCACGTTTGCAGACTAGAAATCTCAACATGTTAAAATGTTATTTTTCCTGATTTGATCTATTTGTGCACCTCGAATATAAATGATTTGTATTTGTCAATTTTGCCTCAATATATTAGGAAAAATTTGCAAATTTGGCAAGTTAATCTACAAGTTATATACAAAAGACATGGTGAAGCAAGAGTCACTAAGAGAGTATGCATTTACCTCAGAGTTAGCCAAGTAGTTACAAACGAGAAATTAGAAAATATACATTATACAAGTAGATATGTACATACACAATCACTTGACTTATGAAGATGTATATTATGAAGCAATAGGATCCATATTGATGTTTCAAGGAATAGCACTGAGTCATTTTAATATATACTTGGAAAATAAATTGGCCTTTATTCTTGCTTAACATCATACAAAATTATGAATGGGAGATGGTTCACAGTGTGAAAAGTAAAACAATACTTGTAGGAAAAGTACTAAACATTGGAAATAATCTTCGTGACTTTGGGTATGCAATGATTTCTTCATATGATTAGAAAACACTAATTATACAAGAATATTAATAAATTTGACCTCATCAAAAGGTATCATTAAGAATATGAAGAGGCAAGACAGCATTGGAATAATTATTTTGATGCACAATTCTGACAATAGATTCATGTATAGAATATATAAGGAACTATTAAAATCAACAAAATCATCAAATTGATAAAGATGGGCAAATGAACAGGATTTTGCAAAGCATAATATATATTGAAAATAAGCATATTTAAAACTATTCAATGTCATTTGTTACTAAGAAAATGCAAATTAGAACTAGAATGGTATACCATTATATAGTTACTCCAAAACCTAAAATTAAATATGGTCAGTATGAAATGTTAATAGCAATATACAGCTATTTATACTGTTAACAGCAATATACACTGGAATATTCATGAACTACTGAAAAGCATGTCAATTACTTTAACCAGTTTGGAAAATTCTGTGCTAGTGTCTACCAAAGGTACCCTGTCTCCTGAAAAGTGTTCCCCTTGCTGTATAGTAAAAATAAATATATACACATGTACCAAGACATACACGATTGTTTACAAAGAATCATTATTTTAATAGTCCCCAAATGGATTCAACTTAACTGGGGACATCAGTTGTAGTCTAGCAATCAAAGGAATATTATACAACCAGAAAAATAAATGAACACAGGCTATACGTAACATTATGGATAGATCTTAGAAAAAAAAAAGTGAGCAAAGAAAGTCAAGCCTAACAGTAGATGTTAATATTATAGTATGCTTTTTTTTCTTTCACACACATACCCAAGAGCACACACAAAGTAAGCAAAATTGATCATACTAAATATTATTATAGTACTACTTTTAGCAAAAATTGGAGAACATTGAAGAGATTGTATTGGATTCTGATAATGTTTTATTTCCCCATATTAGTGATTATTATAAGGTTCATGTTCTGAACATTCACTGAGCTTTACAGTTACATTCTGGGTATGATATTGGACAGTCATCTTATCAGTTTGGATTCTTATAAGGACTTCATGAATTCTCAATGAGGATTAATCCCTGGAAAAACTCACGAGATTTAGCGTGAGACTTTCCACTAATTGCATGGTTTTGTTTTTACTTTTTTGTGTTCATATTTCTAGAGAATTTTGGACTATATAACCAGTCCTCCATATCCAAGGGTTCTATATGTGTGGATTTAACCAAGCACAAATTGAAAATATTTGAAAACAAAATTTCATCTGTTGTGAACACATACACACAGTTTTTGTCACTGTTCCCTAAACACAGATCAACAACTATTTTATTTATATTGTATTAGATATTATGAGTCATCTCGAGATTAAAGTATAAGGGAGAACTTGCATAGGTTATATGTAAATACCATACCATAGGGGTACCATAGGGATTTGGTATCCAAGAGGGAACTGGAACCAGTCCCTTGTAGATATTAAGGGAAAACTGTACTCTCAAGTTTCAAATAAGTCTCTACTTAATGTCATTACTGAGATTGTTCCCTATTGAAAACTAAAAACAGTTCATATGTTTTTCTAACATTGGGGAACACATGACCTCCTATCCCTCTCCATCTTAAATTATAAAGAGTTCCGGAGTGTGTTACAGAACATGTAGGTTAAATATAAATAATACTCATCAATATAATTTTTGAATTGCATATATGTTCATTTTAAATAATAAGAGAATAAACATACTTGCCCTTAACATAATTGGCCCACTTAGATTTTCTAAATTATGTCCTGATAGGTGTTCCAAAAACTTGACTCATAGAATCAACAGTTTTTCTTGTTCTGATTTTTTGTATTCAATTAAATCTATAAAGCAAATGAATAACAGAAATATGTTCATTCAATTGAACATTATTTACCAAGTGATTACTATGTGAAAGCATCTTTCTGTATTTCAGTTGCACTTAATTCCCACAAACCTCCTTTAAAGGTTTTAATATACAGATATGTGAATGTGGAAATTGGGAGAGAGCTTAAATGAATTGATCAAAGTCTAACACCTGAAATGTGGATAGAAAAATGGCAGATTGTCATTTGCCATTCTGGCATCAAAGATCTTCTTTCTTCCATGATAATAAACTCCCTTTCTTCATGGTACAAGTAAATTGAACAGAGAAGGAGCTCAGGGATTTCCTTCAGAAAGCAGTGATCAGGAAAGCCTTCTCAGAATATGTGGCAACAGAAGATTTAAAAGAGTAAGACAAAGAACTGAGGAAAAGCAGACTCACCTATATATAGGCATTATGTTACTTCAGAGCATGTTAATTCATAAAAAAATCAAATAGTGTGTCATTGCTATAGTTTAGGTTGAAAGGAAAGACATTTGTTTGAACAGGAACTATATATATCATGAAAGACCTTGGATTCATACTGAGGACTTTGAATTTCACCCTGATATCATTGAAAAGCAAGGCAGATTTTATCTTAAATAACCAATATCACATTAAATTACTCTACACTATTTTAATAATCTAGGACATTGAGTACCTTTTAAAATTCTAGAATAATATCCATATATCAAAATATTAACAGATCATTATAATCATTCCAGTCCTTTGCTCCTCTTTCTTTTCATCATGTGTGGCCAAAACCAATCATAAGCATACTTCATGCTGGAACTGAGCATAAAAGAGAAAAAACGCATTGTCTACTGGCAATTATCACTTTAAAATTGAGATCACTATTTTTAGATGGGTTCTTACTGTTTTCAAGTAATCTTATTGCTCTTTTTTTTGTTGTTGTTTGTTTGTTTATTCTCTTGTTTCTGTAACATTCTTCTTTCAAAAATTTTCCCAAGTCTGAAAACCTCTTCTCACATCTTCCTGGCTTGTAATTCTGCTTTCTCTTTCACCAGGAATGTTAAAGAATTAGAAAAAAATTTCCAAATGCTCCCACCATCAACATCCACCCACCTACCTACATCTGTGCCTATAAACTCTGCCAGATTACAGACATCATTCCAGCAATTTTCCCCTCTTATTTTCCCTCTTCTTTTATATCAATAGATTTACCTTCTCTCTAATGGATAATTGTAGTCAGTGTTTCAAAATAAGCTATACTTTCAAAATAAAAATAAATATTTTAAGCCCATTTTTTCTTCTGTTTGCAATTCTATTCATTTTTATTTAGTGAACTATCTGAAAGTGTTATGTGTAGTGTGTGCTATTATTTTCCTTCCCATTCTCTCTCTCTCTCTTTTCTAATAATTAGGATATGTTAACTTTTATTTACAGATGATGCTGTACATTATTTAAGCCCTGCCTCTCTCTGCGATGTATTCTTTTTTTAAATTTAAATCATATTTATTTTAACTGGTACATAAAACTGTACATAGTTAAGGGGTACTGTATATTTTGATGCATGCAAACATTGTGTAATGTTTAATTTAAATCAGTTTATACAATCTATCTTCTCAAACATTTATAATTTATTTATTGTGAAAACATTCAAAGACCTTTATTCTAGCTTTTTGAAAAGTTCAGTACATATTTTTGTCTGTAATCACCCTACTTACTATAAAATAGCATACCCAAAATTCTTGCTGCTATAAAACTTAGTTTCCACTGATAAATCTTTTCCCATCTCTCATGATTTTTAGAACCCTGTGCTTCTGATAACCACCATTTCAACCTCAACTTTTATGACTTTAACTATTTTGGATTCCACATGACTGAAATTATGTAATATTTGCCTTCCTGTCCCTTCAGTTCTACCAATAATGTGGTAAATGACAAGATTCCATTCCTTTGCATGGTTGAATACTATCCCATAGTACATATGTACCATGATATTTGGTCCATTAATCAGTTGATGGACTGGTAGGTTGTTTCAAATCATTGGCCATTGTAACTAGAGCTGTAATGAGCATGGGCATACAAATGTCTTATCAACATAGTACTTTTGGTTCCTTTGGATATATGCCCAACAGTGGGATTTATGGATCATATGGCAGTTCTATTTTCAATTTCTGAGGAACTTCCATATTGTTTTCCACAAAAGCTGTACTAATTTATACTCCCACCAGTACTTTATCACCAGTAGTTTACAATGGCTCCCTTTTCTCTAAATTCTTGCCAGTACTTGTTTTATTTTATCTTTTTGATAATAACCTTCCTTACTTGAGTGAGGTAATATCTCATTCTGGTTTGAATTTTCATTTTCTTGATGATTAGTGATGTGGAACACATTTTCATGTACTTTAATTTTTTTTCTGTGGTGCTGAGGGCCTTACACTTGTGAGGCAAGTAGTCTACCAACTGAGCTATATCCCCAGTTCACATTTTCATGTACTTGCTGACATTTTTATGTCTCCTTTTGAGGAATATCTATGGAAATCTATTATTCATGTTTTAATTGGATTATTTTTTATTTTTCTGTTGAGTTTTCTGTGTTCCTTATATAACCTGAACATTAACCCCTAATCAGTTGTGCAGTTTTCAAATATTTTCTTCTATACTTCCTATTGTCTCAATTCTTTGATTGGTTGCTTGGCTATGCAAAGGCTGATTTCCATTCATTTTAACAAATATACCCTGCAATGTGGTTGCTGGATCACATGGTAGTTCTGTTTTTAAATTTTTATGGAAACTGTGTAATGTATTCTATAATTGTTCTAATTTACATTTCACCAGAAGGGTGTGAGGGTTATCTGTTCTCACCTCTTTGCACTTGTTATCTTATTACATTTTTTTGTGCCAGGGATTGAACCCAGGGGTGCTCAACCACTGAGTCCCCTTCCCAGCCCTATTATGAATTTTATTTAGAGAGAGGGTCTCACTGAGTTGCTTAGAGCCTCGCTAAGTTGCTAAGGCTGATTCTGAACTCGTGATCCTCCTGTGTATGCCTTCCAAGCAACTGGGATTACAGGCGTGCCCCACCACACCCATCTTATTACTTTATGATAGTAGCCATTTTTACTGGAAAGAGGTGATATCTCAATGTGATTTGACTTGAATTCCCTTGATGCTTAGTAATGCTGAACACTTTTTTCATGTATGGCTTCCTTGAGGAGTGTTTTTAAAGTCCTTTGCCTACTTTGGAATCAGTTTATTTAATTATTTTTCTCTTTTAATTGAGTGTTTGAACTTCATTTTTTGTATTCTGAACATCAACCACTTCTTAAGTGTATATCTTGCATATGTTTTCTCCCATTCTGTGGGTTGTCTTTTCACTCTATTGTTTCTTTTCCTGAGCAGATATTTTTAGTTTAATGTAATCCCATTTGTCTATGTTTTCTTTTCTTTCCAGTACTTTTGTTTTTTTTCTAGAAAATACTTTACCCATTCAAATATTCAGAAGCATTCCCCTGTGTTTTCTTCTAGTAGTTTCATAATTTTACATTTAAGTCCTTAATTCACTTTGAGTTGATTTTTGTAACTTGTAAGATAAAGAATCTAATGCCATTCTTCTGCAAGTGAATATATAATTTTTCTAGTAACATTTATGGAAAAGACAGTCATTTTATCCAGTGCTTTTTTTAGAACTGCTGTTGAAAAATCAGTTGGCTGAAGATGCATGGGCTACTTCTAGAATTTCTATTTCACTATATTGGTCTAAGTTTCTGCTTTTATGCCAATATCATGCTCTTTTGATGTCTATAGCTTGGTGGTATGTTTTAAAGTAGAGTTGTGTAATGACTCATTCTTTGTTCATTGCTTTGTCTATTCCGACTATTTTCTGATTCCATATAAATTTTAAAATTACTTTCTCTCGTACTGTAAAGAGTTTCATTAGTATTTTGGTAGGGATTACATTGAATCTATAGATAACTTTTTGTATTATGGTCATTTTAACATTTATTCCTTGAACCTACTCAAATCAGGTCTTCTTATCCAAGTACTCCACAGATGATGTCATCGAGTGACCTGTCTCTAAATATTATCCAAAATGATGATGATTTCTAAATACATGTCTCTATAACTCTCTCCTAGACTCGAGACCCACATATCAAACTGAATCCTCAGTGTTACAAGTTGGATGTCTAATATACCATTCAAACTTAATATTCCCCAAACAAAAGACCTTATATTTTGTTTTAGCTTTTTTGTCACTGTGATGAAAAGACATGATAAGAACAATTAGAAGAGGAAAAGTTTATTTGGGCTCTTGGTATCAGAGGTCTTAGTACATAAATGTTCAACTTCATAACTCTGGACCTGAGGTGAGGCAGAATATCATAGCAGAAGGGCATGGTAGAGATAAAAAGCTCAGAACGTGGTGATCCTGAAGCAACGAGAGAGAGCTCAGCTCACCGAGGACAACATATAAACCCCAAAGGCACACCTCAAGTGACCTACTTCTTCTAGCCATTTCCCACATGATGGCAGTTAGCACCCAGCTAATATATTCAAATGGGTTAATACACTGATCAAGTTCAAGCTCTGAAAATTATTTCATTGTCTTAAATATTAGCTTTTGTGGGACACCTGATATCTAAACCATAACATATCCCTTATATGAATTCCATGTGCAAATTTTCTCATTTTTTAGATAAAGGCAACACCATCACTGCAGATCTTTAATAACAGAGGCCAAAAAAATTGTTGAGTCATCATTCACTTCATTTCCTCCCTCATATTTCACACTTAATCTCATGGGATATTTTGTTGAATTTAACTTTAAAATACACCTACTACTTAATCATTTATCACTCTCTAATGGTACCACATTAGTTTAAGCCAACAACCATTTCACACTTTAATTTTGAAATAGCTACAAATTAAATACTTGCTTCGGACTTTTAAGTATTTTCCTATATTCACAACACAACTAGTATAACACCATTAAAATGCAAGGCAGAGGGCTGGGATGTGATTTAGTGGTAGAATATGTGCCTGGAATGCTTGAACACCTGAGTTCCATTTTCAGCACTGCAGAACTAGAAATATTATTTCTCAGTTCAAAATCGTACAGAAGTATCTGACCTTCCATAGAGTAAAAGCTGAGTCCTTAATAAATACTTTAAGAGAGTATTGGTTCTATCCACCTAGTTAACCTCATCTCCAATAAGTCTTACAACTCCTCACTTTCATCCATCCACACTGGATTGCTCACTATTTTTTCACCATACTGAGAAAAAACTTTACTCAAGTGACTTTGGGATTTCTCTCTTGTGTAATTTTTCTTCTCTAAATCTCTCCGTGACAATCTCTAGGACATTGTTCCAAACTGAATTCAAGTGTGTTTTGCTTACATAATTTGCTTCCAGTTACGATGTAGACATTTGTAAAGGAAAAAGAAAGTAAGATGGGTTTCAACCTAACAAGTTAAAAAAGCCAGAGAAACAATACGATCATAATTAAAAAGAAGAAACAAACACAAGTAAGCACATAGGCAAAACATTACAAAGCTGAGATTGCAAAGAAGCCTAAATAAACTGAATTTCAGAAGAAAAAAATTTCCTTCATGGGAAAGAAAAGATTCATTGATCCTTTTGCACATAGTGAAATAGTGAGAGAAATAATAACTTGCCATACATGGGGAGAAAAATAGAAACTAGACAAAAGTTTAAGAAGTTTTAAAACCTATTGATTTAGTTGGAGACACAGACCAAAATTTCAAGGAGATATCACTAAAGAAATCATTTCATCCGCTTATTGAATCTTTCTCACCTGTTGACATTTGGTACACTGTGGTGTATTTACAAAAGCTAGGGGCCATGGTAGGAGAGTTGAGAGAAATCTCTTCCATGTAATCTAGTTCTTCAAGAATTAGAAAATCTCTGCATTCCAAAAACTGCTGACCAGACAGCAGGATAGGGAAATACCTCCTTAGTTGCATAAAGCCTGGAGCAAAAATGAAACACAAGAACTCCACAGTTAGCCTAAAAGCTGGAAGCCACCCTGAAGAACAAAGAAAATTCTTCATATTCTGAAAAACACAAAGAATTAAATCAAAATCATGGATAAGAAAACTCAACTTCATTGGGATATTCATTCTGCTTGAATTTACCACATATCCAACAAAATCCCTATCAAAACTTCACTAGATTTTTAAAAGAAATTAGCAACGTGGTTCAAAACTTATTTGGAAATGAAAAGGACTTAATTTAGTCAAATTAATTATTTTGAAACAGAAGAGCAAAATTGGAGGAATTGTATATCTGATTTCAAAAATTACCATAAATCTACAGTGACTATTGGAGTAAAGACTGGCAAATAGATCAATGGAACAATATACAGGGAAAAGGAAGACATACACATGATTTATTCATTTATATTAATGCACAAAATCATTTTATTTGGAAGAGGAAAACTTTTTAACAATTGATATTGGAATAACTGAATTTTTTAACAGGAAAAAATGATCCTTGACCTTGCATTCTATATCACAGACATAAAGATAAGTTATAGAATCACAAACTTTCTAGAAAAAGCACTAGGGAACAACTTCATGACCGAAAGTGGGTAAGATCTACATCTATTGACAAATGTAAAAAGCACTATATTTTAGATAAAATAGAGTTCATCAAATTTAAATGTTCTATTTAAGAAAAAAACTATAAAGAAAATTAGCAAGCAAGTACTGGACTGAGGAAGCTAGTACCTATATCTGAAAAATGCTTTTTTTCAAAACACTTGAATAAATCAACAATAATAATCAACATAACACATTAAAATAAGAAAATAATAAACAGATCCTTTCTTAAATAAGTGAATAAAAAACACATGGAGAAGTATTCAAATTCATTAGTCATAATGGAAATGAAAATTAAAACCAAATGAAATGCTAACAGACACTGACTAGTATACTTAAAATGAAAAATACACACAATGCCAAATATTTCTGAGGATAAAAATAGTACTGAAATTTACAAATTGCTGGTGAGAGTGAAAAATGGTAATTTTGGTAAACTATTTGGTAGTTATTTATAGAATTAAATCCACATAGAGCCTGTGATATAATAGTTAATATTGTGTTTACCCATGAGAAATAAGAACATGTGTACAAAAAATGTATTTACCATGATCAAGGCAGTCTTAAATATAAAAGTCCCAAATTGAAACAATCTAAATGTCCATTGAAAGGGGAATGAGTTAAGAAAATTATGAAAATACTCATAATGGATACTATTCATCCATTTGATTAACAAACTATTGATATTTGCCAATTTGAATAAATCTGAAATTAAACAAAAGTAACCAGGAAATCCACTTGTGCAAACATGCACAAACATACCCCATACAGGTTAGCATTTTATAAGTTCTCTAATATAAAGATAAACAATAGGTAAAACTAAGCCAGGGTGAGAGAAATAATAGTGGTTAGTTATGGGTGGGAGAGATTAGTACTATAAAAGAGAAATTTTCTAGGGAGATGAGAATGTTTTACATCTTACATCAGGTAGTTTTAGAATGGACATATATGATTGTCAAACCTTATAATTATCAAGTACTAAGAATTTTACATTCTATTATAAGGAGTTAAACCTCCATGAGGAATAAAGTTTTTATGGCTTTTCCATTAAACAACTTATTTAAAATTCTAATACTGATATTTAACCTCCTCTTTCTCTATATTCATCATTGGCACTTCTCTCCTCCATATGTATTATATGCACTTTCTTATTCATCTTCTGTCCTCCATGAAGTGTCTGTTCACTCCATTAAGTTAGGTAACTTAGTCTAATTTGTTCACTATTATTCCTGCAAGTCTAGAACATTACCTGACACACAGAAGTATATGTTAGAAATTGTCTGTTGAGTAAATTAATGGGTGCTAAATTGAAATATATTAGACTATATTAATTATAATGTTATCACAATGTAGCCCCATAAACAGGAGAATCAGGTGATGCCTAGATCAAGTATCCAGTTATTCACTTTTCAGTGGCACATACAGAATTGTGTATATTGCCTTTTCATTTCCTGATATAAATGCCTGTAATTTGAAAGCAACATTTTTCTTAATGGCATAACTACACAAACATTTATCTGACAGTGATCCTTCCTTGAAGACATAGATTAAACTTATGGGGTCAATTAAGGAAAATAAGTTTGATCATCCCATTTTATATTGAATAAAATAACAATTACCATTAACATTTAATTGTTCAAATGAAGAATTTGTAAGTGCCATTGTGAAATTTGCCTAAGGTCCTAGAGAAATTCAGTGATTAGCATTTAGAAGAATTGAAAGTTCAAATGACAGAGGTTGGTGGGTATTTCTAGCAATTGTTTTCTTCTTAAAGTTTTCCTTTCTTATAAGTGAACATGATAGGACTTCAAGCCCATAAGAGAGAAAATAATAGTACATTTTAACTTTTACAGAAATATGGATACAATTCAACATACCACTAATAGATTCCTTGACAGCAAATCACAAACTTCCCTTACAAAAATCAGCTTCAATTCTGCAATGTTTACCACTGTTAATATGTGATGATTTCCTATCTTTCCTTTTTGTATAAAAATAAACATAAGTTTAAACATACAGCTTTTTGCATAGTGATTATCTTTGTAGTTCATTTTTCACCCAACAAAATTTGACATTTTGTTTTGAAATTTTCCTTTTTATTTATTCATTCATACTCTAAGAAATACTATGATGCGATATACTATATGTATGTGTATATATATATATATATATATATATATATATACACACACACATACACACACACATACATACATATATACACACACATTCAACTTTATGTTCAACCTAGGATTCAAAGTAAACCTCAAGATCAAATGTTTTCCTCTTTTTTCTGATTAAATTTTATGACATATAGGGAAGAGTAAGAATGAATATTGACAACCCTGGATTATAAAATATGCTGATTCCTCAAGGGGAATCATGAATTGCTTCCTCCAAATCTCTTCTCTTATGAGTGATAATTCTATTGATGTTACAAATCTAACTAATAAACATTGTCAGTGATACTGTATTAATAAAAGGAAGAGTGCACCCACAGGCTGTCCTTATTGAGGACACAAACAAAGCCACACTTCATGCACACATAGTAACAAGATTTTAAAATAATAATGGAGTGGGAGAGCCTAAGAGGCTTGGCTTTGTAAAGTAAGCTTCTTTATGTGATGAATCTGTACTTTGATTAGGGGTTTCTGATGTCATAGTTCTTCTCAAAGAAATAATTTTAATAAAATTTTCTGTACAGCACATCTATTTAAATCTTTGCAGTTATATTACTAGATTATTCTTCTTGCATCTTTAAATCTTAGAGTTCTTAGACCTCTCTTCATCCAATGATCTAGTATTCTGTGCAATCTCAACCATCTACATACATGTACATACCAAGGACTTTGTTAAAATCAAAAATTATAACATCTCCAAACTCTCAATTTGGTACATCTCACTTTCTACTATTTCACAGCTTCTATGTTGATTTCAACAAGTTTCAATCAATATAGTCCTTTTAATTTGTTCACTCACTTTATTATATGGTTCCATGACACCATTTCTCCTCTCCATACCCAGCATAGTTTATTCAAATTCATGATAAATAATAAAAAATCATTCTTTCTCACATATCTTAAACTCCCTTGCCTCTTTCTTTGTTCGTATTCCTCAAACTCCTCTCATGGCAAAATTAAAACACTAGAAAAATTGAACTTGTCTTCCTACAGCTGAACATAGCTAGGGAGAGATCTAGGACTTCTGATCTCACTGTAAATTCATGCTCATTAATATCCAGTGTCCTTAGTGCTGCCAAGTATTTCCCGTACCCCTTTTTTACTCTATTTTCTTGCAACTCTCTGAAATTAATATTTCATATTTTCCTCTCTTCTTAAAACACCTAAGTACTCCTCCCTCATCATCATTTTCAGCTGATGACTTTACTTGGTGTGACCAAAAATGAATTTCCACACACTCCACACCAAATCACCCACCTGACTACATCTATGCCTATATGATCCCTAAAATAGAAAGACTTCTTTTTCACATATTTTCCTACATCAATGTTTATAATTATATACACAAGCAAAAATATATATACATACACATATATTTATATTTACACATTATGTATGTATAATATTCCAAAAGACTCTTAACTCTAGATTTATTTATCCTCATCAGCATCTCTACTTGAATGTACTAATGTCTTGTAATATACAAAAGTGAGGTTGATCTTACCATTAAATGCAATCATTCTGTCATTCCCCCACCTTAATTTATGACAACTTTCTCCTTTTAAATTGCTTAAATTAAAAAGCTTGCAATAAATTTTGATTTGCCTACTTTTCTCCCAGTCTCACGATTTTTGAGGAATCTTGGCATTATTGGATAAATTATGTGTCCACTCACCCCCAAAAAGACATATTGATGTCTTTATTCATACTACCTCACAATGTGACTTTATGTAGAGATAGTTGTTCCAGTTTTAATTAGTTAAAATGAGGTCACACTGAAAGGGGGTTGTCCCTTAATACCATATGACTAATGTCCTTTTAAGAAGATAGCTATATGAAGACAAAGAGAAACACCAGGAAATTAACATATGTTTATGATGGCAGAGATTAGAGTTATATAATTGCAAACCCGGGGATACCAAAGATTGTTGGCAAACCTGAAGAGGCAAGGATGAAGCAGTCTACTGGTTAAGTCTGCTGGTTGAAGAAGTAGCATAGATTTGTTGACACTTTGGTTTTGGAATCTGGCATTCAGTATATGGGTCAATAAATTCTGTTGTTTGAACCCTCCCATGTTGTGATACTGTCTTACAGAAGCTCTAGGAGACTTTTACAGCTGGTATACCTACCTTTCAAATATATTCATTGTCCAATCACCATCCCTCATATCCATTGCTACCTCCATATTCTAATATATTTATATGAACTTGGTTAATAATATATTAATGGAAAATGTTCACACATGCATGAACTCAATGATTTTGTTTTCAACTTTTAACTGACATGTGATATTTCTCCTTATTTGTAGGTATAGTAGTATAATTCAAATTTCAATTGAAATAAATATTCTCCATATATGGAATAATGTGGTGGAAGATTATTATATTCACCAATAAAAGACTTGATAGTGAGAGGTGATTTGCTGAACAGGAGAGAGAAAGTGATTTTTTGGAAAGTGGCAAAGTCAGATAATTGACATTCAGGTAGTGATTCAATATTTTATACCCAGTAGGGTGACATAATTCTGAAGAGACATCAATAGTATTTATTCTCAACATATTATAAAGTCTTTTCACACCTATATTTCTCATAATACTTAAAACTTTGCTCATTCTTTTTTCTTCTCTCTGCACTACTTTCTTCACAATGGTTTCAACTATTTTGGAATATATAATATAATACATTCAATTTGACTTAAAATAAAGTTATAGCAAAAAAACTACTGTAGGGAAAATTCAAGGTCACAATTCAAAGCATTTTGAAATATGCAAATAATGTGCTAAGTGCATTAAAGAGCAACAAAACATGCTATTTGTTCATCCCATTTACATGGTATGCCTACTCAAGTGTGTTTTACATGATCTATTTTGACTAGTAACAGTTCACCTTAGAAAGTGATTATGTCTTTGCCTTAAAGCCTAATGGTAAGACCTATTTCTTAAAAGTTATTTATATATTGTGTTTTTGGTGAAAATTCTTTGTGCTACTACCTTATATTCTTGCAGAAACACTAAACTGGAAAGTAGTGTACATTTTTCAAAGTTCTTAAGCAAAATAATTAACTGACCAATTAATTGACCAGTCATTATCTGTGCTGTTTTGTTCACTATGGTTCACATCACATGACATTAAACAGTGCTTTTTTCTGACAAGGTTTCGTATCACATTTGTACCCTCTAAAAGTCTTCAGGTATCTTAGGATATTTGTGGTCTAGTCAATAGATGTCTTTTTCAGCAAATACTGCAGACTCTTTAGGGAAGAACTAGAGCAGATTTCAGTTTATTTTCACTTGTTTAAGAAAAGTTCAATAACAGTGAATATAAGAAGGATCATAGGTATCAAGGCTTTGAATTGATTAAGCTCTACTTATGCAAGAAAACACATTAGTTAATTTGAGTGAGAGAGAGCACTGTCTCCAGTCCCATGTTCCATTAGAAAACCCACACTTATTGATTGATTTGTCAGATTTAGCAAATAAAACTACAGGGTGCCAAGGCAAATTTCAAATTCAGATAATCAAATAGTGGCACATGCAATATTTTGGTCTTGTAACATGTCAATAGTATGTTTTCTTTTTTAAATTTTTTTATTATGTTTTTTATATTTAAATGTATTTAGTTTGATTCATTATACACAAATGGAGTACAGCTGTTATTTCTCTGGGTGTACACAAAGTAGGGTCACACAATCGGTGCATTCATACATGTACACAGGGAAATGATGTCTGTCACACATTCTGTTATTATTCTTACCCCCAACCCCGACCCCACCCCTCCCTTCCCTCTATGCTATCTATCCTTCCTCCATTCTTGCCACCCTTCCCCCCCGCATTATGCATCATCATTCACTTAGCAGAGAGATCATTCAACCCTTGGATTTCTGGGATTGGCTAATCTCCTTAGCATAACAGTCTCCAGGATCATCCATTTACCTGCAAATGTCATAATTTTATTCTTCTTTATGGCTGAGTAATATTGCATTGTGTATATATACCACAGTTTCTTTATCCATTCATCTATTAAAGGGCATCTAGGTTGGTTCCACAATCTAGCTATTGTGAATAGGGCAGCTATGGACATTGATGTGGCTGCATCACTGTAGTAATCTGATTTTAAGTCCTTTGGGTATAGGCCAAGGAGTGGGAGAGCTGGGTCAAATGGTGGATCCATTCCAAGTTTTCTAAGGAATCTCCACACTGCTTTCCAGAGTGACTGCACCAACTTACAACCCCACCAGCAATGTATTATCGTACCCTTTTCCCCACATCTTCGCCAACACCTGTTGTTGCCTGTGTTCTTAATAAAAGACATTCTAATTGGGGTAAGATGAAATCTTAAGGTGCTTTTGATTTGCATTTCTCTTATAACTAGGGATGTTGAACATTTTTTCATAAATCTGTTGATTACTTGAAGATCGTCCTCTGTAAAGTGCCTGTTCATTTCTTTGGCCCATTTATTGATTGGGTTATTAGTATTCTTGGTGTAAAGATTTTTGAGTACTTTGTAGATTCTGGAGATTAGTGCTCTATCTGAAGTGTGTGTGGCAAAGATTTTCTCCCACTCTGAAGACTCTCTCTTCACATTGCTGATTGTTTCCTTTGCTGAGAAAAAGCTTTTTAGTTTGACTCTATCCCAATCATTGATTTGCGCTTTTATTTCTTGCACTTTGGGAGTCATGTTAAGGAAATCTGGTCCTAGGCCAACATGATGAAAATTTGGACCTATTTTCTCCTCTATTATGTGCAGGGTCTCTGGTCTAATTCCTAGGCCCTTGATCCATTTTGAGTTGAGTTTTGTACAAGGTGAGAGATATAGGTTTAGTTTCATTTTGCTGCATATGGATTTCAAATTTTCCCAGCACCATTTGTTGAGAGGCTATCTTTTCTCCATTGTATGGTTTTGGCTCCTTTGTCAAGTATGAGATAACTGTATTTATGTGGGTTTGTCTCTGTGTCCTCTATTCTGTACCATTGATTTATCTGTCTATTTTGGTGCCAATACCATGCTGTTTTTGTTACTATTGCTCTGTAGTATAGTTGAAGGCTTTGTTCTTCCTGCTAAGAATTGTTTTTTCTATTCTGGGTCTCTTATTCCTCCAAATGAATTTCATGATTGCTTGCTCTAATTCTATGAGGACCATCATTGGGATTTTAATTGGAATTGCATTGAATTTGTATAGTGCTTTTGGTAGTAGGGCCATTTTTACAATATTAATTCTGCCTATCCAAGAACATGGGAGATCTTTCCATCTTCTCAGAACTTCTTTAATTTCATTCTTTAGTGTTCTGTAGTTCTCATTGTAGAGGTCTTTCACCTCTTTTATTAGATTGATTCCCAAGTATTTTATTATTCTTGAGGCTATGTGAATGGTATAGTTTTCCTAATTTCTCTCTCAGAGGATGCATCAATTACAAATAAAAATGCATTAGATTTATGAGCATTAATTTTATATCCTGCTACTCTACTAAATTGGTTTATGAGTTCCAGAAGTTTTCTGGTGGAATTCTTAGGGTCTTCTAAATAGAGAATCATGTTGTCAGCAAATAGGGATAGTTTGAGTTCTTCTTTTCCTGTTTGTACTCCTCCAATTTCTTTGGTCTGTCTAATTGCTCCAGCTAGAGTTTCAAGGACAATGTTGAACAGAAGTGGAGAAAGAGGGCATCCCTGCCTTTTTCCAGATCTCAGGGGTAATGCTTTCAATTTTTCTCTATTTAGAATGATGTTAGCTGTGGGCTTAGCATAGATAGCCTTTGCAATGTTAAGAAACGTTCCTACTATCCCTATTTTTTCCAGTGTTTTGAGCATGAAGGGGTACTGTATTTTATCAAATGCTTTCTCTGCATCTATTGAAATAATTATGTGGTTCTTGACTTTAAGTCTGTTGATGTGGTGAATTACATTTATTGATTTGGGAATATTGAACCGACCTTGCATCCCCAGAATGAAACCCACTTGATCATGGTGCGCTATCCTTTTAATATGCTTTTGTATGCGATTAGCTAAAATTTTGTTAAGAATTTTTGCATCTATGTTTATTAGGGATATTGGTCTGAAATTTTCTTTCCTTGATGTGTCCTTCTCTGGTTTTGGTATCAGGGTGATATTAGCTTCGTAGAATGAGTTTGGATGGGTTCCCTCCTTCTCTATTTCATGAAATACTTTGAGGAGTATTGGAATGAGCTCTTCTTTGAAGGTCTTGTAGAACTCGGCTGTGAATCCATCTGTTCCTGGACTTTTCTTTGTTGGTAGGCTTTTGATGACTTCTTCTATTTCCTTGCTTGAAATTGATCTATTTAATTTTTGTATGTCCTCTAGATTCAGTTTGGGTGGCTCATATGCCTCTAAGAACCTTTTGATGTCTTCCAGGTTTTCTATTTTGTTGGAGTATAGATTTTCAAAATAGCTTCTAATTATGTTTTGTATTTCAATTGTGTCTGTTGTAATATTTCCATTTTCATCACGAATTTCTGTAATTTGGATTTTCTCTCTCCTTCGCTTTGTTAGCGAGGCTAAGGGTCTATCAATTTTGTTTATTTTTTCAAAGAACCAACTTTTTGTTTTGTCAATTTTTTGAATTGTTTTTTTTTGTTTCAATTTCATTGATTTCAGCTCTGATTTTAATTTTTTCCTGTCTTCTACTAATTTTGATGATGATCTGTTTCTCTTTTTCTAGGGCTTTGAGATGTAATGTGAGGTCACTGATTTGTTGACTTTTCATTCTTTTGTTGAATGTACTCCATGCAATGAATTTTCATCTTAGCACTGCTTTCATAGTATCCCAGAGATTCTGATATGTTGTATCTTTGTTCTCGTTGAACTCTAAGAATCTTTTAATTTCCCCCCTAATGTCTTCTGTTATCCATGCATCATTCAATAGCATATTATTTAATCTCCAGGTGTTGGAGTAGTTTCTGTTTTTTTTTACTTTATCATTGATTTCTAATTTCATTCCATTATGATCTAATAGAATACAAGGTAGTATCTCTATGTTTTTGTATTTGCTAAGAGTAGCTTTGTAGCATAACGTATGGTCTATTTTAGAAAAGGAGCCATGAGCTGCTGAGAGGAAAGTGTATTCACTTTTTGATGGATGGAATATTCTATATATGCCTGTTAAGTCTAAATTAGCAATTGTGTCATTGAGTTCTATGGTTTCTTTGTTCAACTTTTGCTTGGATGATCTGTCCAGTGGTGAGAGAGAAGTGTTAAAGTCCCCCAGTATTATTGTGTTTTGGTCTATTTGGTTCCTGGAATTGAGAAGGATCTGATTGATGTACATGGATGTGCCATTGTTTGGTGCATAAATATTTATGATTCTTATATCTTGCTGATTTATGCTTCCCTCAAGTAGTATGAAATGTCCTTCTTTATCCCTTCTGAATAACTTTGGCTTGAAGTCTGCTTTATCTGAAATGAGGATGTAAACTCCTGCTTTTTTACTAAGTCCATGTGCATGGTATGTTTTTTCCCAACCTTTCACCTTAAGTCTCTGGGAATGTTTTTCTATGAGATGTGTCTCTTGAAGGCAGCATATTGTTGGGTCTTTCTTTTTAATCCAATCTGCCAGTCTATGTCTTTTGATTGATGAGTTTAGGCCATTTACATTTAGGGTTATTATTGAGATATGACTTGCATTCCTGGTCATTTCAACTTATTTTTGGATTTTAATCTTACTTGGTTTTTCCTTTAATTGGCTGTTCCTTTAGGGTAGTTCCTCCCTTTGCTGACTTACACTGTTGTTTCTCAAATCTTCCTCTTGGAATATTTTGCTGAGTATTTTCTGTAGGGCAGGCTTTCTATTTGTGAATTATTTTAGCTTGTTTTTATCATGGAAGGATTTTATTTTATCTTCAAATCTGAAGGTAAGTTTTGCTGTGTATAAGATTCTTGGTTGGCATCCATTTTCTTTCAATGCTTGGAATATGTTGTGCCAGGCCCTTCTTGCTTTTAGAGCTGAGAAATCTGCTGATATTTGTATTGGTTTCCCCCTATATGTAATCTGATGTTTCTCTCTTGCAGCCTTTAAAATTCTATCTTTGTTTTGCATGTTAGGTATTTTCATTTTAATGTGCCTGGGTGTGGATCTGTTGTGACTTTGTGCATTTGGTGTCCTATAAGCCTCTTGAATTTGATTTTCCATTTCATTCATCAGATTTGGGAAATTTTCTGATATTATTTCATTGAACAGATTATTCATTCCTTTGCTTTGTGTCTATGTGACTTCCTCAATCCCAATAACTCTTAAATTTGCTCTTTTCATGATGTCCCATAACTCTTTGAGGTTCTCTTCATGATTGCATACCATCCTCTCTGTCTCGTTGTGTTTATTTTCAAGATTAAATATTTTGTCTTCATTGTCTGAAGTTCTGTCTTCCAAGTGATTTAGTCTGTTGTTTAAGCTTTCTATTGAGTTTTTAATTTGGTTTATTGTAACCTTCGTTTCAAGGATTTCTGTTTGGTTTTTTTCAGAATCTCTATCTCTTTATTGAAATGATCTTTTGCTTCCTGTAGTTGCTCTTTTAGCACTGCTTGCATTTGCTCTCTTGACTCCTCGTTTGCTTCTCACATTTTAATTATGTACAACTCTTTCTGACAATGCTTCTGTATGTTGTCACTGGGTACTTTTGGTATAGTATCTGGGTTTGTTTTGGACGTTTTCTTCCCGTGTTTTCTCATGTTGCTAGTGTATCTTCCCCTCTAGTAGTGGGAATCCTAGGTATTGCAGTTTCCCCTTAAAGATTTATAGGGGTCCTGCCTATTTTCAATACCTCCCCTTGAATTGAGAGATCAATATTGGCAGCATACCATATAAACAATATGTGTCCTTAATCTAAATAGACCCTATTAAGATATTAACAGTGCTTTCTTAATAAACAGAGATGAGTTCAAATTATTATCTACAGCATAACCAGTAAGTTTGAAATAAGGACTGCAATTCCTAATGTTGGACAGGGAGAATGAGGAGGGGTATTGGACAAAACACTAATGAAATAAGAAATGAGTCTATAAATATACTATGTCTTATGAATAGTGGAAGTGGAATTGAAAGAAATAGGTTGTTAGTTTGAGGACAAAGAGATTCTCCAAGGAAAACGATATATAAGGGGGAGATAGAGTGATAAGCATAATACTAAAAGTAGAAAGTAGGAATATAGTGGATATATTAGGAATAATCATAGTATTACAATTAATTTAGAAAACACTCTGTGATAAAAATATACTGCACAGTTCAAACCTCTTATTTTTCATTGACCTGATGTTTGAGAGGTGCTTGATCAAGCGGTGACCCAAGAAGGTTGCTTCTGCCTCCAGGTTGGAAATGATGAATGTCTCTGGGCAGAGGAGGCCTGGTGTTGATAGATGATTCGATGAAGCACAGTTGCTAGACACCAGGCCAGGGTGTGGGCCTGGGCACTAGACCTAGCTGGGGTGGGGGCGCAGAACTGTAGGCAGTGGCGGGTGATTGCTCTCTCCCAGGGACACTGTAGGATGGCACTGAAGGGCGTAAGATCCCCACTGGAACTGGGAATTCCAGCCATCTCAGGCCGGAGCTCTCCAGGAGCCGCTGCAAAATGGCGCTGGAAGACCAGCGCTCCACCAAGATGAAATCTTAAGGTGGTTTTGATTTCCATTTCTCTTATAACTAGGGATGTTGAACATTTTCATAAATCTGTTGATTGCTTGTAGATCTTCTTCTGTAAAGTGTCTGTTCATTTCCTTGGCCCATTTATTGACTGGGATATTAGTGTTCTTGGTATAAAGATTTTTGAGTACTTTGTAGATTCTGGAGATTAGTGCCCTATCTGAAGTGTGTGTGACAAAGATTTTCTCCCACTCTGAAGGCTTTCTCTTCACATTGCTGATTGTTTCCTTTGCTGAGAAAAAGCTTTTTAGTTTGAATCTATCCCAATCATTGATTCCTGCTTTTATGTCTTGCACTTTGGGAGTCACATTAAGGCAATCTGGTCCTAGGCCAACATGATGGAGATTTGGACCTATTTTCTCTTCTATTAGGTACAGGGTCTCTGGTCTAATTCCTTGGTCCTTGATCCATTTTTGAGAGATATGGGTTTAGTTTCATTTTGCTGCATATGGATTTCCAATTTTCCCAGAACCATTTGTTGAAGAGGCTTCTTTTCTCCATTGTATGTTTTTGGCTCCATTGTCAAGTATAAGATATCTGTATTTATGTGGGTCTGTCTCTGTGTCCTCTATTCTGTACCATTGATCTACCTGTCTATTTTGGTGGCAATACCATGCTGTTTTTGTTACTATTGCTCTGTAATATAGTTGAAGTTCCAGTATTGTGATACCACCTGCTTCACTGTTCTTGCTAAGAATTGCTTTAGCTATTCTGGGTCTCTTATTCCTCCAAATGAATTTAAGTGATACATCCTCTGAGAGAGAATTTAGGAAAACTATACCATTCACAATAGCCTCAAAAAAAAAAAAAAACTTGGGAATCAATCTAACAAAAGAGGTGAAAGACTTGTACAATGAGAACTACAGAACACTAAAGAAAGAATTTAAAGAAAGTCTGAGAAGATGGAAAGATTTCCCATGTTCTTGGACAGACAGAATTAATATTGTAAAAATGGCCCTACTACCAAAAGCACTATACAAATTCAATGCAATTCCAATTAAAATCCCAATGACGGACCTCATAGAAATAGAGCAAGCTATAGTATGTTTTTTAAAAAGTGGTACTTGCTTGAAAATAAAATTTAACTACATATTTTACATTTTATCTGAGAAGTCTATCACTAAAGGAAAGTATACCTATTGAAGAATCACATTCCATTTCACTAGGAGCTGCCAAGACACCTGAATTATTCTTTATGTCATTTCCATGAGGTACATGATCCCTAACATGGGTTCTGTACTATGCAATTTATGGATGATAAATTCACAGGTACTTTTCAATCACATACTAAGTATTGAGCACTAAGGACACAGAATGAATAAAGTCTACTCCCTACCCTGGCCGAACTCACCCTCAGGAGAAGAGGTGGACGTGCTAACAAATTCTTCCAAATCAGTGTATTTGGAATAGCAGCATTAACAGATTCTGAGGAAGCATGAATGAATAAAGAATCTCATAACAAATTATTTTTGAAACCCTAACTAAGATTCTCTGAGTTTATTACAGTCAGTAATAATAAAAGAAACAATGTATATGACTTTTCTGTGAATGATATGCACATCTAATTGTTAAATCACCTCTTTGCATCTTTAAATACTAGGATATTGCTGGAAAGCCCAGGCCCTTGGCTGAAGAAAATGACATTCTCCTGTGTTAAAGACAGATGGTTTGGGCCTCTTTAATCCATGCAATCTATCTAAATATATCTTTATTCTCTGTGTCTATGCACACTGCTGGTTTATGGTCCTTAGTTGGAATGTTAGCCAAGTCATTTTGTGCAGAAAAGGAACTGCGTAGGCTAAAGTTTGGATGAGCTCACTAGAAATTACTTTCTATTTTGGGTCTCTAAGCGAGTGTGGTTTGGGGATCATAAAATAAGATGGCTTTGTCTTTGGTCACAGTTTGTATAGGTTTTACATACAGAGAAAATGAGAAGGTTTGTAGACAATAGCTGTAGAGAAATAAAATAGAGAACAGCTGTGAATGAAGTTTATTGAAATTGCTTTTACTGACCAGAAGATAGAAAAACCTTAACTAGTTAAGTCCTGCTTAAACAGGAAAATATACTGTTTATTATTTATCACAGTATTTTTATTTACATTTATCATATTTGACATTAGATAAGTAAAGATTTAAGAAGATAATCTATAGAATACTGTTGTTCTGAAAAACAGTAAAGAACTCTAAAACTGTAGCAATGTGCACATTTAAGTTCAGTTGCTTAATTTTTGTTTGCAGTTACATGAAACATATTGAGTAATCGATAATTGATATTTGTAAAGTTTCTGAGTTGGGGAACAAGGTTGCATCATTTTCACTGAGCTAAGTTAATAGTTATTAGATTCAAAATAAGCTTTATCATAATTTATTTTACGAAATGAAAACATTGCTATATGAATCAGTCTCTGTGTATGTATGTGTGTGTTCTCTCTCTCTGTGTGTGTGTGTGTGTGTGTTCTATATAATTCTCCTTGCTAAGGTATTTGCATCACAAAGAACTTATGTCAATTTTGAAGTGGTCACTAAAGTCAATTTAGCATCTCCTTCCACCCAAAATGTAGAATATATTCCTTTACAGACAGGTGCTTGCAAGCATTCTGATTCCACATTGCCAGGAAGCATTCAATATCTGTGAACAGGTAACAGTGTCCCTTGAAGGAATAACAATTCATTGAACCACATCCCAAATCCATATATGTATATGTCAAGGTCTCCAAAGTCAATCTCCTTGTTATTGTGATTCAGAAATCAAATTCCAATTTTTATGCACTTGGGATCAATGTAATTGATACAATTAATTATATCACCTGATTCCAAATAAAAGTGACTGTGCTCATATGAGTGCATATGTGCTTATTTAAAGGAACAGCTCTTTGGGAGACTCTAAAATTAACCTATCTTTGTGGTCATACACTGACATTCTTTCTGGTACTTTTCTTCACAATGGATCATATCTATTTTTATTTTATGAACATAGGAATGAAGATGTATGGTCAAATATACCAAATGGCAAGAAAAAATTTAAAGATTTAACTTCAGGGATATAGCCCAAAATTTAGTTTTAAAATTATGTCTAATATTACAATATGTTTAGTATTTTAATTTATATAAGCAAATTAATTCAACAAATGTTTTTCTAATGCCTACTGAAGTGCTAAGCATATTGTAGAATCAAAACTTTGAACAAAATAGACAAAGATCATTTAGTTAATGTAGACAATATTACAGGTGGTAAATCACCAAACTCGTGGTCAGTCCTCTAAAATATTTTTTATTTATAGAATAATCAAATATTTGGAAAACACAATTTATAAAAGTATCTGAGTTCCTATTATATGCTTAGAATTGACCAGATGATACAGAATAATTATTCCTATAATATATAAGAAAGTATTAGAGTATACAAAAATAAAATCACCTAGATCCTTTTGAAGAATTGAAGTTTATTAATTTTAGTATGTACTATGTAAAGCTGCTTTTTAAGTGGCATCTGTACAGGGATTCTTAGTTTAACCCAATTGCTTCCCTAACTCCTGTTCCATCTGACTCTTTACTCCAATGGTGATAGTTTGCCTATATTTAATAGTAAATAAAGCCATACAATAGTGGAGAAGTTAAGTTTCAGTTGTAATTAAGCAAGAGCAAGGAGTCGGTATAGATTAAAAACATGGAAATGATGAAATAATCAGCTTGGGGAAGCTACTGAAAGAGTAGATGTGGAGATCTCTGACTATAAAGAAATAAATCACTGATGCATTTCATTTCACAGTTTTTGAAAAAGAGATATGGAAACATTAAATGCAGCAGATTACATTCATGTATTTATAAGGTGAATATATGTTGGGAAAGGCAAAAACATTACTTTTTGAGGATTTAAAGACTGAAGCAGAAATTTAATGTTATTCTGCAATAGTTTCCTAGAATTCAACTTCAAGAATGAATAGTTTTTCAAGAAGAATTTAAGAAGAATGGAGAATTCTACTAAACATGCCTGATCAAATTACATAGGTATAAAAATATGTGGCATGTTCGGGGTAGTGGGAATACCTCATTTGATGTGAACCCTGGTATGAACAGAGGAATAGTTTAGAATAAAACTGGAAAGCTATGGTTGAGCATTATATTATAAAGGACCTTGAAATTAAAACTTTGATATATGAAAAGGAAATTCGAAACTATTGCCAAATACAATATATAAAGTTGCCTCTACAATGCTGGAATTTTTTCAAGGTTTTTGGGTTTGTGATGAATATTGAATTTCCTTGTAATATAAAACTAGATCCAACATATACAACTGATCTTTGACCAAAGAACAAATGCAAATAAATGAATAAAGGATGATCTTTTTGACAAATCACACTGATACAATTGGACATCCATATCAATGGGCAAAAAGCAAATCTAGAACATAACTCCACACTTTTCACACATACACGAATTTACTCACAATGAACCATAGATCTAAATTTAAAATGTGAAACAATAAAACTCCTAGAAGATGTAATAGGTGATCTTTGGTATGGATAGATACTATAATAAAGGCATGATCCATGAAAGGGAAAACAGATAAGTGAGACTTTATTAAAATTTAAAACTTCTGCTCTATGAAAGACACTGTCAGGAGAATGAGATAGTCCACTGATGCTCATCAACAATAAATAAATGAAGAAATTTTTTAAAGTCTAGGCAACCTTAGGTTTAGTAATGACATTTTAGAAACCACACCAAAAGTAAAATCTATGAAAAGAAAAAAAAAACTGATATGTGGGACTTCATAGAAAATGAAAACTTCTTTACATAAGAAACTATAAAAATAATAAAAAGAAAAACTATGTTTGTAAAACATATATCTAATAAAGGACTGATATTCAAAATTCTAAGACTTCTTTAAACTATGAGAAATTATTCAACCTGATTAAAAAATAACTAAAGCATCTGAACAGACACTTCACCAAAAAATAGATGACCAATAAACATATGAAAAGGTGTTCCTCATATTATGTCACTAGGCAATTGCAAGTTACAACAAATCCTGCACTTAGCAGAATGGACAAAAATCAGAAAACAGGCAATACCAAGGACTGGTGAGGATATGGTGCAAGAGGATCATGTTACTCACAGATACCAAGAATAAAAATTGTTATAGCCACTTTGGAAGAGAGCTTTAAAACTTCATGAATATCTAAATACATTCTTACCTGGGTAGTAGAATTTTTGGTATCTATACAAATGCATTGAAAATATGACCACTCAAAAATCTGCACACAAATAATATATATATAGATACTTTATTAATAATTACCAAAAATTGGAAGCAACCAGGATACCTTCCAATAGGTTGAATGGATACAAAATAGACAGTATGCATACAGTGGAATTTTATTCTGTGATATGAGAAAATAAATTATCAAATAATCTGGAGGCTGAGACAAGAAGATTGCAAGTTCAAAGTCAGCCTCAGCAATTTAGCGAGGTGCTAAGAAACTCAGTGAATATAACAAAGACCCTGTCTCTAAATAAAATGAAAAATAGGGCTTGGGATGTGACTCAGTGTTTGAGTGCCCCTGAGTTCAATCTCCAGTACCAAATAATAATAATAATAGATGAATAAATATACATTTCTAAGTAAAAGAATAATAATACCATTATTATTTCCTCCATTTCCTCCATACTGTATGATTCCATATATATTGCATTCTGGAAAAGAAAAAACCATAGAGACAGGAAAAAGATCAAAGCTTACCAAAATTTCTAAGGGAGGGATGAATGGGTGGAGCACAGGACATTCTTAGGTCCTGGAATCTATCCTACATAATACTACAATGATCAATACATGTCATTTTACATTAGTTAAAATCAACAATATGTACAATTAAAAGAATGAGCTCAAATGTAAGCTATGAAGTTTAGTTCACACTAGTATATTAGTAATGTAATAGTAGTGATTTATTAGTGTCAATATTCTTTTATAATCAAATAATAACAGCAATAATAAAAAAGTATCAAAATTGAGCCATCAGTTGTTGCAATTGTACCACACTAATTCAAGATACTAATAATGGTGGAAATGGTGCAGGGACAAAGATATATAGGAACTCTCTACATTTTCCATTCAATTTCCCTATAAACACAGAATTGCTAAAAATACTCTGTTAATTTTAAAATATAGCTCTTTTAAGGGAGCAAAAGGAAAAAAACATGTTAATCGTAAATGATTTATATAATTACATATGAAAACTTATACATAGTATTGTTTATCTTCAAATATCATAAAATGTGAATTATTTTCTTCCACTTTAAGGGAAAAGACAAATGTAGATATCTAAGTGGAACTTAGCAAAGTCCTATCATATATGTATACATTATTTGAGAACAAACTTTGTCCCTATTTGTAGTTGTCTTTTGTATGAAAATACAACCTTTCTTCTATACAATTTGCATCAGCATGAGAACATGAAAAAATAGGTTCTTCTACCAGTTGTACTACCTTAGGCAATTTGCCTAACCTCTCTGAACTTCAGCTTTTTGAACTCTGAAGTGATAAAATTTATCACTCAGGGTTGTTGTGATTTCAAAATGAAATAGTCAAATATTAAAGGCAATCACATATTATCAATTACTGTTATTCCACTTATTGTGTAACCATAAAATCTCCCCTAAATAAGATAAAATAAGATAAATTAACTTTTAATAAAATTTACTTTATACAATCCTGTTTTAAAAGAGAATTGCAAAGATACAAGGAAAAGTGTAAATGTTAAAATTTTTTTTTAAAAAGGCTTCACTAAGGTGACTACTAAAAGTAGCATCCAGACTGTTCATATATGACACTGTAAAGTCTCCTGTTAAATCTATTGTGTGTTTCTTGAATGTCTTTGAAATCTTCCACTATATAATTGGACTTCCCCCTCAATTGCTGCACTGTTTCATTAATAGGCTAAAGTCCATAGACCTTAAAAGTAGGTTAATTCAGTTAGAATATCATGCAGTAATTCAAACTTAGTTAATGCTATTACTGTAACAGTTACTTGGAGGTTTCTTTTTCTAAAAGCAATGACTCTTCCTTTTGGGACTACAGATGTCTAATGGGTAACTAAAAACAGGCTAAAATCATGCCTTCAATTTCCTTTCCTTTTGCTACCATAAACTTTGGGTCAGATGCCTGCTGAACTCCACACATACACATTAATCATTTAGAGTGTGCATCCTAAACTGGAAATCCTCCCTCTTCAAGGATGAAGACACCAAGATAACTAAGATATCTTCCAGATTTGCAAAGATATCTTAAGAGATTATCAACTGCCTGCTTTTGTAATGTACTGTTCCAGATCACTGCAGCAGAACCTAGAAGTGTCCAATTGATGTTCTAAATGGATAAAGAGGCTGGATTACTGACCTTCCTAACTCCATCTTGCCTTTTTGACTTGTTCTTTCTTGGAGTCATTTTCTCCTCTAATCACCTTGGATTCCAGAAACAGTAAGTCTGACTGATCAGTATCTTGGGATAAGAGTCAAAACTACCTCCAAGTAATGACTTTCTTATTGTTTTATTATTCTTACGAGGCTCTGTATGACCAATCCTGAGATAATATCAATCAGGTCACAGCCTAAATTAGACCATCAGATATGCAAGCCCCTTACCCTTGCCTTTGTTCCTTCCCTTTATAACCCCAAAACTCTTGTAAGCACAACAAAGACAGGACCTAGGATGCTGTTACACTGTTCTTTCCCAGTATGGCCATATCAAATAAGTTCCTTTCTTATTTCATCACCATTTTCTCCTTAGTCTTTGGAGCAAGTACCCAGACCTGGTGTACTGGAACCCACCCACCCAGAATCAGGCCTATAGATCGATGTCTTCAATGACACTAATAATGTTTTAAATGTAAAAGCAATGATGAGTTTTTAATTATATATTTTAAAAAGTGTTATGAGTTCATCAATGATGCAAAACAGTCTAGCCCGTAATGCCTGATCACCCAGATAAAAGCCATGACCATACCCAAGTAGCCTCTGTTGTGTTTTGGATGTGTGGTATTCCCCAAAAGCCCATGTGTGAGACAATGCAAGAAGGTTCAGAGGAGAAATGATTGGGTTGTAAGAGTCTTAACCCAATCAGTGAGTGGTAACTGAAGGCAGATGGGGTATGGTTGGAGGGGGTGGACATTAGGGGCGTGGTTTGTGTGTATATATTTTGTATCTGACTACTGGAGTCTCTCTCTGCTTCCTGGTGTAATGTCTTGATCTGCTTCCCTCTGCCACACTGTTCCACCATGATGTCCTGCCTCACTGCAAGCCCTAAGGAATGGAGTCAGCTTCCTTTAAACTGAGACCTTTGAAACCATGAGCCCTGAAACTTTTCCTCCTCTACAATTTTTCTGGTTGGTTCTTTTATTTGCAGTAGACTAAAACAGCTGACTAAAACAACACCTTACAAACAAAAATCATGTGGTATTTCACTGAGGGCATTCTGAAGCCACAACAACCAGTGTTAACATTGATGGTACTCTAGCAGAACTTGTATTCCACCTCTGAATGGATGTAGCAAGATCTAGGCTCCATAGTATTCCAGAGTTCACCTAACTCTTTCCAACCTTCTTCTTTAACATAAGTGTCTAATAAACATAACTTTCTACTCTAAGTTAGAGATTCTCTATTTCCTGCTATATTGTGTCTAGGGAAGATCACAGGCAACCTTAAACTTGCTGTTTCTTTTCTTACTCCTAACCTGTGAATGTATTTTCTCTTAAAATGTCAGACACTTAAAGGACAAAGAACCTGACTTCAGTTACACATTTTTAAGGAGTGGACATTAGTTCCACTTTAAGAATTTTATTATCTAAAAAGGTATATTCAAAAAATACAGAAAGTACCTAGTATCTACCTAAAAATATATCTATAGAAACATACATGATCAATCATAACATCGTTACTTGCAATAGACAAAAGTAGATGTAATGCAAATTTTGATCAACTGATCAAAGGATTTTAAAACTGTGATCTATCCATACAATGGAATATCATTAAGCCATTAAAAAGAATAAAGTATTAATTCATACTGCTACATTGATGAACCTCTATATATTATACCAAGTAAAAGAAACCAGGCAAAAAATGCAGGTTATATGATTCTTTGCCAAGAATAGACAAATCCATAGGGACAGAAAGCAAATAGTGGTTGCTATGTTTTATGGTTTGGAGATGAAGAGTGCTGTGAGTGAGCAATGTCATTAGCATACATCAAACACATTTGTTCCTTTCTGCAATGTCAGGATTTATTGAATAATAGTAAATTCGCAGGCTATACCACTTTCATCAGTGGCAGTTCTCTGAATACCTGTAGGTCACCACATGGCCATAAACCAGGAAAACAAGCTTTTTTGTTCCAATCTTCATTTCTCCTATCTATAACAGTAAAGTCACACATCACAATTTACACAATTATATATGTATATATGTAATATATGTGTAATAAGTGTGTAATATATGTGCACATATATACATATGTATATATATACATATGTGTGTGTGTGTGTGTGAGTGTGTGTGTGTAAATTACAGAAAGGCTAGCAGGAAAGTGTTAAGCCAGCCACAGGGGTTCAGGAGGCTGAACTGAGAGCAGAGAGAGAGAGCAGACACAAATTCAAAGAGTCCTTGTAGGTAGAGTGAAGGAAAGGGACATGGGAAGGAGAGGAGAAGGGGACAAACTGGGGTGGGGGAATCACTGTAGGATCCAGAGGAAGAAATTGTTCAGGGTTCAGACCTGTTAAAATCCAGGAAATTATTCTAGGCCAAGTTCCAGAGGGATAGCACTTTCACTGTCAGCTTGGAGTGGGCCATGTGTGGTTGTCAGGGGCAGGGAAAACTACAGTCTGCTAAAGACTGAGGAAAGTTAGATTTGGAGGTTCATCACTGTGGCATTTTTCCTGGGCAAGTCTCAAGAGGAGCAATCAGTTGACAGCATCAAGGTCCACCAATGTCCTGTCTTGGGTGGTTCCTCCTTTTATGGGTCCTGAGTCAGGAGGTTCCTCATTTGGTGGTCTGGTGTGTTCAATGGCTCTTGGGCCTATTTTTCTGGTATGAATTTGATATGGCCACGTATCCATGTGCTTCTGATTAATTTGATAAGTTCATGGGTGGTCATTCTTATTGGCATAATGAATTTATCAGTTTATGCATTTTGGTTGTGCCAGGCAGGTGATGGTTGTTTACTTGTACAAACAAGGTGTGGAGTCCTTGCACCTCAGCACTTAAAGTCAAAATGAAGTAGCTTATGGCACACTGCTGCTTTACAAAATGGAGTAACTCAGGTTTAGGCACAGCCTGGAAACTGCAGTTCTACAGACATCAAGGAGTAACTTGGAGCAGAGCGCAGACTGCTCTCCATAATGTGTCCCAAAAAATCTTTATTAATGCAGGAATATTCAGAGATGAAATTATTAGATTTTGAGAGCTTTGACCTAAATAGTCCATCATAGTTTGAATGGGCTGATTGAGTGGTAACTGTAGGCATGTGAGGGATGGCTTCAGGAAGTGGGGTACTAGGGCATGTGCCCTGGAACAGTGCACCTTTCCAATGGCCCCTTCATCCATCCCTCTGCTTCCTCAATCCACCATGAGCTGAGCAGCTTTCCTCCTCTATGCCCTCTGCCACAATGTTATGTCTCACCTCTGGCCCAGAGCAATGGAGTCAACTATCTATGGACTGAGACCTCTGAAATCAATAGCCCCAAATAAACTTATTCTCCTCTATTATTATTTTTTTGTCAGGTGTTTTCATCACAGAATTGAAAAAGTTGACTAAAACATTATTTAATGTGGAGCATGGACAGGGGATGATTACAAATTGACATGAAGACTCTTTTTAGGGTAATGAAAACATTATCAAATTAGAAAATAGAGATCATTGCACAACTATGTGAATATGGAAATTACCACTGGATTATGTTCTAAAATAGTGAATTATATAAAACATAAATAACCTACAACAAAAATTAGATCTCAATAAATATATTTTAAAAATATGCCTGTAAAGTTTTTAGTGGCATGATGTTTTGAGGCCATTGATCCTTTTCCCCACATTCTTTGGAGTATCCCACAATGCAATACTTTTTATAAGATGGAGGAAAATATATTTCTTTTTGGAAACAACTGCTATAGCCTTTGGTTCTACCATGTAAGTTCCTCTCTTAGAACCTTTTCTCTGAATATGAGCTTTCTTAGCAAAGGCCTATTACTTGTAGCAAAGAAAGTGTCATGTGTTACTATGTGGGACACTAAGTAGTATTTAGAACCATTAATTCAGCTATCAGAGTTGGAAAATCCAAACACTACTTCAGGGGTAGCTTCTTTGGGAAGTATTGATAGCTTCTCCATGGCATCTTCAACATATAAAATCCTTGCATTATTTTATTTCTCTTCCCCTTCTCATCTTTCACTTTGCATTGTCCTTGTCCCAGACTTATGATCTTAGCCTTGTAAGTGGTCCTTGTTGTCTGGACTTAACTTGTAGAGCTATTCAGTGTTATACATATTATTGATCTCTGTTGTAGAATGATCATAATGGGGATAGAAACAATTACTTCAGAGGACTAAATCCCTTTATCTTGCCCTATGAGTCAGAAAAGGCTAAGAGGCAATAGTAGGCAATGAAGACTCTTAAAGGAGATGGACATCTCAATGGAATCCTAGGTCAAGTTAGTCAAAATAAACATACCATACAACCAAAGATCAAAAGCTCATGGAGAAATTCATTATATGACTATATGATGAAAAGAAATGCAATAGATAAAGCACTTTCTGAATGATCATTATATTAGTGGAAGAAACAAACTTGCAAGTAAATAATGAAAATTAGTTGGGAGGAACAGCACTAAAGAGGATATACAGGGTACTGTGGAAGTATATCTAAAAGAATACTTACTGTAGACTGGAGAAGCCATGGGAGACTTCCCAGTGGCAAATGCCATCTAAACTGTAGCTAGTGAAAGAATTGAATTTACATAGGCAAGGAAGATGGGAAATCTTATTCCTGAGGAAAAATCAATGTATAGGCTTAAATATTATGGAGTGCATGGAACTAATGGGGTATGATAAATATGGTATCTTTCTTCTGATTGGAGCATGGAGAGCAAAGAGAAAAAGTGGCAAGAGATGAGGCCAGAGAAGTTGCAAGCCACAGATCAGGATCTATTTGAGTCATGATAAGAGTGCATACTATATTGAACTCAAAGAGTAAATCATTCAAAATTAGTAATCAGGAAGTTGAGAGTATCTGCTTATATTTGAAAAATTGTTTTATTTTCTTTTTGGGAAGAAATTCATTGAGAGAGAGAGAGAGAGAGAGAGAGAGAGAGAGAGAGGAGAATTACACCAAGGATAAAAACTCACTTCAATGAAATTAATTTCGTTACTTCTCAAAAGGTTTAGTCCAGTAAAAAAGTGAGGCTGAAGACCAATTTTCATACTGTATCAAATTACAGTGGAAGTCACCCAAAATGATTCTGTTGACAAAAACCCTAAGATGCTTTCAAACTCTAATAGAGGGATTTCTGTTCCCAGGAGAAGGTATTCCATATACTGCAATACGGCCAGCTTCCTTAAACTAGTAGATCAAAATTCTAAAACTTTAGGCATGACCTTCCATCTATCTGCCTTAAAACATCACCTTCTAATGTTGACCTCTACGTACCTCTTGCCTGTGGTAATTACAGCCTTTTTCTGGATTCAATCCCAACTTAAATAAGATGCCTACCACAGTGTATTTATTGTCTAATTTTGACAATGCCTTGTGCCACATTTGAAGTAGCCTCAGGCAGCTCTGATCTGGTCCCTAATATAAATTATAGTTTAAAAACCATAAGCCTCATGCATATAAAATCTCAGAGTCCGTGTGAGGTATAAAAATCACCAGCTGGAAGAAAAAAGAAGCAGAGGTTTCAGAGTATTAAAATACAAAATAGCACCTGTTTGGAAGACAGAGAAGGGGATTTCCTTAAGACTAGCTGTTAATTATTCTCAACAGAAGAGAGGAAGTTAGTGTACCATTTACCCCACAACTAAAGGAGAACAGATGTTTTCCATGCATGGTCTGTAACAAATCAAGTCTGCCATTCTTACTGGCTTTATAGAAAAAATGTTGAAGACATTCTTGGAATCCATAGAACCACTTATTTTTTAGCACTGAGTCAAAGAAACAATAAAACTAAATGAGGTAAGAAAGCAGCACACATGTTTAAAAGTACTCCAGAAAGGTAAATTTCATTTTCAAACTCAGAAACACATATTCCGTACTAGTTCAGTGCTGAAAATAAAACCGATGTTTAACAAACTACAATGTAGTAAACACCAATTTTATGTATTTCATGAATATGATATTGAAGGATATTTAGCAGAGAATATTCCTGAATTAAGTAGCACAGTCCAGGTTATACTGGCTCTTGGAAAAAAATGGCTTCTATTTATTGCCTATTCTCTTAAGGAACATGTTTTCAAGGAGTGGGGAGATTCTGTGACTACTAATCAAACTTCCCTGTTGGAATGCTTCCTGATTCAGTTCTCAATGACATGGTTGAGGTTGGAAGCCGAAAATGATGCAAATGAACAGCTGTAGTGCAGCCTGACACACATCTAAAATTGTTCTCAGGGAGTTTCTTGCTTTTTTCCATTTTTTTCCACATTGTCATGTAAGTACTATAATCTTCTGTCTTGCCAGTTTTTGTTCAACACATATTCCTTAAATCAACTTCCAAAGCTTCTATATGCCAACTTCTATTGTCAACATGTTTCAAGCATGTAGTACATGTACAGTACTGCTCTTCTTTCTCATATATATGTATTTCCATGAAAATATTCTTCTGCATTTTTATCTGGATCATTTCCATTAAACAGAAAACAAAACACACCACTGCTTAGCAAAGTTGGAAAAATGTAAGATGGGGAGGTGAATGAAGTGGTACATAGCTTATATAAGTGAAAACAAAGCAGGATATTGGTGTAAACTTGGAAGTAAAAACATAACACAGATATTCTCAAAACTAACATTTATTAAAAGAATGCTACCTGGTAAGAAATGTGTAGTGTTGATTCACATTTTATAAATATGCAAATTAGACCCTGGCCTTTACTCTGCAGTCAAACTGATGTTCATGAATAAGTAAGTTGATCAAGAATATGCTGAAGTTTGTTTCAAATTTCCTAGTAGATTTTGGGGGCACAGTAGTGAATGAGACATATGTAGTTTCTGATTTCATGGTTCCCATATTTCAGTAGGGGACTATGGAGATATGAATGATTGAACAGTAATGTTATAGTGTGAGACAAACTGAGGAAGAAGAAGATGCACAAGGCACTTTGCCCAGGAACATTGAATGTTCCTCTTTATTCTCTTGGGCAACTCTTTACTTTGTTACACATGATCCGTAGTCATTAACTCAGGAAAATTTATTTGCCATTCACTAAAAGATATTTGAGCTTTCCTGTCATCTGTTGCACATTGGGTAACCAAGTACATTTTAAAATAACAGTGAAATGTGTGATCAAAACACATAAAGTCTAAAAAATCATTTGAATTAATTAACAAAGAAGATATTTTCATTAACTATTTTATGTGTAATAAATAAGAGATGCTGATCATTTTACCACGTGATTGTATTTCCAATCACTGTGTAGGCAAGTTGGGGATAAAATGTGCTCAATTAATGGAGGCAATATTATCAAACTTTTAATCAGTTACTCCTATATATTTTAAAACATTCATAGCCCATGGACAATGAAAAATTGTCCTCTCAAAGGAGGTCCTCTACTGCATGACTGATGTGATCCTACAATATGTGTAATCAGAAAAATGAGATTACACTTCATTTATGTATGATCTATCAAACTGTATAAATGAATTCTACTGGTATGTATGACTAATTAGAACAAATAAAAAATATTAAAAAAAAAAACAAGAGACAACCCAAAAAAGAAGAGGTCCTCTGGAATTCAACAAAGGCCCACTCTTGTGCAGTTAGGTAAATCATCTCAATTTAATTATTTAGAAATAGAAAACTAAGTCCTTTGATGTATCTCAAATTTCTTTCTATCAGAAATCTTTATTTAACATATCAAGAGGGAGGCCTGATGTACTTTATTTAGGTTTAAGAAAAGAAGGTTCCATGCAAGCAGGAAAAGGAAAGAAAGAAATCAAGTTTTCCTTTCTTAAGTTCATACCTGTACTACTAGACTGAGTGCACTGAGACAGAAGTAAGGCAAGAGGAAAACCAAATATATAGCATAGGAGTCTTAGGTGCCTCCATGCTCTAGGAAGAGAAAACTCAATTTTAGGTGAGAGAAACATTTGGAAATATCCCACCTTGTTGAATACCACACATATGCCAAAAAGAGGGGCATAAGACTTTCCTTTTTGTGAAATTCTAACAAATAATAAAATAGGTAATATTCTTAAGCACATCTGACCAGGCATTGTCTGTCATAAGTGATTTAGAAATTTTGATTCATTTTTCCTCACAGTGATTGAATGGAAGTTACTAGTTGTATTCCTACTTTGCAGAGGAGGAGATCAAAACACAAAGAGAATAAATGACTTGCTCAAGGATTTAAAAAAAAGATAATAAGTGAAAATGCTATCTTATAATGCCCCTTAATTAGTGTCATCTCATTATCTTCATTTCAGTGCTTTTTTTTTCTTATTGAGATATATATCTATTATTTCCTCAACTGTGCTCCAATATCTTTTAAGAATTTGAGGTTCTATTTTCTACTTTTGTACCTTCTACAGTGTCTAACAAAATGTTAATTGTGACACATGCATTGTTGAGAGTAAAGCAACTCCATGTGAATGTCAAATGTCCCCTTACTTACAAAGGAAACTGCATCAGTTTGGATTCCATACGAAAAGTGGCTCTAATCCAAAATGATGGATAAGATGTCCATGCATTCCCACAGTATAAATCACATGCTTATCTTCACAAAGAAAAGACATATGTTTGGAAATACAGAAACAAACCTGCACTGATATGTGCATACTGCTAGTGTCATGAAGAGCATATTTGAAAGAATCAGTGCTGTTTGTAAAAGCTAATATTGCTAAGGACTCCAAACATAAAGACTGTATTTTAAAAATGCCTATACAAATGCTGAGTTTTTCTTGCTTAAGAACACAAGCATGAGAGTAAGCCACAGGAAATACATACAATGCAGGAAACTTAAACAGGGTACACACACTAGCAAAATCATTTCTTGTGCTAGACTAGTTAGGGATTATCAGCAATCTTCAATGAGAAGAAATTATAGATGATGAGGAGAACTCATCTATCCACTGTAGGTTTTATGACATATGCCTATACACTTCAAACTAAATGGAGTTCTCATTTTACAGTAGGACTCTACTCAATTCTCTTTAATGTTTTATTAGTTCATTATAGTTATACATAATACTGGGCATCATTTTTGCATAATCATACATGCACAAAATATAATTTGCTCCATTTCACTACCCAGCGCTTCCTCTTTCCCTTCCTTCCTCCCTCCGCTTCTTCCCCTTCCTCTGCTCTACTGGTCTTCTTTGATTTTATTGTATTTTCAATTGGTGCTTTATAGATACACATAAAGGTAAAATTTGCTTTGTCATTTTTATGTATGTGCATAGCATAATTTGGTCAATTTCATTCCATAGTTCTTTCCCTTTTCTTCCCTTCCTCCCTTTCCTTTGGTCCTCTGCCTCTACACTACTGTTCTTTAGTCCATTTTCATGAGATTCCCTTTTTTCCAATTCTTATGTTTGCTCTAAATTCCATATATGAGAGAGAAATTTCTGAGTATGGCTTATTTCACTTAGCATGATATTCTCCAGTTCCATCCATTTGCCAGCAAATTCTATACTTTCATTCTTCTTTATGACTAAGTGAAACTCCCCTGTGTGTGTGTGTGTGTGTATACCCTTTCATGTTAGCATTTTTCTGTAATATTTTCAATGCCTCAAGTTCAAAAGGTACTGAAATCATATTAAGTATTAATTAATGAGCTGGATTCATTCCAGGGGGAGGGTGTGGTGTCCAACTTGAGGGATAAAGTCAGACTCTAGGGACCAGAGCATGCAAATCTGAATAAACCATAGCCCATTGAGAATCTCATTTTTTTCATAAGGGAATGTAACATATTCTTGTAATATTCAGTGAAAGTCACAATTTGGTATCTAGACTTGTAGAGATCTCCTCGCTGACCCTGCTATTAAAGCTTACTCTTCTGGGTTTGGGCATAATACGTTGCTAAAAATGATACGTGATAGAAGCTCTGATTGGAGTTAATGTCTCTTTCCTACTGCCTCAGTTGACAAGAAAAATTTAAGAAACAGACAACAAAGATGAATTATTTCTCCATTTCAGTATGTATTAATAAGAGCAAATGTTTTATGGGAAAGTACAGATTACATGGATCACATGGTGATTAATGACACAGTCATTGAAATAAGGTAAATATAGTGGTTACAATCAACAAATGAGGAGACAGACAGAAATAGGTTTAGTTCCTTGCCCAAGGCCATTCTAAAGTCAGTGACAGTCACAACTTTCACACTTGCCCTAAGACCACACCCCAAAGATACATTTATGATCTTTAATAACAGCAGAGTTGCTGGAGAAGAAACATTGTGCCTATTTCAAGACACTGAAAGAGTTATATGAAAAAAAAATCCCACATTTCCCCCAGATTTTGACATCTCTATTTAGAAAATCCAAACTCATGTTTTCAACCAAAATGTACTGCTCAACTTTTGGCTACATTACATTTCTTAATTTGTAGGAAAATGCTGATATTATGCCAAGGGCATGGAGAAAATTCTCTGGGTAATTATTCAGTAATTAGTTAATACAGTTAGAGTTAATCTTGGTTAACTATCTTAGAGAAGCAGGTTAAAACTTTCTGTTGAACTTTCATTGAGCAGGAATATCATCTCTGCCATTTAAGCTCAGCAGCAATTAAAATAAAAATGAGGCACATACAATGGGTAGAGTACTGATAAGGTTTAGTTGACCTCACTGTCTACACAAATCACATGGGGAGCTTTTAAGAAACACATTCCCATACCCAAATTTTACCCTAGTAAACCAGCATTTCTGGGGCAAGGGCTGAGGAAATTCTATATTTACAAAACTCTCCATAATATTTACATAGTCAGATGAATTCCTAGTTTTCAATAACAGATTCTTAATTGTCTACACTTGGCAATAGGGGATTCTGCATGATAGTGAAAAATCACTTAAAGAATAAGTCTAAAGCATCACCCTAATTTGAGTATCCAGAGGAGACTGGGGAAAAATCTTCATGGGTGTTTTACTCAGCTTTTCTACTGCTGTGACTAAAAGACCTTATAGGAACAATTTTAGAGGAAGAAACGATTATTTGTTGCTCATAGTTTCAGTGGTTTCAGTTCACATCTGGCTGGCCCCAATCTCGGAGGCACGAGGTGAGGCAGAACATGATGACAGAAGATAGAGGAGAGTGGTCAGGAAATAGAGAGAAAGCTCTGCTCACCAATGACAAAATATAAACCCAAGTGCATGCCCCCAATGACCCAGTTCCTTCAGCCACATTCTACCTATGTACAATTACCAACTAGTTAACTCCTATTAGGTTTTAGGATCAATTCACTGATTAGGTTAAGGCTCTCATAACCCAATCACCTCATCTCTAAACTTTCTTGCGTTGTCTCATACATGAGCTTATGGGGAACACCTCATATCTAAACCACAACAATGAAAAAGGGAAGAAGTCATCCCTTCTCTTGCATCAGAGTATCTGGTCTAAAATTATAGTTTTTAAATACACCAACTTGCCCAGGCATCATGTCATTTAATTTCTCTGTGTCACAGTGCCTCCATCTGTAAAATGGAGACAATGATAGTATCCATATCCTAACATTGTTTTGTGGCTTACACTAAAATCCATTGTACATTCTAAGTACTTAAATATTAGCTTCTGTTATATAATATTTCTATTTCAGATTATGATGAAGGCATACTCCAGCTGATATCTGTTGTTTACTTAACCCTCTGTCTTGCTCTATCTTGTCCTCACTTGTTTCCTGAGAGGTCTCCCTCACTAAATCAGTACAGTTAAACCCAATCTCAGGATCTTCTTTCTAGTGGTCTCAACCTAAGACACTTGGTACTACATTGGTCCCAGGAAGAAGATGATAAGGATAGGTTTTTGGAGTCTGATCACTCCTTGGTTAGCTGACATTTTGGACTCCATCACTGGTAGTTGATAGAGTATTGCTAGTTACTCCTATGTTGTACCAGTGTATTTGATAGGATTTTCATCTGTTGTACAGAAGGACAAAATAACAAGTGGAAAGACATACACTGGTTCTGACAATATCACTGGAATTTTGGAAAAATAGTAATTAAATAACTGTAGATCTGGTTGGCTATTGATGTTTGAAACAGAAAACAAGATCTAGACATTTAATAACCAATTGAAAATGAAATGATTCCTCTTACCTCTTGCCCTACAGGATAGACTGAATGTCTAGTGCTCAGTCTAAGCAAGGCAAGGTGTAAAATTGAATAAATAAAGGCTCTTTGACTTAGAATGGAGGTATGTGAGTACACACAGTTGAGAAACATCAATCCACAAATTACTATGCACCCATGAGGCCTTCAGAATTAGCTTATGACCCCTTCATTAAAGAGAGAGTATACCATTGCTTGGAGACTCTTTAAGCCTAAAAGGAAGCACATGCCTTAAATCAATGCTTGCCCTCCTCATGATTTGACATCACCTCCATTCATGACCTCCAAATCAAAAATTATAATTAAAACTGAGCAATATAATTAATGGGGAGTTCTGGTTCTCCTAAGAGAATAGAAAGATTGCACATCAAAGGAGCTGCAAGACCTGAATAACATTACTGACAGGAACCAGTAGGCTATCCATGGAAGTATAACATGTGACACAATTATAAAGGTGATAAGGATGAGTCTGTCTTTAAGGAAATAATTTATTTGCCATTCTATTGAATCTTTTATCAAGAGTTCAAGGAAACGTTTCTACTATACTATTTTATTGGATTTAGGAAAGTTGGAATAATCGTGGACCACATGCCAGAAATGTCATAGTTATCTTCCAAGGAAGGAAACAAAAAGGCTCAGAGAAATAAGCATGATAGAAATGATCCACCAATCCAGACAAGTTAGTGAAAAAGAGCCATTGTCCTCAATAGGGTGAGAGAACAACCCAAAATTGATCAAAGAATCTTACTTGCACGTACAAATATGACAGAGTGAAATCCACCATTCTGTATAATAATATGCACCAATAAAATTTTTTAAAAGGGATTCATGTGTGTGTGTACATGTGTGTTTGTGTGGTATGCCAATGTTGTTGAAAATCCCAATAATGATAGCAATACAAAATAGCTATCAAAATAGCTAATAGTTGAGTATGATAATAGTAATATATGATTAGATGAGAACCGCAGGCAGGACAACCTGACCCACAAGATACTGATCTTACTAGAAGAAAGAAATTATGGAAAATTCTTTAATTACCTGCTTTTTATATTTTGGTACTAGGGAGTGAATCCAGGGGTGCTTAACCACTGAGTCACACCCACAGACATTTTTTGAGATTTTATTTATAGATAGGGTCTCACTGAGTCACTTAAAGGCCTCACTAAGTCACTGAGGTTGAATTTCAACTTGCAATCTTCCTGCCTCAACCTCCCCAACTGCTGGTATTATAGATGTGTGCCACCATGACTGACTAATTAACTCATTTTTACTCTTTAAAAAGGTCAATATCTCAAAAGACAAAGATTGAAACTATTCCTTTTTAAAAATATAAAATAGATATGACAACCAAATGTAATGCATGATTCTAAATTGGATTCTAGGCCAAAATTAGGACAGGTGATGATATTTGAATGAAATCTGTAAATTATATTCTAATATTATATGAATGCTGATTGTACTTCTATTTGAAGCATCAGACTTGATATTTAGGAAATTTACGCTGTGATGTGTGTGTATATACAGAGAGAGAATGATTAATCAAAAGAGGTAAATTTTTAACAAATTTGTTTTTCCTGGCAAGTTATATAAACATTTTATTAACTGTCATTTCAAACTGTCTGTAAGGTAAACTTACCTCAACCAATATTTTTAATTGTGTGAAATGAAAGGTAGTGAGGCCAATACTGTTGTCCAGGAATCTCAATTGAAAGTACTTCAAAAGTGAGGATGACAAGGAAAAATATGAGATTTAGGGGATACAATTACAGTTCCTAACATCAGAATAATTGAAAGTCCAGGAAGACAGAAAAATAAAAAAGTAGATGGAGAGGTGGCACTAACTAATCAACTAATAGGGGTAAATTCCTGAGAGCAAATGGAAGTCTTAAATTGGCACATTGAAGTGTTTCACTGAGTGAAGAATTGATGAAAATTCTCACCAAATACACATCTTGGAATACTCTGAAAATTTTCTAAATTTCAAGAGTAAAGGGTAAATTTTACAAATCCCCTATTGAGAAAGAAGGGTAAAAGAGAAATCAAAGGAACACCAAACATATCAATAACACTGACAGAAGACAAAAGACTGCCAGAGAACATTTGCCAAGAGATAAATACACTGTTAGGAGAAAAGAATATAACCCAAGAATCCTGTGTCCAGCTAAGATTATTACTCACTTATTTGGGTGAGAGGTATTTGTAGAATTTTAATGATTCAGAGGACATGTTATCTAAATACATCTTTTGGGGAAAATAGATGAAAAATAACTCCAAGCCACAGTTTGGCAAACTATGGCCTGTGGACACAATTGGACCAGCCATCTGCTTTTGTCAATAAACTTTTATTGGAACATGGCCACAGCCATTTGTTTTCATATGGCTGCTTTCACAGTATAATTGCAAAGTTGAATAGTTGCAAAAGAGACCACCTGGTTCACAAACTCTAAAATATTTAGTACCTGGCCCTATACAAAACTGTTTTCTGACTCCTAGCTTAAACAAATCAATAAAAAGAGAGCTATAATGTAGGGGGAAAGGAAACCATGATAGAACTGTGGTGAATGAAAGCAAGAAAAATAATCATGCATGTACATGTACACATACATATGCATATGCATGTACTTAAGCATTTAATTCAAATTTCCTTTCTGGTATTTATTGATTTTCCTTTATTTACTGAAATTTTATCTACTTTTGTCAGTTCCTCCTTTAATTATCTCTACTGTCCCACTGATTTTTCTCTTGGTGATAATAGGTAACACAACTACACACATTGATGTCTGTGTATGAACCATATAAAAAATGCCCAGCAAAAAATACTGACAGACTTTGAAGGAAGTGATATGATTAAACAACAAGAATTATGTACATCTTTTTATTTATATGATGATTTGTGATATGAAATGCAAGTGATGTAGTTTTTTATTTTATGCATTTATTTCCAGGTAGCATATTGTAGCAATAGAAATTTGAAATCTGTTTTGAAGGGGCTATTACTATTCAACTGAAACTGGTTGCACATAGTGCATGTCAGAGCAGTGCAAATTAGTTGTTGGGGTACTAAAATAATCAATTAAATCAGTAAAATGTAAGTGTTGAAAATAGAGATTGAAAGCATTTTCTAGGTCTTATCTAAAACAGAATATGTTTATAGAAAGGGTTATAATATGGCATCACATGTCTGTAATCCCAGAGACTCCAACGGCGGTAAATATAATTGCAAGCTTAAGGCCAGCCTAGGCAACTTAGAGAGATCCTGTCAATGATAGACACAGATAGAAAGATAGACACAGATAGAAAGATAGATAGATAGACAGATAAATAGATAGATGATAAATAGAGCTGGAGGTATAGTTCAATGAAAGAGAACCCCTGCGTTCAGTCCCCAGGATCACAGGCAGGAGGGAAGGAAGGGAAAGAGAGAATGAAGGAAGGAAGGGTCAATGGGCTATATGATAGGGAATAGAATGTTATATTCATATAATTGAGAGAAGTATTACAGAATATTTACTTCAGGAAAAGCAAAAATAATAATTTAGTACTGAATCATGTTTAAATTTTCAAATAAGTGAGCAGAAAAGGGAAATAATTGGCTATTATTACCAAAGCAGTTATTGCATTGGTCTTTTTTTTTTTTTTACATTTTATTTCTTTTATTTATTTTTTTTGTATTTACTTATTGATTCATTGAACACAAATGGAGTACTGCGCTTGTGT